>CAJNDT010006070.1:0-411721 GCA_905221615.1 Symbiodinium sp. CCMP2592 | reverse complement strand
TTCTCTTTCAGCTGTGCCTGGACATGTGTAAACTACCGAGGCCTCTGCTGTGATTTGGACTGTTCAGTACATCGACATATTGATGTTTTTGGTTTCGGGACCTACTTCCTTTCCTCGGCCATCTCCTGAAGCTTCTTCTCCTCCTCGGCCTTGGCTCTTGCAAGCTGTTCTTTCAGCTCGACCTGCACATGGGTGCGACAAGATTGATCAGCACATACTGTATCGTGCATTGCTGTCCACTTTTCCTGATTTGCGCCTCCTTCCTCTTCTCCTCCTGCAGACGGTTCCTTTCCTCGGCCATCTCCTGAAGCTTCTTCTCCTCCTCAGCCATGGCTCTTGCACGCTGTTCTTTCAGCTCGGCCTGGACACGGGTGTGATAACATCGATGAGCGCACATACTCTATTCTGAAAGGCAGTCCCGAGTACATTACTTATATTTTCTTGTTGTGCACCTCCTTTCTCTTCTCATCCTCCTCGTGTTTCCTTTCCGCAGCCATCTCCTCTTGAAGCTTCTTTTCTTCCTCGGCCTTGGTTCTTGCAAGCTCCTCTTTCAGCTCGGCCTGGACACGGGTGTGATAACATCGATGAGCACATACTCTATTCTGAAAGGCAGTCCCGAGTACATTACTTATTTCTTGTTGTGCACCTCCTTCCTCTTCTCATCCTCCTCGTGTTTCCTTTCCGCAGCCATCTGTTCTTGAAGTTTCTTTTCCTCCTCGGCCTTCGTTTTTGCAAGCTCATGTTTCAATTCGGTCTGGGCACAGAGGCAACAACACAGGCACATACGTGAATTGGGCGGACAGGCACGAGCTCCTCCCTCTTCTGCTGCTCCAGCTTGTTCGTTTGTTCTTCTTGAAGCTGGGCCTGCGTCGAGAGCACAACGAAGCGGAGCAGCATGCACACAAACAGCAAGCATCCTGACTTGGAAGCAGGACGACGGCCTGCTTTGTTGGCTCGGCCTTTGCTCTTGCGAGCTCTTCTTGCGATCGCCAACTTCTAACTGCTTCTTCCAACCCCTGATAGACTGCCTCCTTGAAGTCATCCGGGTTCAGTGTCTCGGCCTCTGACACAGGCACCTGCAGGTTGATCAGGCGGAGACACATTGAACAACATGCACATGGAGGTTATCTTCAACTTTTCTGGCCTCGCATTCTTTCGACTGCAAGCCCTTCTTCTGGGCTTCCAGCTCTTCCAGCAGCAAGGGCACCTCCCCGGTCATTTCCTGGGATCTAATTTGACAGTGCATCCAGGAAACTATCTACATGAGATGAGAGAGTGCAGGTCCTGATTAGTCAGCTGGTCGATCTCTGCTTCCAAGGCCTTTGGGCAGACCCCAAAGTGGACAGGATGCATGGGTTCTAACAGATGTGCATATCTTATTCACGAATCTGGCGAATAAGCGTAAGGCCTTGATCAAGTCATCGTCGCTGGGAAAGTCGGAACCGCAGGTTCCCAGAGTCAACTGAGTGTCCTGAAGCTGAGTTTCCGGAAGCCGGCCAGCTTCACCCGGCGCCACATTGCCATCAGCCAGTCCGGCGGTGCATGCCGAAGCCAGCGTGCGTCCGAACTGCCGCGGATTTGTTGCTCCTTTGTCCTCACGGAGCAAGCCTTCCAAGAGTTCAATCTTCACATCTGCCATGACAGCTCTAGAAAGAGGCACGTGGCAGTGCAGGGCTACACTTAAGCCTTTGCTGCAATCGTTGCACATGCATCGGATTCATGTCGGTGCCATGGTGGCATTGAGGTGGCGGTGGGGCTTCCTATACGGCTCTCGGTGGGGCTTGGCTCTCGGTGGGGCTTCCTACACGGCTCTCGGTGGGGCTTGCTTGGCTCTCGGGGGCTTGTTTGGCTCTCGGTGGGGCTTCCTATACGGCTCTCGGTGGGAGGTGGCGGTGGCGGCGGCCATAATTGGTATGAGGTCGCGGGTGGTGGTCCGTCCTCAGCCACGGCCGGTCACGGCCGGTCACGGGTGGTCACGGGTTGGTCACGGGTACTGTCCTCCTGGCGCTATATGTATTTAGTCGAGGTCACGGGTCTGACGATATTTCCAGGTCACGGGCGGTCACGGGTTGGTCACGGGTGCTCCGGGTTGGTCACGGGGTGGTCCCGTGTCAGTGAAGGGTGTCTTCCGGCCGGCATGACCTACATATGTCACATATTAGACATCCTGACAAGGTCGGGTCGGGTTGTTGTACCTAGGAGTTTGGTCCTGGATTCCAGGACAGTTTACACTATAGAAATTTGAGTCCTGGATTCCAGGACAGTTTTCCTATTGGGCAATTAATTATAGGGGAGCTGACTGTTTGGTTGGGTTCATGTATATATATATATATATAGATGGACGATGGATACAGGGGGAGCACCTCCACCAATAGCCAAGGGAGCAACTCCACCCGAGGCCATGCAGTAGATTGGGAGGTTTAGGGTTATCGACAAGCACAGCGGACCAACCGACGACAACTGCGCAAGACAGCAACGGAGCAATGCGGTAATTGGTTTTCTCCTTTAGCATCCTGAGTGCCTGGATCACTGTCGCTTCCAAAGACCCTTTCTCAGCCAGCACAGAGTGGAACCAATTCCCATGAAATCGCGATCGTTGGCCCGGGCGTAGTCCAGCAGCGATGCCTAGGATTTTTTTTCACTAAGTAAACATTGCAGAGAGGTCATGTGGCTCCACTGAGCGGCATGAAGATCCGCCATGGATTTGTCTCCACTGGCCCGGAGACCCCTCATTTTGCGTTCCATCCTGCGTGTATCACATGCATGACCAAAAAAGTGAAGACCACATGCATGAAACAAGGCGTACGGGTCCCATCTGACCGAAGCTGCTTGCGATTCCGCAGCCACCATTCGCATATGGTTGTACCAAACCTGACAGGGACTTGAGCATGTCTAAAGTGCGGCCCTTTTGCATCACGAAACACGCATGCAACTCTCGAAGAGGCAGCCTTTCCGGGTAAGCTTGCGAAGCCTTGAGACCAGGCCCCCCACATGTTTTGCGGATGCCTTGGGAGTTCACGTACCTAGGTGCAGGAGAAGATAGAATCAACTGCATTCAAAGTGGGAAGCCAGCTTTACTGGAATCCTGGAAGTAGTGTATGGTGGTTCGATACTTGCACAGCTCAGGACAAGCAGCTTTTGCATGACAGGACCGTACTTGTTGCAGGAGCGAGCTTCGGAGCCGGGAGCACTGGAAGTCTCGAAGGCATCGGACATGTCTTCGTTCGAGTAAATCCAAATTGGTTTCAAACTGTGAGCCGCAAAGGTTGCCAAGGAAACGCTATGCCTGAGAAGTTGAGCTTTGACATGGCCTTCTTGCTCCCTGGCAATGAACCACTTCATGAGATATTGAAGGTCCCAGTGAACCTCCAGCTTGGAGTTGAAAGGATTCTCCAGCGAGAAGACTCCTCCCCGGGCCCAGTGCAGCAAAAGGATGGCCGCTGTGATGCTGGCCAAGGCAGACCCCTGTTGAACATAGGGATATTGAGAATTTCCTTGTGGGAAAAAGGCGCTGCGGCGATGAGTTCCGGAATTCGGCCAGCAGAAGGACGTGCAGACAGTGCCACAATGCACCAAGGATCCTGGTTCCATGAGCAGCACTGTCATGAAGGCGAGCACCACGCCTGGAGGCGAGAGAAGGTCGTGCATCAAGGAGCCTTAGGAGCGGCATTACACAGGACATGCAATTATACATGGCTATGCAGAGGAAGTCGTGCAACCCGAGAATCGTTCAACATCAATGGCTTTGGCATTGTAGCCTTCCCGTCTCCATGCCCCAGCGAGCACAGCAACTCCTGCAAAGAACTCCGTCATTTGCAGATGCCCGGTGGGCAAGTCCTGCAACATCAGGTAGCGGGAAAAGTTGCATATGTGAAAAAAAAGATTGACAGACACATTGGCATTCCAGGGTTATAAGCCTCGCAAAGATATAGGCAGCCTTCCAGCTGGACCACGAAGCACATCATTACCATCTCAACCAAAACCTGGATGAAATCTGTGGAGAGGCCGGAGCAGAAAGAGGAGAGAAGAATCGGAGAGAAGAGGCGTTTTTTGTGCATCCGCGAAGCCCAAGGAACTCCCAAGGACACCAGACCATGGAGCTCTCTCAGTCGTGCCACATCCAAGCGTTTCATAAAATGTTCCACGGCCACAAGATCAGGTGTATAGTTGAGCTCAGCAGGGCCAGCCATCAAGGCAGCTGTGATCGGTGCAAAGTGAAAACAACTCATCAGTCCACGACAATGATCTTGAACACATGCTTCTATCTAAACATCTTTTGGCGGGTTGGCATAATGGTCATGCATGTGCACAGTTTCCTTGGAGGCTGTGATTCTTTGGGACATGATTCTAATTAAGCCTTTGATCCACTGCGATGATGGAGAGTTCAGCAAGTATTATATGTGAATCAAGAAACATGAAGCATGGCATAGCCCGGGGCACAGAGCGGATTGTCTTCGGCATCCCAGCCGCTGCTCCAAATCATCATCGAGGGCACGGCCTACAAAACAGCAACGAAGTTTGTCCTGTCTCGCACATGGAAAGCATGGAGTGGAAGCATGCCTGCAGATTTATTTGGTTCACATGCAATGTGCCTTTTCTCATGCTTTACGTCGGCTTCCCTGAAAAGGGGCCGGGCTCATGAGGCACGTCGGCTTCCCTGAAAAGGGGCCGAGCTTAGCAGTTTCCACCCATCATAATACACAGCGGTTCCCGTCCGGGAGCTGTTTCCATCCATGATAATAATACAAGGAGCCGGCCCTGGATTCCAGGGCCGGCTCAGGGAGCTTCAAGCTTGTGCTTGTTCACAGTCTGGACGGCCTCCTCCTCCGTGATTTCTTTCTTCCGCAGCTGACCCATGGCGACCTCCACAACATCCCTGTCGCGGCACTGCACCAGCTGCTTGTCGATCGACTTGTTCTCCGAGTCTTTGACCCTCTTCACCAACGCAAACATAGTTTTGCCATGTCTCTTGTGAGGCTTTATCAGGTAATGCGGGCCGTCATCCGCAGTCGGCCTGGAAGCCGCCTTTTTGGCCGCCGCCTTCTTGCGTGCGGCTAGCCGTCGCTGGTTAAGCGGAAGCACGGGTTCGGGGGCTTCTGCATCCATGCCCTGGCGCATCTCCTGGCAGCATGCAGGCATTTCAAGAAAGTATAGAGGAAAATGTATGATGCGGCTGAAGTGCCTCCAAGTACTCAGGCTCTGGGGTGTAGGAGACTTCACCGGACACGTCAGACTTGCGTTTCGTAGCAGGTCCGCGGGCATCAGCACTGCTAGCCTGACATGCGATCGAGGCATCCAAGGAAACAGGATGTTATAGCCAGAAGCAGCAGAGAAACAGGAGCCTCCTCATCCTCACTTTCAAGAATTTCCAGTGTTTTGCCCGATAGCGACGAGAGGATATTGTTCCTGCACAAGGCACTCAACATAAGAAGCCACACGGTCGGATTCCATGCCTGCCTAAGGGGTTGCACCGTGATCTCCCCCGGCACGGCGGACCTGCCCGGAGCACAACCCATGCCAAGTCCAACTTGTCAAACCTGCTATGTGCCTGCTCTGTGACGATGATGCCGTGGACGGCTGCATGATCTCCGGCCTTCGGAAGCTGGGTTATTTAGGGTTTAGGGTCGTCTCGAGGTTTTAGGGATTCAGGGTTCCTGAGGTATATACGGTTAATTGAAGATGCCAAATGACTGCCGCCATGTTCATCGAAATCACCTGTATGCACTAGAGGCCTGGGTTGCGCTGACGACGAGGATGCCTTTTCGGGGTCAGCACTTGGCCTGCAGTGACCCGAGTGGACAGACACACGAAGTGACAGTCAACAAAGGCAACGTAGCCATTATGAGTTCAGCTTGCAACTGAGAGTCTCGTTTTTGAAAAGCTCCCGGCGCACCGTAGATCCATCTTCGTTGAAGAAGAGTAAGAAATCGTCCGGGGGCGATTTTGGATCCCTGCATTCCACTGATCCATCCTCTTTGAAGAAGAGCAACTCGTCGTCGTCGTCTTCCAAGTTTTCCTTGGATTCCTGCGTCCGCATGGCGGCGATCATCTCGAAGAGCTTCGGATTTACGGACATCGCAGAAGCCGGCCATTCCTTTGATTGCCTCTTAGCTTCGTACTTCCAGACCCGGCGAGTCTTCCTCAGTTCGGCAAAGAGAGCTTTAACGTCGAAGGCGAGCACCTCCATCATTTTCTGATTCAATTCCACGTGCTTCGGGCCATCCCTTTTGAACACTTCTTCCAGGATCGACTGCAACCTCACATGAATGAAGACACAGCGGGCAGTGCATGGTCACAGCAGACCCGCGACAGCAGACATTCATGGCTCTTTGAAGACAGACCGCGTCTCCACAGACCAGGTCGCCGCCGGGTATTTTCGGATCAGTGGCATCAGAATCCAGTACGACTCCTTGCAGCTGGGTGCGGTATCCCAAGCCTACCTCAAGCAAGCACAACTGGCCAACCGACAACAAGCTCTAGCTACCTACCTCCATGCAAGCACAACCGACCTACCTCAAGCAAGCACAACTGGCCAACCGACAACAAGCTCTAGCTACCTACCTCAAGCAAGCACCCCCTCCGTGAGACTCAAGTGCCTCTTAGATTCCACTTGCATCTCCCGCGTGATTTTTGCAGCGTTGCCGGCTCGATGAAACAGCTGAGCCGGATCTCCGCGGAGGAGATCCGTGGTGTCGAAAGGACAGGATACCTCCTACACAGGTAGCTACAGGATAATGCGTGGGAAGTATGAACAATTCTATTTCCAGCGGAAGCATGGACGAATGCATGGATCCCATCCTCGAGCAACTCCATCACCTGCTCCTTTTCCAAAACCAAATCTTTGATGCGAGGCATGGCGCAAAATCCGGACACGTGCCCAGACTTGCCTAGGGCAAAGCCCGCGTGCATACACATGAAGGCTTGTAGTTTGGATACTGGTTTACAACGGCTCTGCCTAGCTATTGGGTATTGTTTTATCCGCCCTGGAGTTCCAGGGCCGATTTGGATAGGATGCGCACACGACATGATCAAGCATGCACCCTATATGCCACGAAGGCAATCAGCTATAGGGCCAGATATGGCAAAGTGCATTGCAAAGATGGTATAGCGGCAGTCACATGCAGACCCAAACAGCCGTGTTGCGGCAACAATCCCCGCCTGCCAGTGTCTTGCGTTTGCCCATGGCCACGCTCCACACAAGCTGTCGACGAGATCAAAGCCCTGGCAGGGGCAAATTGGCGTTCAAGGGTTAATTATGCTTATGAACTCTGGCACAATCTTTGTGCTAGGACACACATCTGTTCTGAGTATTGCTCCTGACTATTGCAGGGAACTGTACAGAGAACACATTCCCATCGAAACGTGTTCCAATTTCGACGCTTTGACCTGAAGGTCAAAGCATGGGGCCGGAACATCGACGCCTCAATCAGCTTCGGATTTGCAGATCCATGTGGCCCCGGAACATCGGCACTTCAATGTCGGTCCTTCGAATCTTCTTCCAGCTGACATCGACATCTTGGTCCCGCAGCATCTGCCTTTTGTGTATATACCTGGCATGCCTCACTGACACGGGCGTGTCCAAGTGAAGCTTCGTGGTGCGAAGTTCAAAGCAGGCGAAAGATGACACACCAGCAATCTCTTCCTCCTGGATCGACCCAAGTGTCTGACACCAGTCGCGGTGATACCAGCCGGCTTTGAATACCAAACCCTCATCACAGGAAAAGTGCAGTCCAATGGACCCATCCACCTTCCACGCGAGGAGTTTGTTGCACACTGCCATGGCGTGGCTTATTATGAGATCCCCGGGCAATTGTTGGGAGTTGGGAAACACACGGTCCACTTTCTGTAGCTTTGCTTCTTGCAGCGACTTAAGAATCGATCCTTCGAGCAGGAAGCTTGCAAGCGGAGCATCAGAGGAACAAGCAGGAACCGCCCATGCAGCCCATGCAGGACTCGACACAGATTGCCAAAATGCTTCAGAACTGGCCTCCAGCTCCGGGTGTCCGCAGGTCCTGCAGGAAAAAACGATCGAGAGACAGTGCCAAAATGCAAGTTCCAGCAGCTTATGCAAAGCGATGCAACGCATAAGCAAGCCCCTTTTGCCAAGCCTGATCGCAGAAGATTGCCCGCGTCTGCAACGAAGATGATGTCCCACCATACAGGTATAGCTAGGGTTTTGTGTCTATTTTTCTACAATACAAAAAGGATGGTTGACTCTTCAGATTCAGTCATCATCATCACTATCGTCGCAGCAGCATGCCGCGCACCTTTTACGGTACTTTCTCGGCGGGTGCAGCCAACTGCTTACCTCCTCGTAAGGAGGTAAGCTTTCACCCTCGCTCATCTGTACTTCTTCGTCTGCCCAAGGAGGATTGAAAGGAGACCCAGGCCCGGGCTCCGCGGCAGAGGAAGGCAGCGATGACCTGTCCGTGAAGACCAATTAAGCACAACCGACCGACCGACCGACCAAGCCAACAAGCACTGCAAGCCTTCAAGCACAACAGACCAAGCACAACGACCGGCCGACCAAGCGAACAATCAGAAAGAGAGAGAGAGAGAGAGAGAGAGAGAGAGAGAGAGAGAGAGAGAGAGATAGAGAGAGAGAGAGAGAGAGAGGATTAGCCCAGTTGCGTGTGCACGCGTGCCGGGCTCAGCGGCAGCTGCATGCCGAATCGGCCCATGGGAGGCCCGCGGAGCAGCCTAGGGGTTCCGTTTAGGGTTTAAGCTAGGCTTAAGGGGTTGCGGAATGTTGCCGAGCTACAATGAAGGCGTCGCGTTGACGTTGAAGTAGAGCCCCTGCCTGGGCGTGCCAAAAACACACCCTATAAACCTGAAGCCCATTCCTAAGACCTTTTTCCACAGGCTTGATTAGTGCTCGCAAGACCTAAACCCTGAACCCTAAAGCCTAAACCCTAAACTTGCCGGGGCGCGTCGTGGGCATCTGCATCATGCTTAAGTTCAACAGCGGCGTGCGGTCCCTTTGCCTTGGAACATGGATTTAGGATGATTCATGCTGGGTTTCCCTTTTCTTTTTACCTTATAAGGGCATGAGGCTACTGATGTTCCAGCCGAGTCGCAGGGAAGGAGTAACTGCAGGGTTCAACCATCTGGGGTTGCAAAGCCTCAATGAGTGAGTGAGTGAGTGAGAGAGCAAGCGACTAGCTGCACGAGGGAATAAAGCATGAACCCTGAATAAAGCCGAGATGCATGGCCGGCTGGTTGTGCGTGGTGCCGATAATTAACGGCTGCTGCCGCGGTGGGAACGCTAAGTGGTCCGGCAACGGCCTCGAGAGAGAGAAACCAAGAGAGAGAGATAGAGAGAGAGAGAGAGAGAGAGAGAGAGAGAGAGAGAGAGAGAGAGAGAGAGTGGACTGCACCCGCCTCAGACCCCGAGCAAAGCAGAGAGAGAGAGAGAGAGAGAGAGAGAGAGAGAGAGAGAGACAGACAGAGTCTCAGGAGGGAGCGGCGTCGTTGGGTTCGGCAAAGCGCGGACCATAAATGGCAGAGGTGGCGGCGGCAGCGGCATCGCGATCAAAATTATGTTATGTGTTTCTCCATGTGACCTATGTGACCATCACATGCAGTCATCGATCGAGCTGAAAAAAGCTGCGCAATGAGGTGGTTCCAAAAAGCAAACTGGATTGCAAGAAAGGGTGTCAGAATCGACGGGCTCAGAGGCTACAACGCCTGTGGAAGCTTTTCCAGACGAACGTGAACCGGCATGCAGTCCTCAGGAGTCCAGCCACCAATCATCCAAATCCAATCACCAATCATCCAAAGGTCCTGCGAGACAGCAAGAGATTCAAGACAGATATTGCGAGAATCGGATGCAGTCCTGGAAAAGGATCTCAGGGCCGAAGTTCTCGATGGCAACAATGGCTGTGGCTTGGTAGAATTAAAGGTTTTGGGTTGTAGGGCGTCAAGGTCTTTAAGGGTTCAGTTATCGGATGAAGTATGTTTTGAGGAAAGCGTTCTTTGATCTAGGCTGCCGAGGCAGACTCTAGACTCTAGATCGATTACGACAATGCAGCTTGGAGCATTCGAACGGGATGAGTGCCTTCGGGCAAGCAAGCACGAAATCAGTCTTTAGACAAGCATGCTTGCACCCAAGCGATCGCGTTTTTCCGTTCCCTCAAGCATTCAATCACTTCCCCTACTTGATTCCAAGAAGCTGCTTCAAGTCCTCTTGAGAGAAGATCTCGCCAGAATCCGAAACGAACACATCCAGTCCGAGTGCTTGCATGCGGCGTAGCTGCTGCTTGGCTCGCTCCTTGAACTCCTCTGATATGCCTTCCTCTTTGCTGGGCCGGCCGACCTGAGACGATCCACTCGAGCGATCCCCACGAGGGCTCCTCGAGGATGTTCGACCGCCTGCGGACGATTCGGCGTTTGGCCCTCTGTCGGAGCTCGAGCGAACCCCACTCGGACCGTTGTCGGAGGACGATCGACCGCCTGCAGATCCGCCGGCACTCGGACCGAGCAGAAAGCCTCTTCGCATGGTGGCAGGTCAATCTATTCAGGGATCCCTTGAGTGATTGAAATCGCTGCAGCAAGCAACCATGCTGAAGGGTCAAACGACCAAGGTACCCAAGTGACAGAACCATGCAATCCAAGCAAACAACCAAGGAGAAACAAGCAAGGTGCCCAACCGGCCCACCAGCCAAGGCAAGCGAGCAACCATTTTTTTACCTGCAAATCGACCAAACGACCAACCGACCAAGCCAAGCAAGCAACAAGTGCGAAACAAGGGTGAAACATGCAAGGTGCACAATCGGCCAACCAACCAAGTCAAGCGAGCAACCATGCTAAAACAATCAAATCGACCAATCGACCAAGCCAAGCAACCATGGTGACACAAGAGTGAAACAAGCAAGGTGCACAAACGGACAACCGACCAACCGACCAAGCCAAGCAAGCAACAAGGGCGAAACAAGGGTGAAACATGCAAGGTGCACAATCGGCCAACCAACCAAGCAAAACTGCCAAAACAATCAAATCGACCAACCGACCGACCAAGCTCTCGGTGGGGCTTCCTAAACGGCTCTCGGTGGGCGGCTCTCGGTGGGGCGACGAGTTTTCCGGGGCTCGGACTATTTTTTCCCGAGGGTCCCGACGATATTTTCCAGGATCCCGACGATATTTCTGGATTCCCGACTATATTTTTGCAGGTCCCGAGGGTCCCGACGATATTTTCCAGGATCCCGACGATATTTCTGGATTCCCGACTATATTTCCGGAGTCCCGACGATATTTCCGAAGTCCCGACGATATTTCCGAAGTCCCGACGATATTTCCGGAGTCCCGACGATATTTTGGCCAGAAATGCATTCCCGACTATATTTTGGGTTGCTTTGATGTCCCGACGATATTTTGCCAGCCCCGACGATTTTTCTTCGGAGTCTGACGATAAAATATAGCCAAAAGCATGTCCAGGCTGTGCCTTGACACGCAGGATCTACAGGCCTCTCCGGCGCTGGCATGCCTGCCCTGGACGATATGGTATGGTCATTTGGGCCCACTGTACCTGCCCAAGGCAGTCCTTGCTGTCGGCGCTCACGCGAATCCGTAGGTGTAATATTTGTCACAGAGCCTTCCACGGACGCCCAGGAGGGTTCTCTGTCTTTGCTAAGGAGCCAGGCCGACTTCATACGGAAGTTGGCATTTTGCCACTACACATGCGCGGTCCAGGGTCCTGGCAGGCCTATGTCCTATGTGGACGCTTGTGAGTGCGATGGTGAAGGGAGCACAATTGGGGACTCGCAACTCTGCCGCCGGTATGGGCTGTCCCCGACGGTGCTGGTGGATTGGGCCGCGGAAGTTGTCCCACTCCTTCTGTCGAAGCTTGCACACCTGGTGACGCTGCCGCGTCCCAGGCCTCGTGAGCGGCGAACGGCAGAGCTCTTAGCGGGTACTCCGCTATTTGGTGCGCAGGCACGACACAGCGGAGATGTTGTCACTGCCACTGCTTGGGCGTACCTGGGAGCCGTCTTGCAGCTGCCTTACTGGTACCCGAACGACCAGGGTTGCTTCAGTGCAAGCATGAAGACCCCCAACCCCGATGACTCACTACGGGAAGTCTTAAAGCCGCACGAGGAGGCTTTGGGATGGGCCAGAGGGGCCATGAACAGTGTGCTAATTCCACTCTCTTCGCCTTGAGCTCGAGCCACTGCCGGGTGTGCAGCCTGCCGGGGCCCTACCTCTTCATGGCCAAAACGTTTTTTCGGATCGCAGCTGCGTGGGCCCGGCGTTTGTGCACGGCTATGGAACCCACGGCAAGGCCCCGCTGGCGCAGCTGGAGCGTCTCCGCTCTTTGCCTACCCTCGCTGAGACACTCTGGGGGTGGCGAGGAGCTCCGCCCTGGTGGGCCGTATCGGGTCTTGGCCTGATGGGGGCCCGGGGCTTCAGCGTTGTAGCCCCTGAGCACTTTCCTGGGCCGCGGGCATGACGCATGACTGGACAGCTTAGCTTCACGGTAGCTCCATACTTTAGGACTACGAAAGCGGTAGAAGGGTGGCCTTGCGGCCCATGGTCGGCCATGAGTGGCACAGGACTCGGATGGCCCGCTTTAGTGCCACCATACCGCAACCGCCTTGAAGAGTGGTTTGGCACGCCTGAGAAATTGTATGCCTCATTCGACACGAGGGAAGAGCTTGTATCATTGCTTAGGGCTTGCGATAACACGCTTCTTGAAAGTAGCCTGCAGTTGATTGCGGATGCACTTCTTGAATGGCATGCAGACAATGCCCGCATAGTTGCGAGCGGGCGCAGGGAAGCAAGGAGGCGCTTGACAGAGTGCTTGCCTAGTGTCCCGGGAACTGGCCTGAGCTTGCATGAGCATTACAATCAGATCGCACTTCAGAGTCCACTTGCGTTGCTTCCGGTTCTTCGCAAGCGGAAGTTAGCTACTGATAGGGTCGTAGATCGCGGTGCCAGGGCCACTGAAGAGATACGACTTCGGCAGGAGTATGCATTGCGTCTTGCAGCCATCATGCAGGAGGCGCAACTGCCGGTGTGCAAGGTGCTTGCAGGGGTCAGCAATGCCGAGGAAGCCTGGCCACGGCTGTTCGGGACCCGTCGATCCAAGACATTGAGGAATCGCTTTAGGGCTTGGGATAAGTTTCGGGAATGGTTGCTTTATAGCCGTGGCAGAAGCTATCCGGAAGGGGTAGCTGATGTGCTAGATTATGCCAATGAACGATTCCAGGAAGGATGTGGAAAGACAGTTCTCGAAAGCCTGCAAGCCTCTCTCAGTGTAATTGAGGGTGTAGGGCGCGTGCCGTCCACGCAGCAGATATCTCAGGATCCCACATGGCAGGCGCAGCTCAAAAGTTACACAGCCGATTTGGTTTCGGCGGCACCGCCGGAGCAGCCAGCCAGCATGCTCACCGTTGCTATCATCCTCGCATGTGAGATCTTCGTTTGCACGCCTGGGGAGCCTAGTTACTTGAGAGCATTGGGCTTTGTTTGCTTATTGATGGTTTGGGGATCGCTTCGGGCTGATGATGTTCAGGGGCTCCTGCCGCAGACCATGCTTCTGGACGAGCGAGGGCTTAGCATTGATCTCGCGCGGTCCAAGACTACAGGGCCCGACAAAAGGACCCACACCGTCAAGGTCTTCGTGGAACGGAGTATCTCTCTGACAGGGCATGATTGGCTGAAGGTCGGATATGCACTTTGGAAGGATTTCGATTTTGAGAGGGATTATTTGGTTTTGAAGGCCAATGAAGGTTTCACGGAACCCCTTGAGAAGTCAGTGCCTTCCTCCACGGTGGCCCTTTACTTCCGCAAAGTTCTCAGTGAGTTGAAGACGCCCAAGCGTGAGGGGCGCACCTGGAAGGCCAATGATCAGCGTCCGCTGCTCCCAGGATACACTTCCAGTCATTTTACGGGCCATTCTGCGAGGAACTTCCTTAGCTCGGTCGGAGCGGCCATCGATGTCGACCCCAGGGAGCTTGATTATCTGGGTCGCTGGAAGGTAGGTGGCGAAGGTTCTGCAACCTACATTCGCACTTCTAGGCAGGTTGTGCATCGTCTCCAGAGTCACATTGCTTGTTCTCTTGTCACCGGACAGCCTAAGCACTACATCGAGGTGGATTCCATCAAGGCTTTGACGGACTATGCAGCTAAGGCGGGGGAGAGCGAATCTCAGGTTCGTCGCCGTCACACCCTCCTCGAGGGATCCAAAGGCTTGGGCGGATCGTGGCCAACTCTGGCATTGGAAGTGGGTGTTGCGGCACCACCTTCTCCAGACGAGCAGGTCTCGATGCCAGGCAGCCGGGGGGATTACTTCATCGTTACCTCTCGCACCACAGGCCTGAGGCGTTTGCACATGTTGGGTTGCTATGTCAAGCCTGAGAATTGTTACGATGTAAAATTTGTCAATCATGTCGGCGCGGAGGACGTCGATAACATTTGCAAAGATTGCAAAGCAAGAATGAAGGCTCAGGCCGGAGAGGAGGAATCAGACCCCTCCAGCAGTGACAGTGGGAGCGAGTCGATGTGAAGGCAAAAGATGCTTTCGACTGCTGTGCATAGGCTGTGCCCTGCAAGTCCTAGCCAGAAGTTGGCATGAGTTGCTTAGGCAAGGGCGCCTTGAAGTAGATCCACGATAACAGTCCATGCTGACTTTTCTCAGGGCGTCTTGAAGTTGAGTCGCGATCACAGTTCATGCTGATTAAGTGCACGTGCTGGCGCTGTTCAAGCAGGAGGAAGTCTCACTCGGCGCAGGCCGTGAGGTGCCGACGGATTCCGCATCCTGTCACAGGCCTCAGGGCGACGGGTGGACACATCGCAGTGCAGCTAAAGGCCTCAGGGCGGCTAGCAATCCAAGTCCTACAGGGCCACAGGCCGGGGCGCGGCCTTCGCATCAGGAGTAGCTGGAGTTAGTTACTGTTGTCGCAATGGCCGCCACAGATGCCGAGAAGCGCGAGCTCATAACCAAAGCAGATAGCGACTTGCAGTTTGTGCTCGGAGAAGCTGGCTTGTCTCTGGATGCCCAGTACCGCATTGTGCAACGACATACAACACTTAGGCGATTCCAGGCAATCGCCGATTCCCGGCCGGAAGCTCGGGCTGCTGGGAAGGCGGACTTTGGTTTTGATGATGGGGCTGCTGAAGGGCGACAACAAATCGCGGGGGTCGTCGCTGCATGGGAACTTGCGCGCGACGTAATCAGCAAAGAGACGGAAACGCGAGCAGAGGCGAAAGTGTTAGGCCAGCCGCGAATCTTGCAAGTCACAGAGAGGCAAGCAATGCTCAAGGCGGTAGCGGCCGTTCACGGGCAGCTGGGAGAGTCGGAGACTCCATCGTCTGAGTACCTCGCTCTCAAGTGCGAGGAGTGCGAAGCCAATGAGCCTCAGGCTTCAACCTTGGATGCCATAACTTCGAAGAAGAACACGCTCACCACGAGCATCCAGTCCAGCCTTGACGCTTCGGGGCGAATTCATATTACTCAGCACAAATCCAAGAGTGAGCTCCCGACTACTACAGAAGCTTATCGCAAGGTCCTTCGCGTGGAAGCTTTCACATGGCTATGCATGGCATCCCGCTTTAAATCCAAGCAGTGGCTTCAGGATCTCAAGCTGTCTGACTTCGACCACTTCGTGAACTACATCCTTGGCGAAAAGGTCGCTCAGCTCTCAGTGCCTACGTCTCATCAGCCAGCCGATGTGCCTTCACTTTCGCCACCTTGGGAAGTAGTCTTGGCCTATGAGCACCGGTTGCGCAAGGAGGCTTTCCGTTTGGTCAATGATCAGGGTTATACTCTGGCAGGCGCTCTGGCTTCAGTCATTTCTTCAGCGGAGCTTAAGGAGACCTACTTCACGACGCCGCTCGCCTTGTCCATCATTGAGCGACCACGCAAGTGGCACAAAGGCAAGGGCAAGGGCAAGGACGGCAAGGACGGAGGCAAGACCGGAAAGGGCGGCAAGGGCAAAGACTCCAAGGGGGGCAAGAACGGCAAAAGCCCCTCGGACCCGGCACTTAAGGGCCTTCAGTTGGTTTGGCGCACGCCGGAGGGCCGCGACATCTGCTTTGCATTCAACTCGCAGGGCTGCACCAATCCTTCATGCGAACGCTTGCACGTGTGCCGGGTCAAGGGCTGTTATCAGCCCCACTCAGCGACCGAGCATAAGCTTAAGACCGGCAAGCCCAAGGAGTGACTATCGCATGATACGGTTTCTACCATTGAGACATCAGATCACATCGCATACCAGCCTCAGCTGTACAGTCCGAGCGGGCTTCGTGTGCTCTACATTTTCGCGGGGCCCCATCGCAAAGGTGATGTGGGCTCTTACCTTCAGTCGTTGGGCAATGTCACTAACCTTCTTCAGTTCGATCTTCAGCGCTCCGCGGAGCATGACTTGACTAAGGAAGGCTTGTGGCAGCACATCTTTCAATTGCTTGGCGAAGGGGATTGGATCCTCATTGCCTCTCCTCCTTGTGAGACATTTTCCAGAGTCCGGCATCGCCACCCCGGGCCAAAGCCACTACGTTCAGCATTTTATCCTAGAGGTTTTCCATGGTTAAGCAATTTGCACACGCAGCAGGTGGAGCAGGCTAATTATTTTCTTGATCAGACCGTGACGGCATGTCAACTTGCATGGCAGTATGTCCTGGAGCACCCGGAGGATCTCGGCGCGACGCCGGATCACGAGTTACCGGCTTCCATTTGGCAACTACCAGCTCTGCGTGAGCTCCAGGTTTCCACTCAGGCCATCACTTTTGCATTCTTTCAGTGCAGCTTTGAGGCTCCCACTTCCAAACCTACCCGCCTTCTCACTAACCTTCACTTGGAGGGTCGCTTCGGTTAGTAAGTGGTTAGACCGGTTGATGCAGGTATCTTAAGTGTTGTAAGTGCACTTAGTAAATGGCATAAGTCGACTTAGTAAGTCCTTTAAGTCATGTAATTGGTGTGCTAAATGGTTATATGATTTAGTAAGTGGTTAGATTTCAATTAGTTTTGGGGATAAGTAGTTATGGGGTTATGTAAGTGATAGTCAACTACTTACAGCGGTTATCCTAAATCCACTTAAGCACTTATCTAAGTGAGGCCATGAAGACTTAGACGAGTTAGTTTAACCCACGTAACTGAGTTAGGTGGTTTGTTGTAAGTGACTTAGGACACTTAGACTAAGTCCACTTAACCCACTTAGGCATGGCCCTGTGATGTTGAAAAATGGTACAAAAAGTATAGCACCTATACAGCCCAAAACACTTCAAAATACTTTGCCCCCCCCATGCATATATGTTAAAAATATATTCTGCAACATATGTATCAGCATCCGGGACAATTTATTATTTTCAGGCTATCCCCCCCTACACATATAAACATATTTCTATAACCAACGGAACCACCCGCTTCCTTCGCCCGCCTCGCTGCCGGGCTGGCCTCTTCAGCTGGCATCCGAAGAGGCCGGCTCTCTCTTTCAAGGGTTTGGGGGGCTGGGTGTTTTTTGCCGGGCTTCAATAGAGGATTCTGCAACAATGCAGATGTATCTCAAGTTCTGTTAGTTTTTTTGTGGGGTATGTTTTTTGCGAGGGGGATTTGAAAGTGCTGGTAGGGCTTCCGAGGGAGCATGTTCGAGAGCTGGCCTTGCACGTGCTAGATATACTGGTGTATTGGCTCGGTTTGTGTACTGTATTTCTATATGTATCGTTTCATGGTTCGGGCAGTTTTTCTGTTCGTTTTCGGTGCACCTTTTGTTTTTACACTTGTGCTGTCTCATTTGCTTTTTGTGTTGGGCTACCTGTTTGGCTTTGGTTGGGGAACGATGGTTCATGTCATGCTCATTGTTTTATAGTAGTTTGACTTTGCAGGGCATCTGCTCGCGAAGTCTGATCCTGCAGGGCGTTGCTCGCAGGATCCATAGGACGACTTACTTTCAGGCCGTGTGCTTCTTTGCTCCAACCAAAGCAACAGCATGGCTGGCATCACCGCAGAGGTGCAAAAAGTGATCGAGGGCTACTTGGCCAAAGCGAAAGGGGGCACACTGGTGCAGAGTGTCAACAGTTTGCACGACTTCCTGTTGAAGCAGAAGTTGGCCTGGAAACTCAAGCTGTCTTGCGAGTTTATCGGGGTCCATCCCGAAAATAGGGATGGACTCGGTATCTCTGCGAGTCACGTGGCTGACTTGATCAGCAACATCTCGAGCATCGGGTTCAGTGCCGCAGAAAGCAGGGCTATCTGCATCGAAATTCCGGACGACAGCCGCGGCAATGCCTGCCGAGACTTTAACCGTCGCTTGGCGGAAGAAGCTCAAGGCAAGCTGGCACCTGTGGATCCTTCGATCCTCAAGTTCGCCAGCATCGTTGGCAGCCATGCCAATCAGGCTGGCCGGTGTTTTTGGTACGGAGTGCCACACCCTGACGAGAGGGTGACCATCAGCGGGAAGCTGAGCCTGGAGAAGCTGGCCACGGTCGATGCTTCCTGGTGCTCTGCGATCCGTGAAGGCCTTGAGTGGATGGTCGTTTCCGCTCAGGTCGTGGATTGCTTCCCCGAGTACGTGGGGCTCGCTCAATCTGCCGGGAATGCTTCCGGCCAGATAGCTTCCGCCGAAGGGGAGCTGCAGCTGGCACGGAAGGTCAATCTGGCCATCGCCGACTTCCTTGCTCGGGGCGGGAAGGACACGATCAACTACACCGACATTTCGGCCGGCATTTTGAGATCCAAGCCGCCATCGGCAAGTGCTTTGCCTGGCATCTACACATTCGTACTTCGGTACGGTGGTGGAGCTGGACCAGACTCTTTCCTCAGTAGGAGCGAGACCTTCATCAGGGCCCACGGCTTCGCTGCCCGATGCTTGGGTTCGGAGTTTTGGCAAGCGATGGGAGCCGAGATCAAAGGTGCCGCAAATCAGAGGGTGATTTGGAGGCACATGCTGTTGAAACTGGCGTTTTGCGGCCCCGAGAAGCTGCTGAGCCTGGCCGACCTCCGGCGAGCCTTGTCGGCGAAGGACATCCTCGCCAAAGCCGACGAAGCAGAGAAACTCGCCAACAGGATGAAGCAACTTCTCAGCTCCGACCCCCGACTCACACCCGAAGTCGTGGCAGCAACCCTCTCGGAAGTGGAGATGGAACTGGTAGCAGTGAGCTTCCAGAAGAAGAAATTCACAACCAGGGTGTCCCTCCAGCAGGTTTGCCATGAGTGTCTTCAGGGGCTTGGCCTGGTCTCGCCGTTTGCACCCGCCCCGGCAACCACGTCGCCTGCGACCTCGCCCGCCAAGGATGCTTCCCCCGGTTCGTGCACTGGCTGCATGTGGACTTTGGCATATAAATATGTATATATATATATATACATATTTATCCTATTATTGGGGTATATTGCCTGTTATACAGGAATACATTTCCCAAAGATCGCAGGCATGACACCTTGATAAGCCATTGTTTTTGACTACTGCTCTTCCAAAGCGCTGAAACTTGTGATAAGCTGTACTCAAGTTTTGCCCAGACATATATAGTCTCGAGAAACCGTTTTTGCCTACATACAGTCGGTTCCAAAGCATATAAGGCCTTGATGAACTTTGTTTTGCTGCACACAACCAATTCGCAGGCACAGAGCCTTCATGAGCCAGTCTTTTGTAGTGCAAATGCAACCTCGTGCCAAGCCTATATACTGTTCTTATAGTAAGAGTCTATACAATCACCAATTCGAACCCAAGCCTCTATGAAGTTTGTTTTGTTGATAAGCCGTTGTCTTTCAGCATCCAAAAACTTGCCGAACTAAAGGCTTGATAAGCCATTCGTTTTTAGTACAGGCATATAACTTCTTCACATAAGCCATCCTTCTTTAGTACACAGCCTCTTCCCGAGCGATAATTTCTTGATAAGCCATGTTGTTTTAGTACCGGGCTTTTTTTAAGGTTTCTGTACTGCTTAGAAGGCAAGCTCGTCAGAGCCATAAATTCTTCAGAGCCCACCTTATACTTTTGGATAAGCTATCTTGTTGTATTGAAGGGTGCCTTCCAAGCCAGGAATCACGGAAAATGTTGTGTGAAACCAAGGGCTCTTTTCAGCAGGTTGTACATATGTACGACATTTGTACTTTCGTGAGTATAGAGATGTGCATTCCAGGGCCCTTCGGAAGTACGATGATGTGGGGGCACCGGTGAACAATGCTCGTGTCCTCGAGCTGGGATTCGAGAAGGGGGTGCAGGTTATCCGAAAAGCGGATGACGTGGTGGCTGTGATCGAAGAGATCCTCCCGGACCAAGTCATCTTGCAGCTCGCCAGCGACGGCTCCCGTGTCACCTCCTCGGCGACAGCATTTATCGACGGCAAATGGAAAAAGCATTCAGAGAAAGCCCAGCCAACCGAGCTGGAGCAGTGGTGGTCGTCTTCCCCATCCGCCTCCCCTGAGTTTCTGGCCGCCACGATCAAGGGCCGGGTCCTGTTGGCAATGTTGCAACAGTGGGAGGGCTTCAAGCACGAGCAGAGCTTGCAAGTGTTTTCGAAGCCGAAGGATGTGAAGTCGCTGAAGGCATTCGCTGTTGGTACCCTCGCAATGCCTGTCACCACGAGTCGTGTGGACATCCGCCCCAGTGCCCAAGCCGGCTTGCAGGGTGCCATCATGATTGGAAGCATGAAAGGTGCAGGGCCGGATATGGCCGTTTACATCCTCCCAACGGTGTCCTTTCCGAAGGACAGCAACATCGGCTTCGTGTCCCCTGCTTGGATCATGAAGGCGAGCTGCGACAGAGACGAGTGCAACGTCGAGCTTGTTGGCCCCAACAAGAATTGGAACAAGCAAAAGCTGGAGAAGCTGACCGCAGCGATCCACTTGCCGTCTCTCAAAAACTTCCGCAAGATCGAAGCCGAGGACTCCTTGATCCTCTACAGGCCAGATTTGGCGAAAGCAGATGACATCGAGAAGCTCCAGCCCGTGAACCCTTCCGCCCCTGCCCCTAAGAAGAAGGCCAGGACCAGCTGAGCCCCGGAGGCTGCGACGGCTCCCCATGCAGATTTGATGAAGGATCCTGAGATATGTGCTACATAGACATGCACAAAGACAGCCGTTCACACGATTTCGTGCATACACTGTTGAATGGTTTGTGAGTTTCCATTACCAAACAACATGCATGGCACAGGTATTCATGTCCAGAGTCGGTTTTAAGACTTTTCTTGGGATCTTATATATGTAGTATGTAATATATCCATCGTTCCATTTATGTCTTATATATGTATATACATATAGACGACGTGGGGCAGCATCAGGAAGTGTTCGTGATGTAGGGGTGTCACCGTGGCACCCGATTTTGCATTGATTCTGTGAAGCCGCATCGTGCGAGGCTTGTCGCATGCTGAAATGAAGCTTGTTGCCATTGCTTGCAGTCTATATGTCTGGGTGCAGGATGTCTGTGGCAGCATGAAGTGGCATGTATAGCCAAGCATTGGCGCTTTTTTGCTGTGTGCCTCCTTCAAGGCTTAGAAGCATCGTATAGCAATCTTAGGCTTGCAGGGCTTCGCTCGCAAGCCGGTGTTCGCAGGGCATTGGCTCGCGACACCATGTCCGATGATGAGCAGATGGCTCCTGCAGAGGATGCCGAGGCTCCAAATGCGGAAATACCGATCTCCATCCTGAAAGTCACGTGCATCAAAGGGCCACACCTGAAGCAGCCTTGGCTCCCGGATGTGCAAACGGTCGGTGGTGTGGAGTATATCAAACTTCACAAATGGGATCGGGATCTCACCCTCTTCTCGACCGGAACACCGCTGAACTTCGCTGCCACAGGCAGGCGGCCAGCTCACAACATAAATGTGCAGTGGTTCGAGGATACCAAAAGGCTTCGGCGGGAAGCTTGCGATGCCGCCGTCAGGAAGATCATCGCAGATGCAGCCGAGGCGGAGGGCAAGCCGGTGCCCCCGAGAATCAGACCGGCCCGGGAAGAGGACCAATTTCTTGTCGGCAAGACGGTGATGCTCGATTGCCCGGACATTCTTGACCAGCACGATCAGGTCCATGTCAAGAGCTCCGAAAGCAAACTTATACAAGCCTGAAACAGTTTCGAGTGGTATACCCCTTGAAGAGATGTTCCCTGTTGGTGTATACTTGGTTTGAAATTAACTAAATGCAGAGATATAGGTATATATGCGGCACAAACCTAGCTAAACTGCTTATACTTGGGCCCTTTACAACAGGTCTTGCAGCCGGCCAGGCAAATCCAGTTTCTCTGGGGCACGACAAGCGACTTGTTCATGGAACTGAATGAAGACAACCTCGCCTACATTCGTTGTGCCATCAAGGAATCCGCCCCTTTCATCCAGCAGCCCAGCAAAAGGAGGTCTAAGTTACAAGGGAGCCCGAAGCGGTTGAGGAAGCGGGGTAGAAAGCCAAAGGCTGATGAAGTAGCACCCGAAGCAGCCCTTGCTGGGGAAGGTGGCCAGCAAGAGGAAGATGATGCAGAGTATGATGATGATTGATGAGCCGGCACGATGCAAAATGGACCCATGCATTCCTGGATTGTTAGGGGTTTAGGGGTTTAGGGGTTATAGGGGTTTATAGGGTTTAGGTTTAGGGTTTAGGGGTTTCGGGATTTAGGGGTTTAGGGGTTTAGGGTTTAGGGGTTTGGTGGCATATATGCTGTGCGGGCAACAATGTATAGGACTTTTGTGGGCATGCAGGGATATATGCACTTTATAGGTGCAGACTTTCCATTCAGTCGGACCTGTATAATCGTGGCAGGAATCCTTCTGTTGCTGTCGCTGCGAGCCTCTCCCCTTTTTGAAGAATCGTTTTCTTGGATATCATATATAGTTGTCCTTTACTCTCCTTGTGTATATGTTGAGAGTGAGCACATAACAACCCGAGTAGGTTTGCTGTGTGTGCACAGGCCGCATGTTGCAGCTGTCATGCATGTTCTGAACACGTCGTCTGCTTCGGCATGTGCACCTGAATGCAGAAGCCAGTCTGGGAGTGCACATGAGGAACTTGAGTGTTGGACCGGCGGCCGTTTCTTGCACGAGCCTTTGTTTGAGGGCCTCGCTTGGCTTCATTGTGGAGCTTTGCACCATGTCTCAAAAGAGGCTTCGCGATGATGGTGTGATGAAGATGGAGGAGGACCCAACCGGGTCTTCGGCCGTGGAGGATGCCTATTGGTTGACGGGCGACGATGGCTACGACTGGTGGGACGAGGCGGTCATGAAAGACGAGCTGCAGGAGGAGGCGGAGCAAGAAGAAGTGCAGCTGGAGGAGGAGCCGGTGGCAGCGGCACCAGTGCCGACGGCACCGGTGGCACCGGCAGAGCCGCCTTTGCCGCCGCCGCCGGGGCCGCCGCCGAGTGATGGCCGTGGTGGTGGTGGACAGAAGGGCCATGGCTTCCAGATGGGAAGCAAGGGCTTCTACAAAGGGTATGGCGGCGGGAACAACAAGAAGACCGGCCAGTGGCACCACAAGCAGCCCAAGTACCCCAAGTACGAGCACCAGTATGACTATGCCTACGACACCAAGTGGAAGGGTTCCAGCTACTACAAGCACGAC
The DNA here is from genome assembly GCA_905221615.1 of Symbiodinium sp. CCMP2592. Lineage (NCBI taxonomy): Eukaryota > Dinophyceae > Suessiales > Symbiodiniaceae > Symbiodinium > Symbiodinium sp. CCMP2592. The sequence continues at coordinate 388,248 of CAJNDT010006070.1, read as the reverse complement.
TCCAGCTACCCCAAGTACGACTCCAAGTATGGAAAGAAGGAGTGGAAGGACGGCTGGAAGGACGACCGGAAGGCCGAGCAGAAGGGCAAGCCGAAGGAGGAGCCTGGCTCGTCGGCCGGATGGTACGTGGATGGCGGCTGGGTGTCGCCGCAAGGCGACTTCCACCAGAGACTGGGTTTACATAGCAAGCTGTAGCTTTTCCTTGGCATTTCTGATAAGAGCTAGGGCTTTTCTTTGGGATATGTGGGAAACCAAAACCAAGCCTCGATTATGCAGCCCATGTGCCCTGCATGTATATCTGTATATATCTATCTATCTATACATATATCATATGTACGTATAAGCCCTACATACATAGACCCTGGTGTATAGAGTACTTATATGCGAGCATTAACATAAACCTGTGTATTGAACAACCCAGGAAGGGGCAGGGCAGAGATCGCCCACGAGTGCGAGCAGGCAAGACTATCCAGCACCAGCGGGAGAACCAGGACATCGGATCCACGAACAAGCTAAACCCAAAACCCTATCTAAACCCTAGAAACCCTAAACCCTGACCAGGACATCCGAGCCACGAACAAGGCCTTGGTTGAGAGTGCTGCCGTGTACCAGCAGCACATGGGGCAGGCTCTTGACACAATGAGCAGGTTGACCCGCATGCTAGAGGTCGACAGGACGTGAGGGGTGCCATGCATGCAGGGTGCAATATAGGCATTCATGTCGGCCCTTGAAGCTAGTGTAGCCACTGAGAGTCAATAAGAAACCCAAAGCCCAAAACCCAAACCCTGTGTTTTGAAGCCCTCAACCCTGCCAGTGAACTTTAATCCTATATAAAGCTACATGCATAGACTCCTATATGTATTTGTGGGTTAGAAAAAATACATATATATATAATCTAGACATATTCTATAAACCCTTCATATCTTACATAAGCCAAGATAGAAAGCTTAAATGTTAACTCCATGAAGCCAGTTCCTAGCTTCCTTTAACTAAGAAAAGAGATGTTCTCTTCTATTCGAAGCAATACCAAAACCCCTTTGTATTCGCCCGAAACCAATCTAAATCTTCCACATACATACACCTACCTCACACTGGGACTTTTCCTGGTGCATGCACCCAAGCGACCTCTCGTTTGACCATGTTCGCAGCTGGATGTCTGTTTGGCGGTGGGTGTTGCAGCGACAGCCTCCGAAGTGATAAATTCGTGATTCATAAAACATGCACTTAGACCACTGGCTTCATGCTGCAGCTCTCGATGCCATAATCGGTGATGAGCCTGTTTGCATCTCGTGGGCATGCCTTGTGGTGCCGGAACAGATACAGCCGAATAGCCCAAACCCCAGCAACTTCTAGAACACCTCCACCCGAAAGTGACTAAAGCCTGCAGCCGTAAACCTGAGGATAGTCTTTCAGTTACATTAGGAGATCTGTTCCGGTATACCCAGCAGGGCCAGAGCCCCGGCTCGCTCATGCTCCGGGGCTGCATGGTGTAGAGGCCTTGATATAGTGGCATGGAACATATAGTCGGGGTCATACATAGGCAACTGCAGCTAGAGCCTCTGATTTTAAAGCGGCCTGTCACGGAGCTGGGAATATGAGACCGGCATAGGATCGGTCGCACATGTCACCCATAGAAACAGCATGCAGGTGTGTACAGGGACCTTGCATCGCCCGGGATGTTGTTTTAGGTGGGGTAGATATATATTGTGTATATATATATATACATATGCATATATGTAAATAGACCGAATAGATTATTGTATTTGTGGGCAACACATAGAGTACTATAGGGGGTGCATGCAAGGTCCGGGCTCCTGCTTAACCAGCTTGCACGTCTTGGAACTGAGGAGTGGAAAGGTGTTGAGACAGTGTGGCAGTTCTCCGTTTGTGTGGACCATGCAGGCATACCTTAGAAGCTGCCCCCACACTGTAATAGTGATATAATAGGAATATATATATATATATAGGGCCCTATAGTATAATATAATCCTATATAATCCTTATAGTCACCATTACAGGATGGGGGCAGCTTCTAAGGCATACCATATATGAGGCACGTGGACGTTGCACGAGGCATGCAGGTATCCAGCAAGTGATGCAGTCGGCGAGCACTCCCAGCCTGGAGCCACCAAGCCACAGCCCCCTAACCCTATAAACCCTAAACCCTATATAAACCCTAATCCCAACACCCTATAAACCCTAAACCCAAAACCCTATAAACCTTAGAAACCCCAAACCCTAAACCCCAGGCTTAAGTCAAGCACCCGGGAACCAAGCCGATGTAAACAAACACAGAAGCAAAGAAAACATAGGCTGGCCTCTAGGATTGTCGGGTATGTGTTGTTGGTTGGGAAAAGTAAAGGGTCGATTCTGGAAGGCAGCAGTGCAGCTATGTAGGCATGCAGGATGGCGAGTAGACTTGTTGCATGAAGCCAGGAAGCCATGCAGGAAAGCAACAAAGCAGGTGTGGAGGCAAGCTTTGCTGTCGGTATAGAGTGCTGCACCGTGTCGCATAATTTGCACCGGCCCCCCCCCCCCCAGAAAGGTCCTCCAACAGGTGTCCGAAAGCATGAACGGAAAAAAAAAACAGAAGCCAAACATAGGCAGGGGTCGAGGATTTCATGCTGGGTTGGCCGGTTCGTGGCCTTTCGAGCAGGTTTTCGAGGCCCGAGACAAAAAAACCAAAAAAAAAATCGGCGAGAGTTTCCCCAGGGCTAAAGCCCAAAGGTGGTGGTGTAGAACAGCAGCTTTATCGATCGATAAACTTGCACGTGGACACTTTATCGTTCGATAAACTTGCAGGGGTGCAACTTTATCGAACGATAAACTTGCAATGGCCCCCATCTTAAAAGTTTATGTTTCGATAAGCCTGCGGGTCGCAGGTTTATCGATCGATAAACCTGCGACCCGCAGGTTTATCGATCGATAAACCTGTCCCCGGGATGGTATGTAGGAAACCTTGTCTTTTGTGTATCTCCGTTCCAACTATGTGACCCACCCACCAGCAGCAGCACCACCACCACCAGCACCGCCAGCACCACCACCTGCACCACAGCCGCCACCGCCACCACCCCATTGCTGCACCACCAACACCGCCACCACCAGCACCAGCACCAGCACCAGCACCACAGCCGGCACCACCAGCACCACCGGCCACGAGCACAACCAGCAACAACAGCACCGACCACCACCACAACCACTGCCACAGCCACCACCAACAGCAGCACCGCCACAACCGCCGCCACCGCCTGCTGCACTCTCTCTCTCTCCCTCGTGTTTGTTTTTGTGCTCTCTCTCGATCAGCGAAGAACATGCATTCGGTGGTTTTCCTGCAGTGTGTCTGTGTGTGTGTGTGTGGGGAATTGCTGGCACCACTGGCTTATCGTCTGTGAAGAAGAAGAAAGCACCATCGATTCATGAGTTGTGCTTGCCTCGACTGGTGTTTCGTATAGTCCTTTGGTGTCAAGCAAAACTTTTGGTTGCAGCCTTTCGCCCCGGTCATCATGGCCCGCCGTTTCGATTCGGAGATCTCTGTGGACGTTCGAGTCAACATCGACGGTAGCGACACTGCAGTGATGACAGCCACTGGCAGCCAGACTCTGTCCTCCATCCTCAATACCGCAGCATTGACTTGCGAAGGCGAGCAGGGCTACGATACCTATGTGGTTCGAGGTCTGAGCATCAAGCTGCAAAGGGTCGGAGTGAGGGCCACGTACGAGACCACACTAGAAGATCAGGCCTTGCTCAACATGAGACGGGTTCTCATGCACGTGCGGCAGGGACGTTTTGCCAAGTCCTTCGCCAAATTGCGAAAACAGCAAGGCAATTGATGCTGCCGTGCAACCTGCGGTCTCCAGCCCGCCTAAGCTGGGCCTTGACCGAAGCTTCAGTCGACTTGCTGTGTGTGCGAAACCACGTCGGATCGACCCTGTGCTCTTGCATAGCAGTATATATGCAGGACAGATTGCATATTGTATATCGTACTATATACAGTGGTGTAAATAGCTTTTTTGTAGTTGTAGTCGTTGTCGTAGCACTATAGCAGCAATGGTTTATGGTGGTGGTAGTATATCTACTATGCTACTATACTATACTATTACGACTATATACTACTATCACTTTACTACTCTACATGCTATATGCTACTGAAACAACTACTACTACTGCATACTACTGCAGTAGTCGTATTCCAGTGTACTATGGTATATTTCAGTACTATCCTAATAGCAGCGGTAGTAGTAGTATACTATACTAGAACTACTATATACTTGTTCGAAGTAATAGATAGTATGCCTGGTGCCGTGTGGTAGCACTATATAGTAGTAGTCGTCCTATAGTAGTAGTAGTAGTAGTAGTAGTAGTAGTAGTAGTAGTAGTAGTAGTAGTAGTAGTAGTAGTAGTAGTAGTAGTAGTAGTAGTAGTAGTAGTAGTAGTATAGTAGTAGTAGTAGTAGTAGTAGTAGTAGTAGTAGTAGTAGTAGTAGTAGTAGTAGTAGTAGTAGTAGTAGTAGTAGTAGTAGTAGTAGTGTATACAGTATAGTATAGTAGGAGTGTAGTATAGTGGATACTAGTATACTAAAATTAGTGCAGTCGTATATATAGTAGTACTATACTATAGTAAAAGTACCGGAAGTATAGTACTTGCAGTAGTATATAGTAGTAGTAGTAGTAGTTGTAGTAATAGTAGTATAGTAGTAGTAGTAGCAGGAGTAGTAGTAGTAGTAGTAGTAGTAGTAGTAGTAGTAGTAGTAGTAGTAGTAGTAGTAGTAGTAGTAGTAGTAGTAGTATAGTAGTAGTAGTAGTAGTAGTACTACTACTACTAGTAGTGGTACTGCTGGTAGTACTGGTAGTAGTAGTGGTAGTATCAATATTAGTAGTAGTAGTAGTAGTAGTAGTAGTAGTAGTAGTAGTAGTACTAGTAGTATAGGAGTATACTTCAGTATAGTACAGTATAGTATAGTATAGTATAGTATAATAAAGTATAGTATAGTATAGTATAGTAGCAGTATGTCATAGTAGTGGTTGTACTTGTATTACTATTATATAGCATAGTATATAGTGGTAGTACTATAGTAGCATTGTACTACAGTATTGTAGTAGTAGTAGTAGTAGTAGTAGTAGTAGTAGTAGCAGTAGTAATAGTAGTATAGGAGTCGTCGTCGTAGTAGTATATATAGTAGTAGTATAGTACTACTGTAATAGTAGTACATTAATATATATATATATATATATAGTCTATACATAGAATGTGGTATCCTGCGAGTCAAACCCTGCAGGGTCAGACTTCGCGAGACTATTCCCTGCGAAGTCCAGGTTGTACTGATATATAGTCATATATTGATAGATAATTAGTATGTACTGTATATATGAAGTATGTACTATACAGAGTATGTGCATATTGGAGCTTTCATGACAGTCTTCCATTGCAATTCTTACAGAGTCGCAGATGCAGGGCCGTGCTCGCATCTGTTCCTCGCAGGGCTTTGCTCGCGAGGATCCAGCAAATCGTGCTTTCAGTCTCGCCCCGGTGACAGTGTGCCATGGCCACGGGCAAGCAGCTCCTCTCGGACTTGCAGCACCTGGGCAACTTCCTGAACTCGCAGAAGGCCAATGTCTCGAAGGAGATGTGGGATGGAATGGTGCAAAGCCAGCTTGAATCGTGGCGAAGTCGTTTGGAGAACGTGAAGAAGCTTACCACGGAGGAGGCAACAGAGCTCGCCCAGGCCGTGACCGCCAGCCCCTTTCCCGAGGCTGCGAAGCAAAACCTCTCCCAGGTGTTGTCGGAAGCATTGAGCCGTTCGATGCAGAGCCCAAAGAAGAAGAATGAAAATCAAGACGTGCCTCATTTCAGGAACTACTTGAGCCAGAGTGATCGGACAGTACTGCAAGACAGCACCAAAACCACCCTGGAGAAGATCGACATCTTGGTTACCCGTTGCCTGAAGATTGGGCTGCACTGGCCCACAGAAGATGCGGTCGGTCACATCATCTCAGCAGGCATTGCGGCGGGGCTGGAAGGTGGCGACCGTAAGGACTACTACCAGAGAGTGAGCAAGTTCAAGCAGGTGCTCCACAAGAAACGTGCAGGCCTGACCCCGGCATGCACCCTTAAGAATTACCCGGACAGTCCCATGGGCCTGCCGACGGCACTCCAGGCCTCCTATAACGAGGATCCGGCGGTGGCAGAGGTGGACTGGGCCGCTTTTCAAAAAGCGGAATCCAGCAAAACCCTCCGGAAAAGCCACCTCGCGATCACGGGCTCAGCGAGCTCGTCGGGGGCATCGGGATCGGGTCTGGCAATCATGGCGGGTGCTGCAGGCACCCATGGCTTTCCGGGCCTGCAAGATCCAGCCTTGCAGCAAGGCCTTCAGCTCATGGGCCGCATGTTTATGCCATTCATGAACCATGTCGCGGCCATGCAGCAGGGACAGCAGCAAGTGCAGCAAGCAGGCAACGACATCAACCTCCAGTTCCTCCCGGGAGCGAGGAATCCTTCACCGCATGGGCAGGCAAATCTTGGGTTGCAGCAGCAGCAATCATCCGTGCAGCAGCAACAGTTGCCACCGTCGCAGCAAACACAAGTTGCGGGTCCAAGCACGGCGGCTTTGCAGCTGCCGCAGGGGAATCCTGCTTCAGGGTCACAGCTGGGGGGCTCAAACTCGCCTTTCCAGATTCCGCAGGTGGAGCCCGCTAAGGAGTCGCATGAGCCTGAGAATGATGCTGTTGGACCCGAAGAGATGGCGAACATGGCATCGGGGAAGACCGCCGGCAAGGGCATCCTCAAAAGGCCCGCATCCTCCCAGACCGTTACCTCGAAGGCGAAGGCCAAACCCTCTGCCTCGAAGGCGAAGGCCAAACCCGCATCGAAGGCAAAGGCGAAAGCCGCAGCCAAGGCCACGGGGAAGCAGAAGGCTTCCAGCTTCGCCACGGCAAAGAAAGGCTGGAAAGTGGAGACACGATTCCGGCCTGATGGCTCCCACGACAGGTACTACCTAGCTCCGGACAAGAAACAGTTCCGGATTAGGCATGAGGCCGAGGCTTATGGGTTCGAGGGCTAGGCAGCTGCGAGCACAGGCAAAGTTTTGAAATGATTTGCCGTTGACAAAGGCTTGAAGGCTTTGCACCCGTGACGTGATTTGCCGATGACTTGAAAATGCTTTGCACCCGTGGGATGGCACCTGCATGCTGGTGCATGATATACCTGTCTATCCTGTACAATGGCATCTGTTAGCTCTGCTCGGGCAGGTGATGGCCTCCGTGTGCAAGGAGCTTGCCGCCAGGGTTTTTCCAATAACTTCTTCATATGCTTATATACTTGCAAAACCCTAATAAACCGTATCTATAGAAACCATCTTTTGAACTAGACATCCTGTAAATGCCAGGTGTCCTCGAGCAACACCACTCGCCCCAAAAAAGCGCCGAAAACCTCAGGTATATATACCTGATATATATAATATAGGCCATGGGTTCTATACTATATGCATATACAGCCGTCATATCAGTATGGTTTTGGCTGGGAATGGAAACATATCTTGCGAGTTACTATCTATAGATAGGGATAATTCCTTGTATACGGTTGTATTTGTGTCCTTATATTAAACTTGCTTATTTCCGGAATCGTTCTGACTATGCCAAGAAAGTCCTATGGAATGTATCGGCACATATTGTTTACTGCCCCTCGTATACATATCTCGACACATGTTGACACATATCTGCCTTCTTCGAAATCGAGAGGCATAAATCTTGCTAAACTTGCTTGTTTCCATGGGTCCTGCATAGAAGTACCCAGATGTCTATAGCCGTCCTTCGTTACAAGCCCTCCTGTACATGGAGATGCACATGCACCGTACATCTGTCTGTTTCTGTCTGTGTATTCGTGTATATATATATGTACACAGATACGTACATGTATATATATTTATATGTATATGGATGGACACATGCATATATATATATATATATATATATATATATATACATACATATATATATATATATGTATATATATGCACATATAAGGTTGTGTGCATGCACATGATGCAGTGTGTGTGGGTGCATATTTATCATGCATTGTACCTCGTTATATGTAGCGAGATTTTATTTACATGGTATACTCGGGTTGCTGGTTTTGCCGAACATCACTTTGTGAACATGAATTGGGATGGGTATATATAGACACATGGGTCTACATCTATGTACATATACACACATGCATGCACATATGTTGGTCGCTTCATACATATACTCAGGGAAGCAAAGGTCGAGACACAGCTGCATATATGCAAATGTGTGTATATATGTATCAATGTGTGTATGTACAGAAGTTTGGGTGTGATGCGGTTTTTTATCTAAGGCGATATAGGGCATCTTCATCCATCGAATCATGGCCGTTATAGCTTCATGAATCCGCGACATATTATTGATGTAGAATATGTGCATGAGGAAGAGTTCATGCATGTATTCACATGCATACAGGGTGCAATGAATTTGCATGAATATACCGATAGATGAAAAAGCTTCCGTGCAGAAACACATCCATGCAGGATATGCATTGCGGGTGCAGTCCATGCAGGCCGGGCCAGAAGTTTGTCCAGTTCCTATGTGTCGGACTGCCGTCGGGCCGTGGATGCCTGCTCGCATGTTCTCCGTTTAGAGTGAGATGCATATAGCAAGAGCCTTGATTGAAGTTTGGAGCCAGAGCTGGAATGTGCTTGTATGTCTGCAGTGCATGCCTGCATCCTCCGAATGTGTTTGCAGTGCTCGCCTTTTTCAGGATCATCCCAAAGTTTTTGGCAGACAAGTCATGCAGGGTTTAGGGGTCTATATATAGGGTTTATGTGTATAGGATTTGTAGGGTTTAGGGGTCTATAGGGTTTGTGTCTAGGGTTTGTATGTTTTAATCAGGTTTTGTCCTACTTCTATATATGAGGATCGTAGAAGTTCATGCAAAAGACAACATAAGTATAGATTTTCCGCTTGGACTTGCAGGGCTAGGCTCGCGAGTCCCTTGGAGCAGGGCTGCAGCTCGCTCCAAGACATGGCTTTGGATTTGAGCAAAGTCGGACGAAAGAGTTTTGTTTCACAATCCGGCATCGCCGAAATCTTGCAGGCGGTCAGAGATGCTGGGGAACTCCCCAAGGGACTCTCAAAAAGCGCTGTTAAACGAAGCCGGCAGACGGCGATTGCTGTTGAAACTCCTTACGGCCCGCTGCTGAGGAACTGGGCCTTGACCAGAGCAGATGGCAAACAGGAGCAAGTCCATTACTTGGACCCAATGGCCTGCTTGTGGCAGGCACTACAGACCTCGGAGAAGCTTCAGGCTTTCTTCAGTCGGACCACTGCGAACTCGCCTTGTGGAGTCACGAACCCCTGGCGGGTGGTCGTTTACAGCGACGAAGTTTCCCCAGGGAACCAACTCAAACCCACGAACTCCAGGAAACTCCAAACGTTCTACTGGAGCTTCCTGGAGTTCGGGGGTAGAGCTTTGGCGGCAGAAGATGCCTGGTTTGTCTTGACGACGGTGAGATCGGAGACGACGGCTGAGTTCGAGGACAAGCTCACACAGCTTACGAAGTTTTGCTTGAGGTGCTTCAGCGACACGGGCAGAAACATGGCCCATGGCATGAATTTGCCCTGGCCGGGCAGGCCGGACTTCATCTTGGTGGCCAAGGTCGATGTGTTGTTGGGCGATGAGTCGGCCCTTAAGCAGATGCTTGAATTCAAAGGTGCATCTGGCAAGGTACTGTGTGGCTTGTGTCGCAACGTCTTGCAGACGAGATATGCACCGGTGCCCCTTCACCCTGGGACAGTGCACCACACGTGCACGGACGATCGCAGATTCACGTTGCACACGAAGGAAACCTTGCAGAGGACTGTGCAGTACCTGAAGGACCAGAAGGCACTGCTGCCCAAGAACAAGTTCGCCGCTTTGGAAACGGACCTCGGTCTCAACCTGTGTCCACAAGGAGTTCTGTGCGATCCAGTCTGTATGGAGGCCATGGACCCAACCAAGGCCCTCATGTTTGACTGGATGCACATATACCTGGTCGGTGGGCTTTTTCACCTCGAGATCAACTTGCTGCTCGAGAAGCTCTTCGGTGCCGGTGTGAAGCAGCAAGAGCTGCACTCGTTTTTCCAGAGTCTTTCCTGGCCTGCCTACGTGAAGGACAAGGGTGCAGCTGTCAGCGACTTCTTCTCAAAGAAAAAGTCCAATGACAACAGCCTGAAATCGTCCGCTTCCGAGGCACTCACGGCATATCCGGTCTTCCGGCTGCTCCTACAAGACCTTCGCGAGTCTCGAGATTTGGGGTTGGAGCTTCGACATGCCATCAACTCCTTCATCTGCCTTTGCCAAGTCTTAGACTTGCTACAGCAGACATCGACCGGGTCTGTGGCGCCAGAGAATCTGGGGAGAGCGATCAAGCTCCACTTGGACACCTATCAGACCGCCTATCCTGATGGCTCCTTTCTGCCGAAGCACCATCTGGCCATGCATCTGGGCATGCAGCTGCAGCGGAACAAGTGTCTTCTCTCTTGCTTCGTGCAGGAGAGAAGACACAAAGAGCTGAAGCGGTATGCAAACCAGCAGACTGCTGCCAAGAGGGGCACGGAAGTTCATTTGCTCAAGGAGGTTTTCCTGTCCCATTTGGAAGCCTTGGAGAGGCTAGACCTGGAGCCGCCAACAGGCCTGCAGGGAGCTATCAAGCCGGCAACGGCGGTCTTGGAAGGCATGTTTTGCCAGCAGTTTGGCTTGGCCTCAGCGAACGGGTTGCTCTTCAGCATGTCTGCCACTGTGCCTCGGTGCCGACTCATCAAGACGGATGATGTGGTCACCCTGGACACAGGCGTGTTGGCCAAGGTGTTGTACCATTGCAGCTTTGCAGATTACCTCTTCACATGTGTCACCTTTTTCAAGAAGGGCGGGAGGCCCAACTTTTTCCAGCTCACTTCCGATAGCTCCTTCGTGGCGAGCACGGACATTCGGGGGGCCTGTATGTGTCTTGAGGAGGACCATGGCATCAGGGTCGTGCCGCAAGTTTTCGCCTAAAAGTGTTGTGGCTAGAAGCTGAAGCTCGGATTCCGGGGTTTCCCATATAAGGTTGCACATATATACATAAATACTGCTATTTCTTCTAAGACTATAGAGTCTATATATATATATATATATAGCCAGCACTTATTCAGAGTATATATAGATATATATAGGGGTTTAGGCTTATTAGGGTTTAGGGGTTTAGGGATATAGGGTTTAAGGTTTATCCTTCGGCATCTAGTTCTGAAAGGCCGTCCGATGCATATCGCAAGGTATGTGTTTTTTACACATGATTGGCATTGTTATAGGTGCAGCTCGAGGCCTATGTAAGCCATGTATCCTTAGTAAACTTGCTGGTTTCACGGGTCCTTTTGCAAATATCCAGGCGCAATTCTTCGGGGTGTTTTGTTTTAGAGCCCTCCCTACATGCATGTCGAGCTCTGGCATATATTCGACACATAAAGACATAAATCCAGGATAAGCCATCTCTCGTTAGTAAACTCGTGCGGTTTATGCCCATCCGTATACAAAATTTGCAGCAATAGTTTTTGTATTGCCCCGTTGTTCAATATGGCATGTAACCATGTGCCTTGAATAAATAAGACCCCTGGGAAGCAGTCGGCAACCATTGAATGCAAACTCCTTTTATGCACTATGTCTTTCAGTAAAGAATGAAAGAAACATTCGTAATGGCCCTTTTGTTTTAGAGCCCTCCCTACATATACGTCGAGCTCTGGCATATTCGACACACAAAAGACATAAACCCAGGATAAGCCATCTCTCGTTAGTAAACTCGTGCGGTTCATGCCCATCCATATATAGCAATTGCAGCAATAGTTTTTGGTTAACACATCTCGTGAAAACAACACATGCTCACAAATCTTTCGGCCCTGATATACCCATAATATGCAATAAACCTTGCTGCAGGCTGCCACTGCCAGCCCGGCCGCAGAGGCCCCGACTGCAAAGGCGGTCGTTTTGGCAGTGGTTTGGTTATGTAGTGGTACGGTTTGGTATTGGGTTCAACACATGCTTTCAGACTGCTTTATACCCACTTAGTGGACTTAGCTAAGTCCCATCAAAACACTTAGCCCACTTAGTCTAAGTCACTTAAATGGGTTAGACTAAGTCCTCTAAATGACTTAGCTAAGTGGCTAAACTAAGTGACTTAAGGGACTTAGCTTAACTCCCCTAATTGTTTATCTAAGTGTATATATAACTCATGTAACCGATTACTAAGTGGCATAACCACTTACTAACCCCACCGACCCTCCAAGCAGGCCTTTGTCGAGCAGCCTCCGCCTTTTGCTTCTTGGCCACGCTTCGACTCCAGCGATCGCTACGTGGGGCCGTTGCAGCCACGCTGCCCGCACGGGAAACACGACAAAGTACTTGCAGGCCGGGATGGCTCCCGCTGGGCGACCGAGTCATCAGCAGCCTATCCTCCTCTGTTGTGTGAGTGGCTTGCGCATGCTGTGCTTGCTTCCGCTTCGCAGGGGGGACTTGGGTCAGCGCCGCACAGCTCCGTTCCAGGTGAGGCAGGTCCAATGCAGGAATCCCACGAGGCGACGCAGGAGGTGCATCAAGATTTGTGTGAAGTGCCGCAGGGGCTGCATCAGGTGGTTTCCGATAGGGTAGAGGCGGTTACAGATAGGGTAGAGGCGGTTGGCTTGATCGAGTCGGAAGCACCTCCTTCCACTTTGTTGCCGTCGCCAGACTCTTCGGGGCAACCGCAGCCGAAGGTAGCACCTAGGGGGGTTAAGAAACACATTGAAGCCGAGGAGTTCGCACGCATCATTTCTTCATCGAGAGCCCCGACTCGGGCCGAGGTCCATGCTCTCTTCAAACTGCTGCCGCATGAGACTCCGCCTAGGTCGGCGGTGTCCTCTAACTGGGTTCCTAGCAGTTTTTCGACAGGCTTGTACCGGAAGGGTGGAGGCCTGATCGGGCTCAGGTCCGCGTGCAAAGGCTTCCCGGCTTCCACTGAAGCATTGGCATCCTTCGTGCGTAGCAACATGCCCGGGCACCCCTTTACCACGATTAGCCTTTACCTTAACACTGGCACCAAGCCCCACAAGGACTCCAGGAACGCACCTTTGCCCAATGGGATAATAGGGGTTACTGACTTCGTAGGAGGAGAGATCTGGGTCGAGGCCCAGGATGGGGAGTCTGTTCAGATTGTTGACGGTAAGCGCTTAAGTGGTCACCTTCTTCCGATCAGTGAGACACCCACCTACATACATGCTTACCGCGATCTTCATCTCACAATGCCCTGGAAAGGTAAGAGATTAGTCATCATAGCTTTCAGTGTATCGGAGCATACTCAGGCATGCGATGAGGATCTCGCGTTTCTTCGCGGGCATGGTTTCGCCCTTCCGGGCGAAGAGCACAGTGTTGATCTTGAGGCGGTCCAGTCAGATGATTCGGAGGTGCTGGAGGGGGGCGAGGTCGAAAGACCGGAGCCCTTCAAGCATCAGGAGTGCCACAACATCGGGCTGCCTTTGAACCTCGAGTGGGATGGCAAAACTCAGCCGATCACGGATGGCTTTGGACTCTGCTCACCCACTAGATGGCCTCCGGAAGCCAGGGGGGGCCTGCTGCCCAAGCAGGCTTTGGAGTTCGCCACTGCCATGCATCAAGTGCTTCGAGACTTTGTAGCGGACGTTGTGCCTGATATCAGGCGCACGGCGATGGAGCTTGCGCTAGGCCGCCTTAAGGAATCACCTTTCACTCCCGAGATGTTAGGGGTCCTTAGGAAGGAGTGGTTTAGTTGCATAGAGGCTGCTTCGGGAGGCAAGTGTACGGATCTTGATGTGGTGCCGAGTGGCCAGCCATTCTTCTTGCATGCTGTGTCTGCGACAGCGCGGCTGTTGCAGGACCCAGATTGGAAAGCCGTTTCTTGCCAGGAGGACTCCTATGTCAGCGGGGTCGCGATCGGTTATGACTGCCCCGCGCCTCACTTGCCACAGGTGTACGAGTACAAACACAAGTCCCGCAAGCTCGATGAATCGGATGTCGAGTGGCATCGCGAGAACTATTCGTCGGCAAACGAAACGTCGGATCAGCTTGAGAAGAAGTTTGCAGAGGAAGAGGCTCTTGGGCGCATGGCGCCTTCCACGTTGCCGGTTCTTGAGCAAAAGTACGGGCGGGATAGGGTTAGGATAGCTTCTTTAGGTTCCTTGATTAAACCAGACGGCTCCGCTCGGCCATTACACGATGGCACCCACGGTGTGCATGTCAACAATGGTATTAGGCTACTTAATCAGCAATCTAATCCCGGACCCCAGGAGGTAGTTCACCTTGTGCGCAGCGCAAAGCAAAGTCAGGAGGCCACCTTTTGCCTCACCGGCGATGTGACGGCGGCTCACAGGTTGTTCCTTGTCAGAGAGGCCGACTGGCCTTTGTTGTGCTGTAAGGTGCGCAACGACACGCCGGTCGTTTGGTACAACAAAGTAGGAACGTTCGGTCCTCGCTTCTCGCCTCACACATGCGCACATGGGCGCGCGGGAGAATTTGGGCCCTCCTGCCGGCAACGGAGTTGGAACGGGTGGCGGCGGTGTCCGCCCCATCTGCAGGGGAGCAAATGATAACCCTTGACGTCTCCGACCACGAGCTAGCATCTTATTTTTATCGAGCGGTCAAGGGCTTCGACATGGCGCATGCAGATGAGGACGAGCGTCAGGGTGGGGGTAGCCCTTGACGTCCCCTGAGGTGCGCATTGAGTGCTCTGGCGCCAGTACATTTTGCGCCCCGGCTCGCAACGACGCTTGGCAGCTCATGTGTTCCACACAGTGCTACGGCCCTACGGGGTGCCTTGCGGAGACATGTTCCAAGCTGTCGGCGACGGCATCGGCGCGGCTCAGCGCCACGGGTCGCTATACCAGCCTCTTGCTTTCCCCCCTGCCGGTCATCCAGCTAGCACAAGCTATGTTGGGTGTGAAGTTCATCGCGTCCAGTCCGGAAGCCCGAACCATTGATGCGCAGCTTCAGAGAGCACGCCGCAGCTCTCACTTGCAGGATCCACATTCCGCGTGTCTGGCGGCCCTGTGCATTGCCTTCTCAAGTATCGGCTCAGCGCGGCCTACCGTCCGTGGCTTCTCTGCAGGCAGCTACACGGCGGGCCTGGTGGGTGTGCTCCTTCGTAAATTATGGGGCGACAACCATTTCCCAACCGTGGGCTTGCCCGCCGCCTCCGGTGGAGTGGCGGCTGATGCTGCGCTGCCAGCAGCCGTAAACATTGGGGCCGTTGGCAAGCCAGATTGGCTCTTCGCGGAACTCTTGCGCCTCCCGTGTCGGTTGCGCATCATCCATGCCAGCGAAGACTTTTTGTGCCCTTGGGTGCCCACTGAGTTTGCGTGGGCCGCCATACGGGCCGCCCCAGGTATACGTGCAGGAGGGATGCATTGGTTGTTCAAGGTGCCGGAAGAGCTTTTTGGGCCCCAGTGTCACAACTACTCCCACTTGCTCCTGCGTGCTACCCCAACCCTGCCGGCCCAGGTGGATGTTACCGCCGCACGTGCCTTCCTCCCTTTGCGTAGGCTGGAGAAAGAACTGGAGTGGGCCTTCCACTCCCTTCAGACTTCACTTCTACCGTAGTCGGGGTCTTGTAGATAGTGAGGTTGGAAGGGTTATGGCTGCCCTCTTCCCGCACCGCGTCACTGAGGAGTCGCTCAAGCGGCTTGTCTCCATGGACTCCCTGCCGCCGCGTCTCCTCGAGGCTGTCCGCACCGTCACGGCAGCCTCCCTGCCACATTGTGTTGCGGAGCTGCGCTCCTGGATCATCCAGGAAGTCAGGCTTAGATGCTATGAAGAGGAGAAGTCGGTCAACCTGCCATTGCCCGCTCCTGTGCAGACTTCCCTCGGCGAGCTGTCGCTCGAGCGTGTGGTGGATTTTCTGCACTTTCATGTTTACAGCCAGGGCGCTGCTCTTGAGGATACTGGGCAGGAGAACCGG
The DNA here is from genome assembly GCA_905221615.1 of Symbiodinium sp. CCMP2592. NCBI lineage: Eukaryota > Dinophyceae > Suessiales > Symbiodiniaceae > Symbiodinium > Symbiodinium sp. CCMP2592. The sequence continues at coordinate 372,263 of CAJNDT010006070.1, read as the reverse complement.
CGGATGTCACACCAGGACACCACCCGACGCTTCACCCAGGCGCTACCGGTTGTGCTGAAGGTGGAGGACTGTCTCAGCTTTGGCACATACGTGCTTGGCTTGTCGTGTCCCAATGGCTTTACGCCATCGCAGAACACTGGCTGGTTCTCGCATCGCCAAAGCGGTAACCGGCCGCCCTCCGAGGGTTGTCTTCTGCGGTTAGAGTTTCGCCAAGGGCAACTCCTGGCAGTCTTTGTAGAACTGGTAGTTCCTGAAAAGGTCCGTGGCAAAACCCGTGAGCAACGCAAGGCAGAGCGACGCCAAAACCGCCTCAACCCCACGGCTGCCCTCCTGCTCATCCGCCAGTGGCCCTCCTTCCTTGGGGCCCCCCCGCAACCTGATCACGTTTGCAGCTGGGACCTTTCCCTTCGCAGTCTGTCGTGCATTAAAGTAGGGGGGGCGCTTGATGTCTTTTTGCAAGTGCTGAAGATGCCTGCGGCGCGTGTCCCCCTGGCCATAGGCATGCCCATCCGGCCATGTACCCAGCCTGCGCCGAGGCCCCGGTGCCATTTCGCTGCTGAGGGGCACCTTGTGCTGTCTTTCTTGCAAGCCGTGGAGGTGGCCGCCCGCGCTCCTCACTTCCCAGCTGCCCCAAACTTGACGCCGGCCGAGTTTGTCGCACTCAAGAAGCGCATCCTTGCCCTTCATCCAGTGGCTGAGCGCAACAATCCCCGGGATCCCTTCAGCAAAAACTGGCGTTTGCCTGCGGCATTGATCCCACCTGAGTTGCACACCTTGGCTGCCCTCATGGGACAGACCTTTTGTCGACACATCGATGAGTTGCTCAACAGTCCGGATGGACTCCTGAGTGGACACATATCGGCCATCCTGGCTGCCCGGGCACAAAGACGCAGCTCGCTTAGCATCTTGGGGTGCGCGGGCTCTTCCAAAACCTTTTCCCTGTGGTGCGCTCTGGTCTGCATGGACGCTGTGTTGGAGCAAACGGTGTTTTGGACAGCTCAGCAGCATTCAGCGCTCATCGCAGTCGTGCGTATCGCCTCCAACCTCTTGGCCGATGCCCCAGAATGGCTGCGTCCGCTCGTTGTTGTGCGGAGGGTCTCCGGCGATGCTGAAATGATCGACCCGTGTTTTGACCATGTGCCTTTCACCGAGGCAGCTGAGCACCAAGCGGCAGGGCTGGGGGACATCGCCACGGTTCAGCCCGGGGTAACGGGGCGCAGTGCGCGTCTTGCCTCCCCTTCGGTCAGTAGCGCTCACATGCTCCGTGGAAGCCGTTGCAACCGACGACATACGTCGTTTAGGTTCTCTTCACCCTCCATGCCACTCCTGCTCTGGGCGCTACGCACCACCACTTGAGTCTTTCCAGGTTCGGCGGGCACTCTCGTAATGGGTGACCTTGGTCACGGTTTTGCCTTTGGGGCGGAGCCCTGGCTTGCGCTGCTCTGGGTTCGACGCACAACAATTTGCTCCCCACGGTCTGCATCACTTGCCCGGCCACCTGCGTGCTGTGACGGGCGACTTGTTGTTGCTGGACGCCGGCGTCCGCGCCGCCCTTGCGCCTTGCGCTCCAGGAACGACTGGTTTTGTCCTTGGGCGTGGGTGTGCGTCGCCGGCAGGTTGTGAGTTGCTTTCCTGCGACTCTGGCCATCGCGCTCCTGTCTGGAAGCCGCTCACGCGTGCAGTGGGCTTTGGACTTTTGGATTTTGGTGTGCACGATCGCGACGGAACAAAACACAGGGGCTGTCCGTTGTCTGGCGAGACTAGAACGGCTGCCGGAGCCTGGTCTTGGCTCCACCTGTTGTTTTGGGCAGCTCAGAGCGACGGCTCTTTGTTGCTCCGAACCGGTCGCTGAGGCTCCGTAGTTGGTGCTGAACGGCTACCGCCGGCAAAGCCTGTGCGCCGCAGCCCTTTGTAGAGCTTCGCTTCTTTGTCTCACCGCTTTGCCAGTTTGATGTTTGTTGTTTGTTGTTTGTGTTTGCTTCGCTTGTTTGTAGGGACCGAGTGCTACAGCCGTAGTCGACGAGGCCCAGTCAAGCCAAAAAAAATGCTGCTGGCGTCTTCGTAGATCTGAAATCGTTCGATGTCTCGTTCAGTGCCACGTGGTCGTGTTTCACCTCTGTTGAAGATGTCATTTCTTCTTATCTCCACTGTTGATACGGCATGCACGTTTTGCATAGGATCGCGTTCGCGACTTGTTGCGTCAGTGTGTGTGCCCTTCAAACCCACGTGCTTTCGGTACACTTTGTGTACCGTCGTGTCTGGGAAAAGAAAACAAGGTTTCTTTATCCCAAAAAGTTTTTGAACTGATTTATTTTATTTGGAAGTCTTTGACTATGTGAGCTGTGCAACATGAGAATCATGTCGTGACGTTTGTAGCCACAAGGGTCAAGTGGTGAGTTCTGAAGCTCAAAGGAGTTTCAGGTAGTTCGTGGCCTTGGCCACGCTCTGGGGAGGGCGGCCGCGCATGGATGCGGTGAGCGACCTTGAGGCTCGGCCGGCTGATCTTCTTCAAGTTTTGATCACACCTCTCCCTGGCTTGTCCTTGTGGTATTTTCTCAGTGTGGATTCGCGGCAAGCATTGCAAGCTGCGGGATACGCTTATCACTCCGATTTGCGCTGGTTCTTTGTGGGCGAGGTATCTGTTTTCGATTCCTCTGGAGAATCTGGGGGCGAGGAGCACCGGGAGCCTGATCGTGCAGGTTAGGCATGGACGACCAGACGATCGCCCGCTGCGAGCAGAAGCTCAGGGAATCTCACCTTTGGGGGGTCAACCTGGCAAGCCTTAGGCCCGAGGAAGCTCAGGACGTGGCACGGCAACTTGTGGAGGAGCTTGGTCTTTCTGTCTTTGATGAGTTAGTCGACTGGGTCCTGTTCCACATTGAGAGTGCACGTGAAGGGTTGCAGATGGATCTTCGGGCACAGGGAGTACGTGGTTCCTCTCTGGCTTGGAGGCAGCAGCAATCCTTACTTGACATAGAGGTGACATCGCCCCAAGCCTCTGAATTGGAATTGGCCCTGCCTGAGAAGGGGCGCTTGCGGCGTCCTCGGAAGAGGACCCTGGAGGACAATGAGACCGCTGAGCAGCGGGAGGCGCTCGAGAAGGAAGAGCGCGGGGCCCTCTGCATTCGCCTGCTTGCACTGCTGAAGCGCTTTGGGGCTCCTTGTTTGGGGGATTTTTCGGCAGACATGGATCCTGCAAAAGCTGCACACGTAGTGGCTGGGAGACTTCGGAACAGCAGCTTGAAGAGATATCTCCGGAGTGTCAGCGAGCTAACCTTCTGGCTGCTACGGGCAAAACTGAGGGATCCTCCTCCGAGGGCTGGAGATGTCGTTGATTTTCTCTTTATGCTTGCAGACAAGCCGTGCGGTCCTACAGTTCCTGGAGCTTTCTTGAAATCCCTGGCATGGTTTGAGCGAGTCTCTGGATTTGATGCTGAGAGCCGGGTTTCCTCGAAGACTGTTTTGCTTTCAACGCGTGACATCATAGTCAAGGAGCTGAGGAAGCCAGGGAACCCAATCAAACGTGCTCCCCGGCTCCCAGGTGCGGTGATCGCAGCGCTGGAGAGGCTCGTCTCCGACAAGAGAGAGGCGATGGGCATCAGAGTGGGTGCCTTTTATCGGCTTCTGAAGTGCTGGGGGACGATGCGTTATGATGACATCCAGCATTTATCTCCCAGGGCTGTGAGGTTCGTCGCTGGCAGGCTCCTTGCTATCCTTTATGAGACAAAGACGACTGGGCCAGAGCGGCGGCATGTGGAGCTGCCAATCGCGATTACCGAGGATTCCTGGATTTGCAACAGGGACTGGCTGAGTGAGGGCTGGAGTCTGCTTCAGGATTTCGCCGATTTTGATAGGGACTATCTTCTGCCTGCTCTGAGTGACGACTTCAGCTTCTTCAGGCGACGCATGGCAGGATATGCAGAGGCGGCCACGTTGTCAGCCGCTGTGAATCGGAGGTTGACGACGGCAGATGGGCAAAGGCTCATCCCTGAGGAGCTCACGGACATGTGGACGGAGCACAGCGAGCGGGCGACACTGCCCACCATCTTAGATGGCTTCGGTCTGGAGCCCCGGGACAGGGATGCATTGGGCCGCTGGCGTCCGGAGGGCAGCGACGTTTACAGTCGGAGTTTTTCTGCAAAGGTCCGTCGGATTCATAGATACTTCGTAGCCGAGCTTGAGAAGCAGCGTCTGGCGGGGGATGTAGATGATTTTGATGTGCTTGATGCGGCATTTCAGTGGCTCCGCGCCCGGAGGGGCGTCACCGCGGAGGAGGCGGGCCGGATCGTCGATGATTTCAAGGCCCGACTGGCCTGCTGGAGTGCCGAGGAACCGTCTGCACAGGATTCCGACGGCGAACAGGCGCCTCCCGAAGGGGAGGAAGCCGAGGAGCCCGAAGAGGCTCCGGCAGTGGAGGAGCGGACCTCAGGTTTTGTGCTGGTGTCCTCAAGGCGAGGGGCTGTGAGGCTCCACCGAGCTGGGCGGGAAGGCTGCTGGATGGCTCGCCTTCGACATTTCAATGAGTGTCGTGTGCTTCCGGAAATGCCGGATCCTTCTGAGTACTCGTACAGATGTCGCTTGTGCTGGCCGGAGCCAGGGGAAGCGCATGAGTCGAGCGACGATTCTAGCGAAGAATCTTCGGGTGCAGAGTCCTATCATGAGGATGGGCTAGGGGACGCGGGCATAAGCCCCCCGGAATCTTGGGATCCAGTCTCCATCGGGAGCTGAAAAACATGGGGAAGGGAGTCCGTTGCCTCAGCCTCGTTCTGAGTTCACTGGACGGCTGCACCTCTGTGCGTTGCTTGAGCTCACACAACGTGGACTTGTGTTTAGTCTCAAGTGGGCCTCCCCGTGTAGGGCGCGCGGAACATAGGGCATGGCGGCGCCAGGCCCGGGGGCAGCGCCTCCAGCGGCGCCAGCCGACACTCTGGCTCTGGGGTCATCGGACCTTCGGTTTCTGCTCTCGAGGCAAGGCATTGAAGAAGACCACCAACGAAGGCTTTTTGCCGCCGGGGTGGATACACTTGACAAGTTCAGCGCCTTTGCTTCCAGTGAGACAGATCTGCTGACGGTCCTTAAGGACGAGTTTCGTCTGGATCCCGCGGCCAATCTGGCGACCCGTGGGCAGGTGGCATCTTTCATTGCATCCTGGAATGCTGCCAAGGTCCGTGTGCAACGACAGGCGGAGGCCGAAGCTGAGCAGGACACTCGCGAGTGGATCAAACCGATCCCCACCTCTGAGTACTTGCTGCTCCGCCAGGCCTATGTGAAGGCCTACGCGAACTTGGATGAACGTGTTCTTCCATCCAAGGAGTTTCTGGAGAAGAAGCTACTGGAGGTGGAGCACGGGGAATTCAAGTCAGAGTCCTTGCAAGAAGTCACCGCGCGTGACGAGCTGGATCCTGACACCTTGGTGCCAGTTTGGGACTCGAAGGGAGTTATGACGGTGAAACGGGGGTCCTCCCGGGTTCCGTTGCCATCGAATCCGGAGGAGCTGCGCCGACGCTTGAACATCATGCGAAATACATACTTGATGCTGAGGCTGAAGTTCCCCAATCGCAAAGATCTGCAGGACCTCTCGTTCGATCTTTTCGAGCGATATAAAGAATATTTGCTTGGTGATTATGTTCATAATCTACAGGCCAAGGACGCTGGTGATGCTGTTGTCCATACGCCTCCGTGGCAGCTTGTGCTCGCATATGAACAGGCCATCAGGAAGCAGGCATTCCACTACATGGTCACGGACAACATCGCGATTGCAGCTGCATGGGAGCGGGCCTGGAAGGACCCCGTGACGAAAGAGCGTCACTTTTCGACCCCCTTAGCTCTCTACGCCAAGCGTCGTCCGGATGCTACCATGCCCTCTCGGGACACTTGGATCCCACGACCGCCTGGCAACACCAAGGGCAAGGGCGGCAAGAAGGGCAAGAAGGGCGAGGGTCGTGGCAACGCTCGCTCTTTCAAAGGCCATGCAACCACACGCTCCGGCGAGCCCATCTGCTTCAGGTTCAACACTGAAGAGGGATGCTCCTTGGCGAATTGCAAGTTCAAGCATGTGTGCAGCCATTGTTTCGATCAGAATCACAACTTTGTGGGATGCACCAAGCGGAAGCCAGCTGGCGACACGGCCGGCAAGAGCTGACTCGGCACAGATGGGGGAGCAGCGTTTCACGGCGAGCTGCGCATTCTTTACCTGTTCTCAGGGCGACCGCGAAAGGGGTCGTTGGAAGCTTGGCTTGAAAAATTGGCACCTAGTTATGGCGTTCCACTTAAGGTGGAGGCTGTTGATATTTTGCGTAAACCTTTTGTCGACTTGTCTCAAACCGAAACCCAACAGCATTATCTTCGGAAAGTTCGGGATGGCACTTACTTTGCCATCGTTTTGAGCCCACCGTGCTCGACATTCAGTCGAGCCCCCTGGCGCAACAAGAGGGGACCGCGTCCTCTGCGCTCCTATGCACATCCGGATGGGTTGCCTCACCTACGCTGGGCAGAGCGACGGAAAGCGCGCCTGGGCAATAACCTCGCCGACTTCGCTATGCAGGTGGCAGGGGCGGGCTTGGACCTGCCTTCTTCCTTCGTGCTGCTGGAGCAACCAGAGGATCTTGGGGCTGTAGCACTGGGGCAGCGGCCGTCGTCCATGTGGCAACGTCCTTCTTTCCGCCGTCTCGCGGACCACAAAGCGGTGAGGCACGTCGCCTTTCATCAAGCTGATTTCGGCACCACTTTCCCCAAGCCTACGAGGTTGCTACTGCGTTCCCGAGCTACGCTTCCGGCCTTCATGCGACAGGGGCAGCCAACCTTCGACGACCGCGGTTTCTACACTGGACCGCTGCAGCGACATCCTTGGGCAGTTGCCATGAAGGCCCGCTCCGGGATGCCTTTCGCCACCACGGGCACCGAGCGCTGGCCGGCGAACATGTGCAAATGGACGGCCGAATCCATCTTGAACGACTACCTGGCCTCTGCCTCCATCGCCTCCGGAGGGGGTGTGTCAAACTTGGAGCCAGAGGCAGACCTGGGGGACTTGGCGAGAGATGACGCGGGAGAGATCATATTTCGCTTCGAGCCCTCGGCAGCAATGAACCCGGAAGCAAAGGGAACACTGGGAGAGGCCGAGCGTTTGGCTTTGGAGGCCCTTCGCAAAGGCTTTATCACTGAGGAGGGCCTGCTCCAGCTTTCGGCTAGCCTTCCGGACGAGTCCAGGATCCGCAAATCTGAAGTCCACGTGGAGGGACAGAGATCATTTACGACGGGTGGCTATGTGCACGAGGGGAAGGCGGGTCTCCGCCGAAACCTGCAGGATTTCCGCTGGAGCAGTGAATTACTGGCGAGGGTGATGGCGGCAGCCTTTCCAGGACGGCCTTTCACTTCACTGGCGCTCTTCAGGGGTCTCAAGCAGCCCTTGCACCGAGATTCTTCGAATGGGCCCTGGGACAACCTACTGCTAGCTTGCTCTACCTTCGAGCGAGGCGGGCTCTGGGTGCAAGGCGAAGGTACCGATGTGAGGCAGGTGCAGGGCTGGAACGTGGGAGGCACTGTCCGGGAGTGGAAGCAGGGAAGGATCACCTTCAATGCGCAGCAGTGGCACACGACGGAACCCTGGACTGGAACCAGGCTGGTGCTGGCCGGCTACACCATCGAGGACCCCGAGAAGCTCTTGCCGGCGGACAGGAAGATCTTGATGGAGCGAAGTTTCGTCTTGCCCTCGGGGCAGCAGTCTGGTGGGGCAGAGCCGGAAATAGATCCGACATGGCCACCCGTGCCGGGTGGCGACGGGCCGGCGCGGGTGTGCCACGAGCCCTGGGGGAGCCGGCCTTTCCACGATGGGGCGGGCCTTTGCTCGCCGGGGCGCTGGGATCCCGAGCGGCGTCGATACTGTGCGGCCGAGGGCTGGGACATCTTGCGGAAGCAGCTCGAGGAGGCCCTGCTGGAGCACGCGGGGGATGAGCGGAAACTGGATCGTGCGACCTTCGAGATGGCGACCCGCGGGGAGGCCGGGTGCAAGCTGGTCTCCGACCCAACGCTGCATGAGAAGCTCGTGGCGATCATGGTGGCCCACCTCGGGGCAAAGGGCTTCGATGTCAAGGACTTGGGGATCATGGACCCAGGACAACCATTCCGGTTGAGGTTGCTGGCGGGCCTTCTTCGAGATGCCTCAGACCCGGACTGGAAGGTCTTCTTGGAGGCGATTGATGGCTTCACCGTGGGGATCAAGCGCCCCTTGCCGCGCACGCCGGAGGTCTTCGAGCCGCAGACTAAATGGAAGCTGGAGGTGGGCCCCTTAGACGTGGCCCATTCATGGAAGGCCAACTATGAGTCGGCCGAGAAGAACCTGGACTTTGTCAGGGAGCACTTCGAAGCAGAAGTGCAGGAAGGCTTGATGATCCGGATGGGGGAGGCCGAGTTTTGGGCTACATATGGAGAGGAGGCGGCGATCTCTGCCATCGCGGTGCTCACTGAAGAGGGCCCGCCGCTAAAACAGCGTATAGTACATGATGCATCGCATGACGTGTTGCTGAACCACAGGATCCGCTGTCTTGACAAAGTGAGATCTCCCGGAGCCCGGGAGAAAAGATGCCTGCTGCGCCGCCTCAAGGAGAAGCGGATGGCTCCGATGGCGGTCACCGGCGACATTGCGAAGGCACACAGAAGATACCGGCACCGTCGGGACGAGTGGGGGTACTTGGGCTGCAAAGCTTCCTCCAGGGACTCCATCGTCTACTTGAACTGCGTGGGCACATTCGGCCTCGCTTGCGCGGGCTATTGGTGGGCGAGACTCTCTGGGGTTCGATCAGGCTCATCCATCACTTGACTGGAAGGCGAGCCCTGGAGATCCTTTTGTACGCCGACGACGTGGAGATGATCGGGGGCGACAAGGCGGGAAGAAGGGGCATTGTCCTCTCATACGCCCTCCTGGCTGCATTGGGCTTCCCTTTCAAGTGGTCGAAGACAAAAGGAGGACTGACGGTCCAATGGGTGGGCTATGAGACATCCTACAGCTCTTTCTGGCTGGGAATCTCGTTGCAACGGGCGACCTGGCTCGCTGACTGGACTTTACGCATCTCTCGAGAGGGCAGCGTGACTTGGGATGATTTTGCATGCGGCCTGGGCAGACTGGGATTTGGAGCGAGCCCTCTCCTGGGAGAGACCGTTCCTCGGTCCTCTTTACTCCTGGTCGGCTGCCACGCGGGGGAGCAGAGGGCTTCTCAAGATCCCGGTCATGCTAAGGACAATTCTCCATTGGATGTCGGGGAGGTTCCGGGGAGAGGACCGGCTCCAGGAACCGCCTCCGGAGCGGCTACAAAAGGGGATGAACAAGTTCAGCTTCTACTCGGATGCCAAGGCCGAGGAGGACCGCGCATGGATCGGCGGCTACCTGTGGGACGGGGAATCTGCACTGCAGTGGTTCGCTCTAAAGGTCCTTGAATCCTGGGCACCGTGGGCCTACGTGAAGGGGGACCTGAAGCGCACCATTGCGAGTCTGGAACTCTTGGGCACTCTCATCTGCGTCAAACTTTGGGGCGCCAAGATGAAGGGCAGCGGTGGCGGGTGCGGCCACATCACCGGTGGCACAGACAATCAAGGGAACTCTTATGCAGTATCCAAGCTGATGTCAACGCGGTATCCTCTGCCCTTGCTGCTGATGGAGCTCTCGGAGACGCTACGGGGGATGAACCTCTCTCTTGACTTGTCATGGGTTCCTAGGGAATCTAACGTGTGGGCGGACGATCTCACCAATCTTCGTTTCGATCGTTTTGATCCCTCAAAGAGGCTTGAGATTTTGGGCGACCAGATTGATTGGATCGTTCTGGGAGACCTCTTGAAGTCGGCAAATGGTTTTCATGGTGAGCTTGTTGCAGCGAAGGCTGCGGCGCACAACAAGAGGCAGCCGGTGGCGAAGGCCACCAGTCGGAAGAAGCCTCGCACGAGGTGGTGACTCTTCGGTACCATTCGGCTACGGCGATGCTCGGGTGCTGGGCACATCTTGATTCTTGGGAAGACCGTCTTTCGCTTAAAGCGCTACGGTCATGATGTGCTCTCCGCCGAATGGGAACTCCGATCCATCCTTCGGGAAAAATGAGAGATGTCCGCTTCTGCATGTCAACAGTCCTGCATTCCACATGTCAAGCGTTTCGAGCTCCGATGATTCATTTCTATACGAAGATATTGGATTCCGGATTTTACATATCCTGATTTCCGCTTTTGCTTTTGGAAGCTTTTGCTCCTGCCACAGTACCAACAGGTGGTGTCCAGGGGGTGGCTGGTGGGCTGTGGGTTTGACTCGCGCGCACGCGTTCGCGACTTGTTGCGTCAGTGTGTGTGCCCTTCAAACCCACGTGCTTTCGGTACACTTTGTGTACCGTCGTGTCTGGGAAAAGAAAACAAGGTTTCTTTATCCCAAAAAGTTTTTGAACTGATTTATTTTATTTGGAAGTCTTTGACTATGTGAGCTGTGCAACATGAGAATCATGTCGTGACGTTTGTAGCCACAAGGGTCAAGTGGTGAGTTCTGAAGCTCCCACCCTCCCAACCCTGGTGCTGGGCACATCTTGATTCTTGGGAAGACCGTCTTTCGCTTAAAGCGCTACGGTCATGATGTGCTCTCCGCCGAATGGGAACTCCGATCCATCCTTCGGGAAAAATGAGAGATGTCCGCTTCTGCATGTCAACAGTCCTGCATTCCACATGTCAAGCGTTTCGAGCTCCGATGATTCATTTCTATACGAAGATATTGGATTCCGGATTTTACATATCCTGATTTTCCGCTTTTGCTTTTGGAAGCTTTTGCTCCTGCCACAGTACCAACAGGTGGTGTCCAGGGGGTGGCTGGTGGGCTGTGGGTTTGACTCGCACGCACTTCTTTGACACCCTAGCCGTTCTCGCTGGACACAGTTGTTAGAAAGGCGATGGCAATCACTTTTTGATGTGTGCCACATTGGCCTCAGTGCAACCATTGCTTCTTTTCCGCCACGATTCATTGGACTGTCACTTCATTCTGCCATTGAGCATGAGCGTCGCTACCTGATTCCACGACTCATTGCAATGGAGTTTGTCCCAATAGATTGTATTTTTCGCGTGGAGACGGTGTCTCAAGAAGAACTGCAACTGCGCTGGAAAACAGGACGAGCTAGCATTGAGCACGGATATTGCAATCTGTATTACGACTTCTTAAGAAGTGCATTGTCTCTTATGTCTTCTTGGAATTGTTCAAGAACCTCTGAGAGACGGGCGTACACAAGGTTTTTTCCCGCCTTTCTTGGAGCATTTTACTCATGTGCTTGATCAGCTCAAGTATTTGATTCTGCGTCATTATTATTCACACTGTGCTTCTTATCAAATTGATTGTTTTCACTGTTTGCCTTTACTTCAAGAAGATTGCGAGTTTGATTTTATTGTGATCCGCGTATTGCGGCAGTCAGCGGATGTTTCGACACTTCAGCACTGCGCCGTCCACGGCGTTGCATTGCTGTTCACTACGCCTACCATTGGACATGAGAGTGATTGAGAGAGTGTGTGAGTGCAGAGAAATTTCCAGACAAATGATTGAACTTCGCCTTGATTCTGCCCTTAAGATTCTCAGGAAGGATTTCGGCATTGATCCTAAGGTCGTGAGTTCGATTCTCACTCACCACGCAAATGCTGTGAGAAGATTCAAATCGACTCACTGTCGTGTTGTGCGCCCTGCGAGGAACTGAGAGATTGTGGTGACAAGTATGGAATCCCATTGGAACCAAGGTCATCTATCTCATTGAGATCGCTGCATGCGATTTCACCTCAGCATTGCACGTGTCACGCCTCTGATTGCTGGTATATTGGATCTACCTTCTCATTGTCTCTCAGGTGTTTTCTTCTCTTGACCACTTCGATTTCATTGCGCGAGTACTGTGTTCCAGTGACCCAAGTGCTCAGCTATTGGCATATTCGACAGCTTGTTATTGATTCTAGTTCTCATTGTTTCTTCATTTGCACCATCCGTTTCATCAGGCGTTTTGATTGTTACTGTTCTTGTGTTTCGGTGCTTCATGATTCTATTGACGATCATGCCTTGGAAGACTTGATTCAGACTGCTCAGGTTGGAGGAGATTGTCTGAGTCATTGCCACGCATTGAGTACATCACTTTGTGAACATTGCGACACAGTTTCGCATTGTTCCTGCTGTGTATTCGTCACTGAGGAACCTCCGAGATTGACTAAGGAACATATGACGATATCTTCCGGCATATTTCTGAGGATTGGATTCTCAGCCGAGGACACATTGATTGATTGTGGACATTTTGCAAGGACATGTTCTGATCTTGTCAGGCCCAGCATTGAACCATGGCTGCTGTCTATTGTATGTCATTCGGTTCAGTCTATTGCTTGCTTGAGTTCGTCCTTCATTCGTCCCCAGATTGTGAAGATTTGTCCGAGATTGTCTGCGGACGTTGAGGATTTGTCCTTCATTTGCTCATCATTTGTCCTTTGTGAAGAGTCATTGCCTTTATTCCATCATTGTTTTCACGCCTATTGTCTTGGTCGTGACTGTCTTGAGAACCTCACTGTCTTATGTGAGTTGATCTCGATTGTGCTCGATCTTCATTGTGTTAAGAAAACCCCAAAACCAAACAATCCTTGTTTCATCTGTTTCACGGAAGAATTGACTCGCCTTGTCTAAGGGACCGCCTGGCTTGCAGGTGATTGGAGTCTATTGCATATCTCATCACGCATGCTTGTGCCTCAGAGTGCGTATTGTATCAAAAGAAAGAAGAGGTGAGAATTGAGTGAATTTGGTTTGAGCTCAGCATGTGCATTGGCATGACTTTATCATTCCTGTTGAGACACATTGACCAGGAAGATTTTCCTTGGGAGGTCTTTGACCAACCCTGTGTTTGAATTGCAAGAAACAAGGATTTATTGACTTTTATTGGATGAAGAGATCTGGCATTTAGTTGGGAAGTGTACATAGCATTGGCATGAAGAGCCGAACATTCATTGTTTCGAGCTCTACACCAACCGATTCGGTCAAACATTGCTGCGTTGGCAACATTGTACATAGCATGATTTGAACAGGATTTGAAAGCGTTTTGAGATGATTTTGAACCTGGAGTGTGTACTTTTGTGAATTGTTGATTTACTTATTGCTCCCGCTTGCGATTGCTCTTAGATTGGAAAGCAGATTCGCTCTCACGATTGCCTCAGATTGATTCTGATTGCCATGGCTTCCACTCCGGCTCCGGCACCGGAATTCATCATGGGAGCTCCTCCCGTGACATTGCCACAGAGCTCGCCATTGGATCAACATTGTGAGTCAGGTAAGTGACCACATTCACGAACCCAACCACCAATTGCGTTGGCCAGAATGGATGGTATTGACCCGATTGCGTGAGGCATTCGCGATTTTCTACGTGCATTTGGCATCAATTGCTGCAACTCTGGAATTGTACCAATGGAAGAATGCCCTGATTGAGGTCACGCAGACCATTGATCACTACGTCACATGAAGGAATCATTCACTTGGATTGCCCAGTGATTCTTGAGATTGCTGAAATGATCCACGATGCATTGTCTGCCTATTGCCAACAGATGTCTCGATTTACAGGGAAGATTACAGGCATTGAGCTTCAATTGGGCTGGACCATTGCCAACAAATGGTCACGCACAATGACGCCAGATGGCTACTCGGCGCATTGTGGTTATGCGAATTGCGCATTCTTGAACTTGATTCACATGTGCAACAGATGCATTGCCCACATGAGAGCAACAGACATTGCGGACGGAATTCCCGTATTCTCATTGAATCTGGCATTCCTGCTATTGGACAAAACGGCTGAATGCTATCGTGCATTGAAGTCGATTTTCACCCGGGCAATTGCAGTGACATTGTTCAGATGCCGTGATCACAGACCAGTTGATGGATTGGTCGAATGGTTTGCTTGCTTAGCATTGCCAGCTTCGATCATTGAGTCATTGGTGAGCGGACAAGTCACCAATATCCCCACGCCATTGGGGCAATTGAATCCACAATTCAGTGTGGATGCGAGCCTACGCAAATTGTGCCATTGGTACCGCCAAAACCGATTCTCGCGCAGTCAGTGCGCGGAATTGGTGAAAGTATTGATCTTCCGGCCCACGAGATTGATGATGGACACAAGATTGAAAAATCCGGAAGGGATTGGTGGTTTCCAAAAGTATCACAATTGCTCGTTTCTCAGTTGTTCTTGGTGCTTGACTATTGACAGCACTCAGAACCAGATTGGTGGAGATTACACCTATTGCCTGGATGGGATTGTTCGTCAGCATTGCATTGTCCTCGAGTTGGCTACATTGAATGTGGAAGGATTGGCTTCCCTGATGCACAATTCGAGCTACGAGCATTGGTACCCGACAAAAGCTGTGCACCGTCATTGCACATTCCCTGTCTCGAGCATGCAGATTGAGGGTGTCCCTGAACTCATGCTATTGTCGGAAAATTGCGAAGAAGCTCCGGCTGACGACATTGCAGCAAGTGCAGGATTGGGGCCCGGATTGAACGATTCCGGATCTTCGTCGTCGTCATTGACGAGTCAGGAATACAGTGTAATGGTTGCCACTGCGGCAGCCATTGCGCAGAAGAAACGCAAGGGCCAGTAGCGATTGGCCTATTGATCCACAGCACGTGTGGATTGAGGATCCACAGCAAAAGTGGATTGTGCGTTCTACATTGATGAGCGTGTATTGCTGCCTCTCGACAGCATTGATTTTGGTTTTGATTCTTTTCTGCTCAGATTGCACCGGCTTTTGGCAACAAGTTGCTCGGATTGAGCACTGGACAAACTGGACAATCGCTGCAGATACTGCCGATTGATTGCTGATTCCATCTGCTTCTATGATTGCGATGTACCGACGGAGACATTGTTTCCTGGATGATGATTGCACATAGTTGGAGATTGGGCGACTGCATGACATTGCTCAGTTCTGATTGCAAAAGAGTGAGATTGCCAGCTTAGTTCGTGATTGCGTTTCAACCGGTAGATTGACTGCTTGATTGTTTCGATTCGCACTTCATTGATTCCAATTCTTATTTCGTTGCTATTCCAGTATGATTGTAGAACCAGTAAATGAGCGGAGATTGTACAGGTGTGATTGTCGACGTGCCCCGCGACAATCAAGGGACCGTGTTATATTGCATGGTCATTCTCCGGCTCATATTGGACCCACGGACACAATGCCTACGATTGGCATTGGCTCAAGACTGGCTCATTGCATCCAGACAAAAGTCTTAGACCGAGTGATTGCATTCTGGAGCAGATTGAGATTTCTGTTTGATTGTTGTTGCTTGATTATTGCACACTCCTGGTGACTCTCGAAACGCTATTGGAATTTTTCATTCAAGGGTCCGACCCTTCAGGCCCCCTTCAAGGGGGGCTTGAAGCCCCCCTTCAAGCCCCCCTTCGTCGAAGGGGGGTGGGCCCAGCCCCGGGTCGCTGGTGCTTCAATATGAAAGTGCTGCTTCTGCATGCAAGTGTACTCCAAGGATTTGTGCCTCACTTGCAAGTTCGCCAAAAAATTGTGATCTCAAGCTGGGAACGGAACGAGCAGTTTCTTCGTCACACGTCTTGAGGACCTCATGGCCTCATGGAGCCGGAGCCAACCTCCGAGCATCTCGAGAGGGAAAGCACAGATGACACGTTCTTGCTGCTTTCTGACCATGTGTGGGAGCTAAAGCAGCGTGTGGCACTGGAGCGACGACTGATCGCGGTCGATCCTGTGCCTAGGAAGGATCTTCGGCGAGAGATCACAGGATCTCATGAGCCTTTTTCGGGCTTGCTGACAGATTTTCAGGCCTGGAGCTTCGCGTCACCGAGCTGGTGAGGGCGCTTAGGAGTTGCTTCGCAGTGCACAGTGTACTGCGGCACAATGGAAGGGTGTCAGACCTGGCAAACTTCTCGGTGTGTGCGCGACTGATCGCATCAGCATGGTGAGATCGGCATCAGCAGGAAGGTTTCGCCGACATACTTCGAGGGGAAGTGCAGGGGAGTTTGTTTTTCCTACAAATCTGGAGGGAAGGGCCTACAAAATCAAACTTCTGGATGGAGGGGTTTGTTTTTGCACAGACAACAAGCTCTGGGGGGAGAGGTTTGTTTTCAGAAGGAAAAACGGACTCTGAAGGTTGAACTCTTCCCAGGAAAAGCAAACTCCTCCAGAGTTTGTTTTGGAAAATCAGACCCCCTCTGCCCCCCGCCGCCCTCTAGCGTCACTTAAACAAACAAACTTCTTCCAACGGAGTTTGTTTTTTCCACTGCTGAAACAAATCGGAGTTTGATTTTCCTTCTGAAAACAAACCTCTCTCCCACAGTTTGTCTATGTAGAAAAACAAATTCCTCCACTCAGAGTCAGTTTTTTCCTCGAAGAAACGACTCCGGCCGCGAGTTGGTTAGTTTCTTCTCTCCGGCTTGGTTTAATAGTTTGTTCTCTGGCAAAAAACTTTTTGCAAAGTTCGCTCAGAATAAACTGACTGCCTCCGTCACTTGTCAGCAAAACTTTGTTAAGTCATCAGAACAGATTTTGCAGAGTTGTTCAAGTGGTCCAGGATCCCAAGCAGGTTTCCAGTGAAGGCTGTCACTTTGGACAGGCCGATTTTTGCGACAGCTCATAAAGACATGTAAAACACACTGGCGAGATTTTAGATTAACTTCATTGTTGGTTGGATGGAATCTTGCATAGATGGACACCGTGTCTGGATGAATGAGTGTGTGTGTGTGTGTGTGTGGATGCAGTCAGAAAAATGTTGCTTGCAATCTGAAGTTTTGATGCTACTGGAGCATTGCAATCCGTGGTTTGCTCCTTGTTTTCTTTTCCTGCGAGTAGGTTCCGAGTGTTCGACATATCAATGATTTCATGATGCACTTGGAATGGCTTCGTGTTTACATGCAAGAATTTGGCGAATCATGCACAGCCAACCATGAGTCGGCAAAGTTGCTCCCCAAAGCATGAAACATGTTAAAAAGATCACGAAAAGTTGAATTTCAGCAATGCTTAATGTTGGCACATGAAGACTTGACGTTTTTAGTGGGGATCGAGTTCGTTTTGACAGTTGCAGTAATACGCTTGAGTCTATGAGTTTCTCGCATGATAATGTTCTGTTTGGCGTTCACTGTGAATCCATCTCACGAGCAGGTCTGCTATTCAAAAGTTTTTTCCTCATCATTGTCGACACAACGAGGATTCGCGCACAATTTGTCGTTACAGGTTCAAGATGTAGCATCCTGTGTCGCCCGTGGCACTGTGAGTTCAGGGACATTCCTTTGCGATGTTTCCACGTCCGTCCCAAGTGTTTTTTCTGTTCAGCATGTCATACGGTGCCCAGACGTGCTTACCGGAGGCGGTACCGCAAGAGAGTCGGTCAAACATCACTCTCGAAGGGATCTCGATGCCTATTGGCGTTTCCTCTGGCGACTGGGATGCGGCTATCATCATCAGCGAGATCGCCGGCATATTGGTGTCCGAAATACTTGGCTACACTTATCGCTTAGGACTGGAATCTACTTCGCTGGATCGTTTACTACGACTGGCCGGTTGCACGAGCCCCGACAGCTGCACGACACCTTCGTCTTACCATGTTGCCATGGAAATCTATGGGCCTGCAACGATTCTCAGCGAATTTACTTCTGTTGCGAGCCAGATGGGTGACACGGCTCCGCAGAACGTTGGAAGCATGGGTTATCCTGGCCCCGAGGGTATTTTTGTTTTCGAAGAGCGCCGACAACAGTATCTGGCAGATACTGGGCTGGATTTAGCTTATTACTTCGCTTATAATGCTTCTTGGTTTCATCCCGAGAATTACCTGGCAACTGTCAGCGAAGTAAATATGGATCAGCTTTTGTCGTGTGGCCAAAGCGTGGACGTAGCATGGCCCGACATAGCATGGCAGTACTTGAACTCCACCGGCGATTCCGATGGTGTGGAATTTCGCCAGGGTGGCTGGTATTTGAAATGCTGGGAAGACAAATGGTGGCCAGCACCAGCATGCAGATCTAATGTTTCGAAGTGTATTGCCATTGTAGCCGGTGATGGTGCTTGGGGGATGCGACCTCTGGTGCAGCTGGCGGCTTTTCACAATATGCCAGTTGCATTTGCTTCGGCCGTCAACGTCGATGCCTACGAGATTCTGACACGAACGCTGAAGTCGATGGCGTTTTGGTGGGCTCCAGACACTACGTTTTCCGATCTTGAACTTACTCCTGTGGTGTTCCCCCAGCACAACGAAGCGGAGCACAGCAAAGGCATTTTTAGGACCGGACCGTTTGTCGAACCATTGCAGAACTGGATCTCCGCCGATTTGGTGAATGTGGCAAACAGAGCTGTTCGTTTTGTCCAAGAGTTCCGCCTGAGCGAACATGATGTCCGCGAGCTCCTGCGGACACATGTGCAGTCAGGCACAGATCCACATGCCTCTGCTTGTGCTTGGCTTCAGACGCACAGAGATCAGTGGACCGCCTGGGTTCCAAGCCAAACGGAGTGCACCGTGGGCAGAGGCCTGGTCGATGAACAAGGGAATTTTGTGGCATTACGAGCTGATGCAGAGGACTGTGCAATTTGCCCACCCGGACGGGCATCGGAGAGATCCGCAAGCACGTTCATCTGTTCTCTGTGCCAGGTTGGTTCATTTCAGAATTCCTTTGGAGCGTCCTACTGTAGCGAATGTGAACCTGGGACCATATCTGCGAATGAGGGCTCCACACAATGCACCTTGTGCAGGCCTTGCCATCCGATTTTGCAAGAAGCCTTGTGCCCTGAACCCCTGACTCTAGATTCTAGATATCCCTAAACCCTAAAGCTATGTAGATTCTGCGAAAGTCGGAAGCCCAAGTATACGTAACCATTTTTTTGTGCAGGCTTGGTGAGTTCGCCAACCGCTCCGCTATGAGTTCTTGTTTCTCCTGTAGTGTGGGCGCGGAGCAGGAAGGGATGTGGACCACCAGTGAATCTTGGGTTCCGAGTGGCAAGCCCTTCACCGATTTGGATGCTGCAAGCCTACCTAATGCCACACGTTTTGCTCACATGCCTCGACACCCAGCACACCCGACATCCTGTGTACAAGCAAACTCAAACTCGAAACTAAAACCTAATTACAAGCCCCAAACGTAAGGAAGTCGCTGCAGAATCTGGAAATCACATCATCGAGCGTGAAGGAACTGTCTTGCTCTGTGGCTGGGTTCAGGGTGTATATATACATATATATATATATATATATATATATTATATGTATATGTATATATATATATATATATATATATATTTCCGAAAATTAGGGTACCTTATTTGGGGGCCCTTATAGTAAGGATCCTACTATTTAGGGTGCTGTATTAGGGTTCCCTATTTTCGGAAACCCCCATATGTAGGTTTTTGATGGAGTTTTCGGAAACTTCCGGCTCAGGGTTGGGTGTATTTAGGTTTCAGGGTTTAGCTAACGGGTTGCTATGAGGATTAATCAAAGGCAAGTGTTGCCATGAGGTTTAGGGTTTCGGGTCTAGGGTTTAGGGTTTTGGGATTTTTGGGCTCTGGGGGTTCAAGGAAGATTGCGTAAGTTGGTCGTACGAAGTGCGAGAATGTGGATACCCTCATAAGCCCACTTACTCAGCATGTGACCCTGAAACTCCCACCCTAAACCCTAAACCCTAAACCCTAAACCCTAAACCCTAAACTTAATCCGAAACCTTGCAGCCTGGAGCCGAAACACCTAAACCCCTAAACCCTTCAGTCAGCGCCCTCAAACCCTTGAAACCTTAATACTATGCAAGCACAGTAACATTTTTGGTAACCCCAAACCTTCAAGTTTAAAACCCGAGCCCTAAGCCCTAAACTTAACCGTGAATCCCGGAACCCTAGACTTGTAAAAGCCAAAAAAACCCCGGAACCTTAAAGCCACAAGCCCCTAAACCCTAAACCCTAAACCCTAAACCCTAAACCTTAAACCCCTAAGCCCCAAACAAACTAAGAAACCTCACGAGGCCCCAACCCGAAAGGAGCCAAGTCGGGAAGTCTCTGCGCTTGCCGTTCGGGCAGCTTCCTCTGGAAAGGCTCGGATGAGTTCTTTCGAGCTCGAAAGTACTTCGAGGATCAGGGGACTTAGTAAGTAGGGTTATAAGTATCCCGATTAAGATTATAAGTAGATAGTAACCGTACTTACTAAGTCCTGCGATCCTCCAAGTAGGGTTTCGGGCTTCAGCGTCAGGGCGGAAGGGCAAAAGGGTTTAGGGTTTTGGGCTTCATGTTTGGGGTTCAGGGCTCATGGGCTAGAACCTCTCCTCTCCCATGCTCCCATGCGAGGTTCTTGCAAGCTCTGCCCGCGCGGCAGCCGCTGCCCGGGCTTGAACCAATTGGAACTGCTGCCGGGGTATTTCTCCTCCCGGGAAGCGGCTTGGAATCGAGTAGACTAAGGTGTGACATGGGTGTTGTAGGCTCCAGTTAGAAACACCTGGTGGCACGGAAGTAGAGGGTTTGCAGAAGTTACGGGTGTTATTGCGAGGCACCTGGCGATGTCTACGAATGCGAGGAAAATTTCTGCCCGGGTGGGCAGCCTGGGACGTGCTCTGATGGGCGTGACAATGAATCTAGGACGCATTTCGCCTCGATGTGCTTCATGGAGTATTGCTACTTATTGCCGCTCCCGTCGGCGTTGATGATATGGAGAGTGTGTTCGATTGCAGTTACGCTGTTAACATCGTCATAATCAATCTTGATTGTTTGCCTGCAGTGGGCATTACGACTACGACAGCAGCATCAGCAGCAGCAACAACAGCTACTATTGCTATTGCTACTGCTACGGCCATTGCTGCTTCTACTTCTACTCTGCAATTATCGCTACTGCAACTTCTGCATCTAGAATTGCTGCTACTGCTGCTGTTTACTGCCGCTATTGCTGCAACTCGTCCTCCTCCTCCTCCTCCTCCTCCTACTGCAACAACAACTACTACCACCACTCCTACTGCTCCTATTACCACTACCACTACCACTACTACTACTACGTACTACTACTACTACTACTACTACTACTACTACTACTACTACTACTACCACTACCACTACCACTACCACTACTACTACTACTACTACTACTACTACTACTACTACTACGACTACTACTACGACTCCTACTCCTACTGCTACTCCTACTGCTACTGCTACTGCTACTGCTACTGCTACTGCTACTGGTACTGCTACTACTACTACTACTACTGCTACTACTACTACTACTGCTACTACTACTACTACTACAACTACTACAACTACTACAACTACCACTACTACTACTACTACTACTACTACTACTACTACTACTACTACTACTACTACTACGACTAGTACTACTAGTCGACTACGACTACGACTACGACTACGACTACTACTACTACTACTACTACTGCTACTGCTACTGCTACTACGACTACGACTACGACTACGACGACGACGACTACTACTACGACTACTGCCACTGCTACTATTACTACTTTTGCTACTATCACCACTACTACTACTAGTACTACTACTACTATTTTTCAATTGAACGCTGCGCGAGCGTGCTCTGCGCTTTGCGGGCGCCTTTGGTCGCGTGCACTCGTGAAACTGCTTCTAGCATGCATCGCTCATACCTCTCTAATCTGCTCAAACTACTGAAAACTACAGCTACAAAAGCTTCCTCCTCCGACACCTTGGTGTGAACAGACGCGTCCATCTGTGCACCTGTCACAACAATTAGGCCGTACCTCAGACGAAGCCGACACCTGGAGTATCCGTCTCGTGGCGTCCCACACGGATTACTCATGTTGAAGACAGAAGGCCGTAAGGGTCATGTGCTCATGACCGCATGTACCTGCATGCATCGCCGATGGAGTGAGGCAGTTGGCAACTTGGACGTGGGCAACTCTCTGATGCAGTGATGTGCTGTTTGTAAGCAAGACTAGCTCGCGATTCACCGGCTTCCGAAGAGATTTGCTAAGCGTCGGAAGAGTTCCGAATTCCCAGAGTCTGTGACATAATGGATCAGAAAGTCTGTGACATATCTTTACCCTCACTGGTCGTGACCTTTTGGCCACTGCTGGGAGGAGTGGGAGTAACTGTGCCAGGACCACTGCTGCCACCAATCCCAGTCGTCCTCCTGGGAGGAGCGTGCCTGCCTGGCCCACTGGGTCGAGGATGAAGAGGACCGGGCGTCGCGCGGACGCTTGCCCTCTGTGTCAGCCTCTTGCATCTGTGGGCGCTTGTTAGGCGCAGCAGCAGCAGCCAGTTTGGCCATGCGCTTGTCTTCCTCGTGCCCCTTGTCATGCTGAATCCGCATCTTCATGATGGAGTAGGCATCTTTGTTGGGTTTGACCCTGAAGACGCGAGCT
This sequence comes from Symbiodinium sp. CCMP2592, assembly GCA_905221615.1. Lineage (NCBI taxonomy): Eukaryota > Dinophyceae > Suessiales > Symbiodiniaceae > Symbiodinium > Symbiodinium sp. CCMP2592. The sequence continues at coordinate 349,911 of CAJNDT010006070.1, read as the reverse complement.
GGGAGTCCTGCTGATTTGGCTGTTTCATTGTAGACCGCCACGATGGTAGTGGCGATCATGTTGAACTCTACCCACGATGGGAAGTGCTGCTGAAAGTCCTTCTCGTACCACATCTTGTTGAAGCAGGCATGGATAAGGCCATGCACCTTTGTGGGGGCATCCAACTCGCGATAGGCACCTCCCGTACCTGTGGCTATAGTTACCTTCCCATCGCTGGTGAGGACCCGCCTCACCGACATGGCGATGTCCCATGTGAGGCCTGTTTGTGTCTTTACCGACTTGATGGCAGAAAACAGCGGAGGTACCTCGCGGAGTGCGTCCATCCTGGTAGACCAGAGGGTCTGCTGCTCGTGGTTGGTGAGGCCTCCGAGAATGACTGGAGCCACCAGGATATTGATGGAAGCCAATGCCCGAATCCAGTCCTGGTGGGACTGGGAGCTCAGCAGTTGAGCCAGCTCCTGCCTCGTGTATCGTACTGTCTGTTGTGGAGCCGGCTGTGGAACATAACCAACTGGTGCCGCATTGGTTTCCGGGGGCTCATATGCTGACGGGGGACGGGAGGAAGGAGGAGGGGGCGTGTGGGAGCGCGGAGCGGCCTGGGTGGCAGGGGTGGGGGGAGAGGCAGACTTGGGGGGGTGCGGAGGGATCGGGGAAACAGGGATAGCCGGTGGGAGCAGGTGCAGCCGAAGAGGAACTCTCCGGAGGCTGGGGGCACGGGGTGGGCACCGTGGACGGTGGGGCCTTAGCCGGAAGCGCTGCGGTGCATCCACCTGGCTTGCCTTGAAAGCCGCCTTCTCGGCCGCCGTGGAAGTGAAAGGGCAGGGGGGGGGAAGGCGGCGGCTCAAAACCGGCCGCTTTGTCTGAGCCTTTAGTCCGGGTGCTGCTGGGTGGGAGAGGAATCTCCTGTGGAAGCTTTGGAGGAGGGGGAGGAAGTGGTGCGAGGGTTGCCGGCAGGTCGCTTGGCGCCGCAGGTTGTGACACAGGGTCATGCTTCTGCGTGACGAAGTGGTTTTTGAGGCCGTAGCCTGTGCTGAACTGGATCTGTCGGTTATGCTTCCGGCAGTGTAGGCAGCACAGCCACATGGAGCCTGAAACCTCCATTTGTCCCAAACCGCGAGGGATGAGCTCCAGCACATCCTGCTCCGTCAGATCTTGGTTATAATGATGGGTCTCGCAGACTGTGGCCATGAGCGCCGCAAAGGAGTTGTGCTGGATGCTGTCTGCCACATAGGTTTCAATATCCTCCTGAGTAGGAGGAGGAGGAGCTGATGTGGCGGTTGCCGTGGTCTGTGACCTAAGTGGCTGAGGTGAGCTGTGCTCTTCAGGTCGATCGGACTGGATTTCCAGGGAGATGTCGGGAAGCTGGCTCTGCAGCATGCGATCGGTTCGTTCCTTGGTGGTGGGGTCTCCCTGAAAACCCTTCATCCACTTCCAGCACCTGGTGTAGGCGCCTGTCGTGTTGTTGGCTGTCACAAAGTAGTGGCCATCGTTGTCATACTTTTTGTTCTTCACGCGCTTGTCCCAGCGCTCCGAGAACAGGTAGATGGGGCCAAACTTGGCGGATACATTCCAGCCCGCTTGAGGGGAATGACCAAGGTCTCGACTCAAGATCTGCCAGAGAAATTTGCAGAAGATCATGTATTCCAGGTTCGCCTTCGCTGTCATAACCTGACGGCTGAAGGCGTGCTGTATGGCCTCCCTCATCAAAGGGTGCCTGGGCTTGCCATAGATGATGCCTTGAAAGATGTGATCTCCTTTGACTCTGATGGCCATGACCATGAATTCCTTTGGGAGTTGGCCAGGTGGGGAGGGTCTGTGACCCACTTCACCTGCCCTCGTTGAGTGAGCTGTGCTCCAATCTGCTGCCATGAGCTGCAGTACCTGTTCCCAGGGTACCACAAAGCCACATTTAATATCCACATAGAGGCCTCCGTGCTGGTAGTGGTAAACGTAGCGGAACACGTCGGCTCTATGAGCAGGTTGACTGCAGTCCAGCAGATTGGAGCCGTACTTTCCGGCAAGTTGCCGCAGGGTAGCCCGAAGAATACCATCGTCACAGAATTTGCGGGTGAAGCCTGCGAACATTTTGACCGCAACTTGGGCGGGCTCCGGCTTGTCGTCGTGGACATAGGTCTGGAAGAGGAGTGCCGGGACGGGGGCGGCCTCCCATTCTGGGAGATGCATGAAGCGCATACCCCAGGGGCCATGTCCGTACTGCATGGCTACCTCCGAAAGATCTCGGACAGTGCGGCATTGTGACAGAGCCTGGGCTGCCAGCATTTCGACATGCATGTCCTGCTGGCGAGCATTCCAGCCAGCAACCACGAGGACAGGCAGTCCTGGGGTGTTGCGCATTTCCTCGATGGCTCTTGTGACAAGTGCCGGGATGACGATGTCCGCAACATCAGGGCGGAAGTGGAGATTTTTGGAGTTGTAGAGCCATTCTACCCCTCCTACTCCAGGTATCTGTGCAAAATCCATGATTTCCTGATTTGGCAAGTTTTTGTCCGCAAAACCATATTGGACCCTGCCGTCTATCAGGTAATCATAGTTGACTTGCTTCTCCGGGCGCAAGCTTCTTGACAGCGGAATAAAGCGAACATTGATTTGTCCGTCAAGGTGACTCTCCAAAATGGAGGCCACCGGCTGGCTCTGGACCGCCGCCTTGAATTTGTGCGGCCCAAAGAGGCCAAATTGCCAGTGGAGGAGCTCCATGATGGAGGGGACGCTGCTGGCAGAAATATTGAGGGCGGCGCCTGGGCAGCTTAAGACCTGTCCCGTCAGCAATGGGAACACTCCGTACGTATGTCCCCGCAGCATGTGCTGCAAGGTGCTATCACTGAGCACCAGAAAAGGTCCCAAGCTGGGAGGGGTGTCCATGGTCTCAGCTTTAGCTGACGGGCCAGAGTCTGTGACACGCGGCCAAAAAGGTGAGCTGTGCTCTTCGCTGAGTCTCAGTTTGTTCTGCAGTCTTATCTTCTGCAAGGCATGTCTAAAGAGCAAAGCTGCTATGCTTCTGCTTGTTGCCTACTGTATCGGCAGTTTGAACTGACAGCTGCGGTATGCATGCGCAGCGTTACGGAGTCATATGGCCAAGCACAAAGCTCAGGGCGACGCAGAACGACTGGAGACAAAGCAACAACAGCAGAGGGCACGCGAGCAAGGGCTGCTGGTGCCATGTGGTAGCTGGGGCCTCAGATTGCAGAATAGAGCAAGCGATAGTGCAGCTGTAGCTTGGTTCAGGCATGCTGCAAAAGCAATTTCTCAGGGCAGGTAGGCGACATTTCTCGAACAGTGACTAGTTGAGTGGCTGTGCCACACCTGGGCGGAGGCTGTGCCATATTCCTAGCATGAGTCGATGACATTCCTGTGGCTCACAAGTTCTCAAAGGAGACTGTAGTAGTGGTCAGAGAGAGCACTGTGAACTTCTTCGCCCCTGCTGACTGTTGCTGCTTGAACGTCTTGGCTGAAGGGGTTTAGGAACTTCTGCACCACGACGTGCTTGCTGTGCTGAATGTGGATGGTGAGCTCTTCGGACGCGAGGTACCACTGGGGCGTGTCAAAGGACTGGACCATGACGCGTAGGTCAAGAGACATTGCTGCCCTGGCCGTGCGGTAGGTACTTACAAAGAGCTTGTGCTGAACCAAGGGGAGCACTGCTGTGCACCAGGTTCTGCTAACAGACGCCATTGAAATGGCCGTCAGCAAGTCTGGTTGCAGTATCGCCAGTCTGACATGAGCGCCCTGCCGGTCGTAGTCCATGTCAACGTACCGTTGCACGAAGACAGCCAGGCCATCGTATGGGCGGCGAGAGGCCCAGAGGCGTGCTTGCTCTTGGATCTCGTCCCTGAGCTGCAGGATTGGATAGAGAGTGCTGGGGGGCCGATATGCAGCGATTTCAGTCTCCAGCAGATCCCTGTCCAGACCAGAGTCCGAATAGAAGTCCACAATGACTGCACCGGGAATGATGAAGGAGAGAGCGCGGCGACATGATTCGGGGCAGAGAGAGGAGGACATTTGCTATGGTTATGGCTGGACGGCTGAGAGCTAGCCGAGAAATGACTGCGGAGAATCCTTCCTTGAGCACGGACCGGTGAGCTGCAATGCTGCTCGGATTTGCATTTTGGAAGAGAGAAGCTGCGCGTCTCATGGTCTGTGACCAAGTGGCTGGAGGCTGTGCCATCTGACCTAAAGAGGGCTACGCAAGACAGAAGTCGGAATGAAGTTCACCTGCTCATAGTGGACGCTTATGGCCTCTCTCGAAAGGGTGCCAGCTTGATCCGGCAGAACTTCAATGAACACTCCTGCTCCTTGCTTGCGCAGATGGATGTAGGCTCTCCACACCCCAATCCAGGGTTTGCCGTCTAGGAGACGAGCAATTTCGGAGTACCACGCACGGCAGACCGCCGCGAGCCGTATAGCCTGTAGCAGATTCAGATTGACAATGCCGAGCTGAGCATGCACTCCGTTGTGGTCGATCCTGAGTGTGTCGCCAACAATGGAGTACTGCGAGAAGGGGCTTGCTCTGGCCCAACGTAGGAGTAGATCCTGTAGCCGTGCACGAGTCGCTCGAGCTTCATCATGCAGCAGGTCCAGATCGTTCCAGTAGGAGTTGGGGTAGGGCGAGGCGTCGTAGCAGTCAAGGGTGAGTACCCCTGGTAGAAGATGGATCATAGCGTAGCGCAGGGAAAGCCCATCCATGGAATTGAGCGAGTCTCTTAGAGCCAGCTGACAGAAAACTGGCAGGCAAGGGGCGTGCAGAGAAATGAGCGTGTCTCAAAGCACTCACCCTACGAACTACGGCGTGTCTCGGAATATGCCCAGTTTTCAAGCCGAGAGCACTGTTGCTGGCAGCAAAAAGTTAGACTTCTTAATGGCACGATTAGTCCTGATGCTCGGTCTCATTCTGCAGGGCATCGTAGCTGTCAAAGAGGAGCGCGTGCCAGGCGTTAAAGCCCGAGGCGCGGTAAGCGGCTGCGGGAGCAGTGCGAGTCAGAGGAGAAGTGAGTTTCTCTACCGGCAATCTGAACGCCATTGAGACCGGAAAGTAGAAGATATCCTGGCCTTCGCGAACCAACACTGAGCCTGACTTTCGCAAACGTGACATCGCCACCAGAAGTTCCACTGTATTGATGCGGGCTTGACCAGATATCATGTCGGATATGAGGTCATGCCAGACGCGATTAACAGTGGCAAGTCGTTGGACTTGAATTAGACGCGGCTGCGTGACCTCGTAGACAAGATGTATGTCCTTCGGGTCCTGCGTGTCTTGCGCAGTTGGGGGGCTGTAGGTGATGGAGAGGGCCGGCCAGTGCTTGAAGCACTCTTGAAGAAGTTTCAGGAGGCCCGTTCTGGCTGCTGTCAGGCCATCCCTGGTGGTGAGACCTTGTCCTGTAAGGCTGGACTGGCTGCTCGAGTCATCGATGGCAGGTCTGTCCAGGTCCGTCAGCGGCAAGTGGAAGTCGAGGCTGAGGAGCATCGGCGTCAGGAAGTGAAAGATTCGCTGAACGAAGGCGTCTTCCATCAGTACAGGCAAGTGTACGGAGGGCACAGCCTAACTTATTAGAGCCAAGAAGTACTGAAGAAGTGCAGTGACGTTGGCACAGCGGTGCAGATACTACACGTGCTTGCGTACCTGCTTTAACCTCAAAATACGAGCAGAGATGGTCAGAGACTGTGTCTCAGCTCGAGAGGCTGTGCCATTCGTTCTAACTAGTCATCTGTGGTACCTAGCGGGAGGCGAAAACCCAGCTCAGTCAGGCGCTGTTGCAGCGTTGGTGAGAAACGAGAGGCTCCTCTTACCGTGTAGGCCGCCAAAACGACTCGAGTAAAGGTTTCCCACGGTTGAGTTGCATGCCATAACACATCCGCCCGGAAGGAGAGGCTGAGGCCACGGAGGTCAAAGCAGCTTCCCCGGATCATCCCCTGCTGGTTTGGGATCTCCTGGTAGTCACAGCCTTCAGGGTCTTCAATCCAGATGCCGCCCTTGTCGCAAATGGAAATCGGGATGAGCAATGTACCCAAGGCTGCATTGTTAGCGTCTTTATGCAATGGGGAGTGCACATCGACCAAGACCTCGAGCGAAGTCCACTGGTGTTCTGGACGGCATGAGTACACGAAGGCGTTGAAGAGCCGAGTGACGTTGGGGTGGGAGATGGTCTCCTTCAGCAGGCCAGGAAGAACTCGGCAGACGGCCCCGACCCGAAATCGCTGTCCACCGGAAGAGCCGGCCGCGCTGGGGGTGCACTCCCATCTGTCGTGGGGTTCGAAAGGTAGGTACTGCAGAACCTGACGGACCGATGACCAGATGGAAAGACAGCGAGAAGTGATACAGCTGCTCGCTATCTGCTCTGCTCTGGGTACCATGTGTGGCAAGCCCCCATGTGGGATGGGATTGATCAAGCAGCCGTCCTCTGCCTCTGAGCAAGCCATGGTAGTCATTGAATCGAGATATGTCTCGAATCGCTGCCACTGCAGGGGTGGGAGAGCCTTGTGTGCCCATGCCGTGATGTCATTGTAGGGCCATGTTCCTGCTGCCAACGGCAGGGACACTTGGGCCTCCTCACAGTACAACTTTAACGCCGAGAGCGTGAGGTAGTCCTCCATGTAATCTGCGAAGATCGCAGCGGGGAAGGAAATGGCCCGGATTGGGCCGTCATCCTCTCCGACCATTGGCGCTAGCGCAAGCGGTGAGCCGGTAGCCGATTCTAAGCCGAGCTCTAGCAAACGGTAGCTGGACAATGCTGGCAACTGCACTCAAGACTTATGCTCAGGTTTTTCCCCGGGCTAAGGCCAGCGCAGTAGGCATTGGGTCGGAGTCTGTGACTCAGGTAGCTTTGGACTGTGTCCTATTCGGCGACGAAATGGTTACAGTAGCCGCATGGCGGAGGCTGTGCCATATGCCGCTAGGGTGGACTGTGTCCTTCGATTGAAGCCTAGTCCATTTCCGCCCAAATGCCCTGCAGCTCAGTAGCCGGTGTCGAGGGCGCTGGCTCGCTCGAGCTGGCAGCCGGTGGAGGTGGGGGAGGCGGAGAATGCTCGAGGGGATTCTCCAACATGAGGTAGCCATCCTGGTTGCTGTACTTTTGGTACGGCAGTACCTCTGTGTACATAGTCCTGACGTGGCTGCCCATGGTCCGGAGTCTGCAAGCAAGGAAGAACCGAGCGTAAGCAGCTGATTCCTCCCAGCTACCTGAGTCAAGAGGAGCCCGAGTCGGATCTTCTGGCCCAAAAAGCCCTGATGCATTGGATTTTTGCTGCCGGGGGTAGGAGAAAACGGCAGTGGCCAGCCGAATATTGCCGGTCTCTTCGTACAAGCCGGCTTGAACTGTGATCGAAGGATCTATGGCAGTCTCGTACCAGCTTCCTCCGGGAAAAGCGGATTCTGGCCATTTGGGTGGAGTGAGGCCAGCGAGATTCTCCCATTCTGCCAGCTCGACGCGCAGGTGTTTGGGGAGTTTCGGGGGCATCGGGAAGCCCGACGCAGTGTTGCGCCAGCACTTGTTGCCCACAACTTCGACTGAGATCGTCTTGCTGAGCCGGTAGTAGTCGCCTCTGACAGTCCTGGTGGGACGCTCCAGGAACTCATGAGGAGGACGATGAAGCGCTCCTCCCTGGCCTAGGGCACCGTAGCCCAAGCTGAGAGGATAGACACTTTCCCCCGCCGTACCTCCAAAGTCGATCAAGACATAGGTGGGGGGGTCAAAGCGAACCATGATGTTGCCCATGTGGATGTCCGCGTGGACCAATTGGCTGGAGTGCACTGCATTGAGGGCAGCCCGGATGTCAGCCACAAGGTTGACCACATGGTCAGTGGTCATGGAGGGGATATGGGCAGGGAATAGTCGAGGTAATAACAGTGTTGGGCCTTGCTGCCAGAAAGCCTCGATGATGGTATTGATCGGCGGGAGGCGCGATAATCTGCTAAACTCTCGTCTGGCCATGTACTCTTCCTGCGGCCGCGTGACTTTCTTGAGCACAAAGTTTGCTGCAGCACTGGAGTTGAAGACCGCGCTGGCGTATCCCGTAGCGATGCTCTCGCCTGAAGGCTCTGGCGAGATGGCGGCCGTCACTTGGGGGTCGACCGGTCGTCGAAGTCCAGGCATGTGGCTCCGACCGAGAGCCTCATGCACTCCATCAGGATAGGGAGCACGATACATCCCAGCGTGACTGGGAGATATCGTCTGTGACGAATCCGTGCTGCACTGTGTGCTACCTGCCACTGGTGGGTAGCTTGAGCCCTGTGACCTGGTTACAAAGCCTCGGAGTGCAATTGCAGGAAATCGCATGGCAACTAGTTTTTCCCCTCTGGTAGCAGGCTCCAACGGCTGTGCCTAGTTCTATGAAGGTGCTTTCCTAGTGTCCTGTTCCGGAGCCTCGTCAGTGCGTCGATGTTTGGGAGCTGGCGGTGTAGGAGGACGAGCCTTGCCCGAGGGCAGAGTGCGTCGTTCAGCAGACTGAGAGCTGGTAGAAGACGCCGAGCCAGGGTCTGTGTATAGTTGTGAGGCCTTACGCTTGAGAATCTCGTCCAGCTGATGTACCAGATTCAGAAAATGTGGGACTTGATCAGGACCCGGAAGGTCCGCAAGAAGTGTGAGATCCATGATGCTAGGGGCTCGAGCCAGGCTGGCGCGCTCAGGAAGTTGAGTAGATCTGAGTTAACTGCACTCTCAGGTCCCCCTGCGTTTTTGTGCGCAGCTGGAACTTTGTTGAAAGAATCAGCGTGGTGATGCTATGCACCCTGTACGAAATTGTCAGACGTGCAAGACTGACCAGTTCATCAGCTGTGCTGAGGGAGTTAGTGCACTGTGTGCTTCAACTAGGCCAAACTCAGGGTCGACCTCGAGCCTTGCGAGCCAGTCCCCCCGGCGCCTTTCTTCCCAGGCACTCAAAGCCGTCGTGGGAGTCGAAGAGGGAGGCGAGAAGGGAGAGGTATGGCATAAGGTCTGAGTAGATGGCCACCCTGAAGTCAAGGATAACGTGCGTTTTGAGCTTGTTTGGCTTAGCTGAGCAGTGCACGATGTCCTGTGCCAGCTTGGTCTTGTCCGTGGTGATGTTGATCATGGAGTCGACCACCTTCAGTAACTTGCCGTACTCCGTCTTGTCCACGTGTTCTGGGGGGTTGCCCTTGGTGAGTTCGTGGAGAAGTACAAGGGAGACTGCATTCGAGCACGATCCCTCTGGGTGAGGTTCTCCTTGGCGCAGCTTCTTCAATCCTCCCTGCCAGGATTTCACGGACTCAACTAGTGCCTTCGATAGTTGGTGGTCTTGGGGAAGTTTGTACACCAAAGACAGCTGGTGTTGCAATAGACTCATTTGGTCATCATGCACCAGGAACGCTTTGGTAAGCTCTTCCGGGCTCAGCGCCTGAATGGCGCCTGATTGTGCTCGAGGCTGGGAGCCTTGCCCGAGCGCTTGGACCGCCCCAGGTCCTTTCTGTCTCGGGATGGATTTGCGGCGCGGCTGGTCCTGTTGCCTCGGCAGGGTAGCGGCCTTGGCCGCAGGCGAGAGAGACTCGAGAGGAGGTTCTTCTGAGACATCCATCCCCGGAGCGTCATCAAAGTCCGTGCCATTTCGGGAGCGTTTGTGCTCCGGACTCTTGACTGCTACAGGGGAAGCGGTCATGCCGGCCTAGCAGTCGGAGAGGAAGCTATACAAAAAGAGAGGGCGAGCTGATTGAGAGGAAAAGAAATTTCGGTATGTGCATGTCCGCGTGCGCTCATGACACACTTGGCCTTGACGTGAGGCGGCCTATGTCAACTTCAAATTGACTATAGGCTTCTCACGCACGGGCGCCCTGCGTTGCCCCCGAGGACGAAGCTGGGCCGGAATGCATCACCTGAACGATGATGCTAGCGAATTCGTTGCAAGAAAAGCATGTAGACATTCCTGGAGATGGACAGATTCAAGGCCGCTGAGGCCTTTTCCGGGAGCCTGTAGTCGTCAGAGATCCAAACCTGAGAGTTTTCATCCGCGGGGTCCTCTGGCCAAAAAGCGCGGTAGTGCCCAGAAGCAAGGGAGTCCCCAAAGTGGGCAACGCCTGCTATGACCTGATAGAGTCTCTGGGTTTTATTTTCGCTTGAGGTCCATACGGGCACCGTGACACGGCCTGTCCAGAGACATGGCTGAGTGTTCTTGACTCCATCCTGCCAGCGGCAAATCACAACCGCTAGGAGTTCAGGTGACCAGACAAGCGCTCGGCTACAGGTCTGGGATTCCCACAACCGTAAGCAAGCCGATAATGTCAGGGGGCCAGACGGGAGGGGAAGGAAGAGAGGGCTGACTCCCACGTCTGAATCCTCAACCTCACCATCTGTTCGACCCTGCCACTGTGTTTGTTGAAGGGAGCCTAAAGGCTTGGACTGCATATGTAGAAGCAGCTCTGAAACGTCATGCTGTCTGCCATCCAGTCGCCAGCCTGAAGTGGCATGGCGAAATTCAAACAAGCCGAACAGGTTCAGTAGTCTGGGGGCTCTCTCGTCCCCAAGATGAGACAGGACTGACTGGAAAGCACCTAGATCATACCCAAAACTCGAGATCTGATGCAGAGCCAGGAAGAGAGCATTAGCGTAACACGAATTTGACGTGTTAGTCAGAGCGCGCTGGTGCACACCTGCTGGTCTCATTTCCGCATGTCCAAGGGTCTGCGACATGGACTCCTGCTTGTCCGTCGTTGGTTGACGAGCTGTGCTCGACGGATTGGAGGCTGTGCCATTCGACCGTGACCTAAAGAAATGGGCTAGTGGCTTCTCTTGGGGCTTGGGGGGGAGCGACAACAGCTTCCTCCGCCTCCGGTTGCCCTCGCAGCCACTGCGTGCTTACTTGATAAAGCACGGGGCATTGCTCCGGGTGCAGTCTGCGATCGTAGACTTTGTAACCGCAGAAGGAGCACGGATGTCCCTTGGCAAGGTGGGGCGAGAAGCCCTGGCATATAAAGACTGCACGCTTGTGTAGCCTTGACCAGTCCTTAGGATGCGCCTGTCGGAAGTGCGACTTAACTTTGGTGTGATCAAAAGTCCAGAAGTCACACGTGAGGCACCGATGAATAAGGACCCTGGCCTCCGCTGTCTTTGAGAGCGCCGCTACTCGATGTTGTGGGAGCTGAGCAATGTCCTGTCGTAACTGAGAAAGGATCCTTACCTCAGGGTGACTTGAGAGTTTGTCTGTCGCATTCAGAGATCGAAGCTTCTGGGGTTCCGGGCATGCTCCTGACAACAAGTGGTCACGAAGGCCTTTCCATTGATGAAATTTGCGCATGCAAGCGGCGCATTGCGGCATCCCATCCACCGCGTGGAGTTGTCGGTCGAAGCTTGAGGGTACAAATCTGTCAATGCTGGCTGGATGTACTCGCGACTTGTGTAAATGTAGTCCATTTGCTGTCTCGAAGGAGGCTGCGCAGAGTGTGCACGCATGTAGGGCTACAGGGTGTTCTGCTGCTTCGGGGAGTTGTGATAGGAAGGACAGCTTGTCCCGGATGACTTGCAAAACCGAGTGCTCGGTTGTGATGTCTGGGCTTCTGGCTGCGCGTCGCTCAAGTTTGCGGAGTCGCTTCCTCAGCTTGATCTGCATCACTTGGACCGGGTCCTGAATACTGTAGAGCTGGAAAAGGTCCTTAGTGGTGATGCGGCTGGTATGTGCTGGCAAGTTCAGCACTGATCGCACCTTGTAAGCATGCCAGCTACGTAACTGCTTGGCCGACTCCTCACTTAGTCCGACGTCTGATAGGCCTGTCGTCAGTGTGCTCAGGACTGTGCTTTGCCAAACCTTGAGTCGCGACATAGTGCTTGCGTACCTACGGTTGTAGACAAATTGGCGAACTTGATGCAGCTTTTGCTTGGCCTCCCCTATGCGGTAATGCAATGTCTGCAGCTCGAAGTGGTTGTAGGAGATCATAACCCCCAGGTACTTGCTACAGGAAACCCACTGGAAGGCGGGGAACGATTTGTTGGGCCCGATGCGCCATCCGCGAACCTGCTCGCCTTTGGAGTTTGTGATCCAGCAGCCATGTTTATTCATCACGTTTTGTGCTTCTCTACCCGCCAACTTCACCAAAATGACGCACTTGCCTGTGTTGACTCTGAGACGGTGTTTACGGACCTCCTCAAGTAACGCTGCGATGAGCGCATGAATGGCCTTGAGGTCCTTTTCGGAGCGGATAGTCCGATGGAGTGTAAGATCGTCGGCGTATCCTGTCAGAAACTTCAAGACCTGCTCAGCACCGAATAAGTCGACTAGAGAGCGGAAAAGGTCTCCTGTAAGGAGCGAGAAGAGTGTGGGGGCGAGCTTACAGCCTTGTTTTATGCCTGCTGTGGTTTCGATAGAGGTGGAGTCACCTTGCGCATGAAGGACATAACGAGACCCGTCATGCAGAGCTTGTACGAGGTGGACTGTGTCCTGATCGGCCCCTTCTCGCTGAAGAAGGTCGATGATCTCTTGGCGAGAGACTGTGTCAAACGCTTGGCTTAGGTCAAGAGCGAAGGTGAGGCCGCCAACTAAGCCAGGGGCCTGAGTGCCTTGTTGTAAGGCATGTCTCGTGGGGTGGGCCTGTTCTAACAGGGATCGAGCCTCGCGCAGGTGATGCACTACGCGTTCTAGCGCGTCTGAGAGCCCCCGACCTGGTAGGTATGCGAACTGTGGCATGTGCTTGAGGAACGAGAGGGTCAGTGGCTGAAGCGCTTCCCTGGCCGCTCCCGCCAGTCCCTTAGCGTCAGGTCTAAGGATACCCAAGGGTCTCAAGTTCGCTGGCTTGTCAGAGGGTTTGCCCGGCTTGGGGATTAAGCAGAGATCAGCATCTACGAGGTCTGATTCGAGGCTGTCTTCGGCCTGCTTGGATGCTACGTGTTTAGAGAGGATCGGTGCGACGATGTCGCTACACAGTCTCCACACAGCCGCGGGTGCGGCTCCGTCAGGAACGGCCTTATTAGGCTTGATGGAATGGATGTGAGCTGCTAGTTTGGGCGGCTCCAACTCAGGGAAAGCTCCATGCAGAGTCCGTAACGGAGGATGGGCCGCAAATACCTGATTTGCATAGTCCCTGAGGGCTGCTAGCTCCTGCGCAGGACCCAGCAGATGTCCTGTGCTGTCCTTTAGCTGAGCTCTGCGCGCAGGCTGCCAAGGCTGCAGCTTTTTGAGGGTCTGAAAGGAGATATGTTGGTCGCCTTCGGCCAGACTCGCGTCCACCTCAGATATGAAACTCGCGATCCTATCTTTCTTTGCTTGTTTCACAGCCTGGCGATGTGCCACTTGCGCTAGCTCAGCTTCGGTGTCCGGCGGACGTGGCGTGTTCTGATTAGGAGGCTGTGCCATTGCTTTAGGTGACTCGATCAGCTGTGCTGAGGGAGCTGTGTTCGCAACCCTGTCATAGGTACTGGCCCGCCACATGCGACGGGTTTCTAACTCCAACGGGATCGGTCTTCTTTTGGGAATTTTTGGAAAAAGCGTTCTGCACCTTCCAAAAGCAACGCATTCCATTCTTTGGGGTCCTGGCAGGTGTCAATTCTGGAAGCTATCCAGCTATGCAGTGCCTTTGCCTTTTCATCCTCCTCTCTGACCGATGTCTGTAGAGCTAATGAATCGTAGCGGCGCGTGCTGAGTTTGTGGGGTGGGAGAAGCCAGTGATGTTGGAGGGGTACCTCAGCTTTAAGCGGATAATGCCCTCCTTTCTTCCAACTACCCAACGGGCAGTCCGTCCAGGGGGCTGATCTTTTTGCTTTGCCTCCCGCCGTAGATTCTTTGGTTAGAATGAAGTCGATTTGCGACTCCACTCCTCCTTGTGAGAAGGTGGCTACGTGGTCACATTGCCAGGTGTTAAGGGCAACCAAACGCAACCTGAGCAGCAGGTTAAACAAGTTGGATTCGTCAGGGCGGTCCTCAGTGGGCGGCTTCACGTGCGTTCCCACTAATGGAGGGCTCGGACGCAGGGAAGTGTTAAAGTCACCCGCTACAATGAGGGAGTCCCTCTTAGGCACCTGCTTGATCACCTTGGACATGACGGAAAGCACCTTAGCACGGTCATCCTTATTGGACTGGATGGTCTTGGCAGAAGACCAAGCGTGTTGGTACACCGCGACAACAACCAGCCGAGTACCTGCGATGTCTGCACGGGCTTCTAAGACCCTACCCGGGCTCCACTCCTTCCAGCGTAAGCTCTTGGGAGCGAACTTGGGCGAGAATAGGATCATGACTCCATCAGCGCGGGTCGTGGATGGAGCTCGCGGTTCTTGCCGAGTTTTACGCTTCGCAGCTTGTTTAGGCCGGGTGTTTGTTTTGGTAGACTCCGAGGCTGAGGAGATACAGTACCACCCATTGTAGTATGAGGACATCACAGTGATGGGAGGCTTCAGCTGCTAGCCACGTTTTAAGTTCGCCCCATTGCTGTTGACCTAGGTGTCCTGCGTTCCACGAAATAACTCGGATGGACCTTTCCAACCGGCCTGCCCTGCGGGAGGCTGTGCCATATGCAGGGGAGTCAGCAGTCTGTGACTGAAGCTCTCTTCGAGTGGGTGGGGGGCGTACCCCCAGACGGTCAACCAGGGTAGGTGTCAGGACCTGCCCTCGGTATGGTACGGGCCCGTCACTACGGACTGTCCTTCTACATGCTGTCTTGAACGAATTCTTACGAAGAGATGCAAAGTTTTGTGAGTGCACTGGCAATTGCGCCATCCGCTACTTTCGTCAAGAGACCGAAGCCTAATGACTCCCTCCACTGCGCGGAAGTGGAAACCCTACCGCCTACCCAGTGTTGCAATGTTTTAAACAGAGTCTGGGCCCAGGAATTGGGACCTGGCGGCTCAAAGCAGCTCCTGTGAGAAAAGGGAGAGGACCATGGCGTAGAAGGAGGCACAAACCTTTACTGTTCAGAAAAGGGCCCGGTGGGAACCTCTAGCACAGCAGTTGCGCCCCAAGCCTGTTCGAAGCCTCTCATTCAGCGCGGCCGCTTGAGCACTTGTGGCGGCTCCTACTACTACTACTACTACTACTACTACTACTACTACTACTACTACTACTACTACTACTACTACTGATACTACTACCACTACTACTACTACTACTCCTCCTCCTCCTCCTCCTCCTCCTGCTGCTGCTGCTGCTGCTGCTGCTGCTACTATTACTACTACTACTCCTGCTGCTGCTGCTGCTACTACTACTACTACTGCTACTACTACTACTATACTACTACTACTACTACTACTACTACTACTACTACTACTACTACTACTACTACTACTACTACTACTACTACTACTACTACTACTACTACTACTACTACTACTACTACTACTACTACTACTACTACTACTACTACTACTACTACTACTACTACTACTACTACTACTACTACTACTACTACTACTACTACTTACTACTACTACTACTACTACGACTACGACTACTGCTACTGCCACTGCCACAGCCACTGCTACTGCTACTGCCACTGCGACTGCTACTGCCACTGCCACTGCGACTGCTACTGCTAGTGCTACTGCTACTGCTGCTACTTCTACGTCTACCACGACCACTTCCACTGCCCCTGCCCCATTGCCACTACCATTGCCACTATCACTAGCGCTGCCACTACCATTACCATCACCACCACGACCGACGATCACGACCACGACCACTGCCACTACCGCTACCACTACCACTACCACTACCACGACCACGACCACGACCACGACCACGACCACGACCACGACCACGACCACCACCACCACTACGACTACGACCACTGCCACTACCACTACCACTACCACTACCACTACCACTACCACTACCACTACCACTACCACCACCACCACCACCACCACCACCACCACCACTCCCACTCCCACTCCCACTCCCACTCCTGCTCCCGCGCCTACTCCTGCTCAGGCTGCGCCTGCTGCTTCTCATGCTCCTGCTTCCTCCTCTTCTCTCCTCGTCTGCTCCTGCCCCTGCCCTGCCCCTGGCCCCGGGCCCCCCCTGCCCCTTGCCCCAACTACTGCAGCGACGACGACGACCACTCCACCGCAAGAACGTCGATTACTGCTACGTTTACTTTCGTTAGGATTTGTCGCTTACGTTGCGGTATGCTTTTGACATTGCCACGAGCAGTAAGCTCTTCGTGTCTTGTGGTAGAAGACGGTGCACATGGTCTTCGTGTCCCTGGTATTGAACTGTACATTATTGTGGTGATTATGATCATCATCGTCGCCATCCTTATCACGACTATGACGGCGATAAGGGGGTAATTTTCGGTTTTCGGTGACCTCGCCTGCTTGAGCGTCTGTGGTCAAGGAAACAATTGCCTGCGCACGGTGTCTAGACGGACTGCGGACAGATGAGGACGGATCCTGCACTTGAGCTGCAAGTCAAAAGGGAAAAGGAGGGACCCTTAATAAGGACGCCTACCCGATAATGGGCTATATAATGGGTACATACTTAGGGGTCCTTATTAAGGGTCCTTCCTTGTACCCTTGGAGCAAGTGGAAATACCGTGGCAGCGTAGTACATGACTTGGGACGAGTCCTCAATAGTTCGTTGTGTATCAGTCGAGCGGCTTAGTCTGTACCCTCCAATCAATGGAGGGAAGAGCAATCAAGGCAAACCATGCAGCAATGCTGACCACCTGCTCCTGGTTGCCGTTGCCATCAGTATAATTGGTGCAGTCGCCATCGTGTATGTCGGCTCGTTACACGCAAGCCAGGTGGGTGTTTTTTCGGGTATCGGTCCGGTCTTTCTTTGAAGTTTGTTGTGCTCTGATTCAAAGTTGGGAAGGGCATGTTGACAACGCCCGGTGCTGCCAGAAGCAGTAACAGTTGACTAATCTCTATATTAAAGGTATGTTTGGCCGTGCCAAAAACAATGCCCCAGGTTCAGCAGAGCCGCCACCTGCTCGTGGCCGTGGTGGGCATCACGCAGTTCGTGACGATTGCGCAGATGCTGGCAGTGCTTCGGCGCTACAGCATCGCTTGGGGCGAGCCTTTCGCCAGCCTCATGGCTTTCTTGGAAATCTTCAGCTTCGACTTGGAGATGTTGTCCTTCGATTGTGTGACGAGGATGAATCCCGTGGCATCCTTTGCTATCCGCGTGTTGACGAGCCCTGGAATTCTGCTGACAGCCTTAGTGGTCTCCCTGATTCATGCGGCTCTGCTCGCTTGGAGAAACTGCTTTCGCTGGAACGGTTCCAGCCTCAGGCTTCAGGTCCATGTCCTGCATCTTTTCAAAACCTGGGGGGCGCTTTTCATGGTCCTGTTCATTGTACTCTTCTCCATGATCTTGGCTCCTTTTCAGTGTCGACTGCATCCGAATGGACGGTTCACGGTTCAATCCTATCGCTCGGTGCATTGTGACGAAGACGAGCAGCACTTTCAGATGTTCCTCCTGGGAATCCTGGCCTGTGGCTGTGCTGATTTGGCCTCCTTCGAGGGTTTAGGGTGTTGCTCACGGCACCATAGTCCCCTAAACCCTAAACCCTAAACCGAGCCATAGACTCCTTCTGGGTACCGAAACGCTAGCAGCGTCCCCCATCAAAATCTACAAGAAAGGCAGCATGCCTCTGCTGTACCTGGCGCTCTGCACCTGGATCGTCATGGTGGAGTTACCCAAGCGACTGGCGAGATCAGATACGGACTTCCTGCAAGCCTGCTCTTTTCTGATTGTGCGGTTCCGCACGGGTGCTGAGATCTCCTCTGTTGCCATCCTAATCAGAAACGTGCTGGTGGTTCTGACCCCTCTTCCTGTTGAAGAGTCATCGAAACTCCTGATGATGAGTCTGGTCTTGTTGCCGAACCTTGTACTTGTGGCCTATTTCCAACCGTGGCGGTACGCCGTCTGTCACTCGCCCAAAGTTTGACTTGGTGCTCTTTCGATTATGGCTACGCATGTCCACGCTACTCTACTGTCAAGCAAGCCCTAAATCCTCGCCGAAGACATTAACCGCAACCCTAAGCCCCCCGAAACATCAAGTTGCGAGGTGCTAGGCCCTAAACCCCAAAGCCTAAACAACAAACCCTAAACCCGTAAACCCTAGGCAATGCTCTGGACATCATTTTGCTCGCTGGCATGCTTGTAATCCTACAGATCGGCGCGATGAATCTGGGCCATGCCGACTCTAGTGCATACGTGAGTGTCCTCATGATCCACATGGTCGTGATGTCTCCTGACATTCCTTAAAGGGATCTGTAAGGGTTCCTCTAAGGGGTCTATAAGGGTTCTTACAGGGATCCATAATATCATAGATCCCCATGGTCGTGATGTCATGGTATCAGTCAGGGCACCGTAGAAGATCATGATACCCAACAGAGCCGATCCGAAAGACCCCAGCCAAAAAGACAACCTGCGGTGAGTGCTGAGGCTTCTCGCCATTCTCGGAACAGTCATCTGGAGCATGTCAAGCTATCTTCAGCAGAAGTTCAGATGCTCGGACAAGTGATTTGTAGCAGGAGACGAGGTTTATTGATGCCGACTGCTGGCCGTGGAGGTATCTTTCTGCTTCGTCTGCTTCTCATTCAGCCAGCAGCTGCCGTGGCAACAGCAACAACAATGGTGACGAAGCCACAGCGACGATAAGATCAACAGCAACATAATCTTTAAGAAACTATAAGGAAAGCGATAAGATCAGTATGTACACCAGCACCATCCGAAAAGCAACGGCAACACCAACAACACCAGCACCAAACACCAAGCGCCAGCTGGCAAACACCAAACACCAGGCCTCCGGCCGACAGGGTGTCATCCCAATGTTATGATGATAATGAGACCGATATCGGTACTGCTTTGGTGGTGATGATGAAAGTACTCGGGATTCCAGCAGCTCCTCCTCCTCCGCCTCCTCCTCCTCCTCCTTCTCCTAATCCCATCCTCATCCTCATCCTCATCCTATCCTCATCCGTCGTGGTCATCATGAGCCTCGCAACCGTCACGAGCACTTCCAAATCGAATCTTGTGCTTACCTTTTTCGGCAAGGTAACTATGTTTGACGATTGGCGAGTTTCAATGAATTGCAGCAGCCAAGGAAAAGACTTCAAGTTCTTCCTGTGTCATCAAAAGAGTGCCGCGGGATCCATGGCACGGCTGCTGAAAATGGAGCTGGAGAAGAAGCTGCCTAACACGATACTAGGTGGCATTTCGGGATGCTTTTCAATATCCCCCGAGGCTCAATAAATGCGGGGGCTGTTGAACTACAACGCAGGAAAACATTTGTGGACTGTGACGACCTGAACGACTTGACGCGGTTGTTCAGTTATGTTGGCCAGGACATCAGGGATACCTTAAAGAAGCCCGTAAAGGAAAACTCTTTTCTATACAAGCACTTTATAGACTCGATACGCATATGTAGCAGTTATGGCAGTTGCTTGTGCAGGACACGGAAACTTTTGTCATTCTGGGCTCGCCGGGCATATTCACACGTGAACTCGAAAGTTGAGTTTGCAATCTTTGATCATTTTGGGGTTGTGCGGCTTCCTTTGAGGCTGAAGGCTAGAAACGTCTTGGCTTGTTGAGTTGGACAACTAGGCAAATGGTGCATCGGCGAAATGGTCACTGCATGGCAGGGCCGCATACCATCTCGGCTCCTGTCCTGGCCAGACCTTGCGATTCCCGATGAGACGTTCATCGAGAGCTACTCAACGAGTGTTCCCGACATAGCTGAGCTGGTGAAGTTCGGGATCAGCCTCACAGAGGTGAAAAGCATGTTAAGGGCGCTTGGAAAGGTGGAGATGTTGAAGTTGCCGGGGCAAATCACACCGCAGCACATCAAGGATGTCGTGGGCTCTTTGCTGGGGAGCCCTGGCAGGTCCCTGACTTCTCTTCCGACCAACTGTCAGGTAGAGATGGACTCTGGGTGTCCGATTCTGGTGGACCCCGACAACATCGAGGCTATGGCATCGGCGATGGTGCTCTCAAGCCTCTTGAAGCCCCTGTTGTTGGGCACTCACGTGCCGAGCCCTTTCATCATTCTCAAAGGCTCCTCCTTGTTGCCATCCGCAAAGGTCGCTTTGATGGTCTGCAGCCAGGGCTGTTTTAAGTCTCCACACATCCAGCAGTGGCTTCTGCAAGCCTGTCACTCGGGTTCCTGCTCTATGGTTCCTGTCATCGTGGAGGAAAGCTTCCGAATACCAACCTCGACCTATGCGACAGAGCTCCGAGAAGTGTCCTTTCGCGAGGGAGAGTTGCATCTGTACAGTATTGCTCTCCAAGTCCTGTTTCAAGAGATCGCTGTGGTTTTTGTTCCTCAAAGTTACTCTTCTACTTCCCGGGATCTTGCTTTGCGATGTAGCCAGGCAGCGCAGAGGCTGACTGTCCCGCTACAGAGTCTTCAGTCGAAAGTCTTCCGGCTCATGGCATCAGGTGGAGGCATAAATCCCTTGACAGGTCCAAGCGCCTTAGGCGATGACCGTCCCGATGATTCGGAGGAATATGTTCTGCAAAGTTTTTAAGCGGCTTGAAGCTGCATACCTGCAGATCTGCTTTCACGAGTCTGAGCAAGCCGTCTGTTTGCCCCGGTTGCGCCGAAAATGGGTGTCCGTCGTGCCTGAGCTGCTTTCGCCTTGTGCACAACAGCCTTGAGCCGCATCCTGAAAGCCATCTTGGTTTCTGTGCAGCAGTGGTTCCCCTGAGCTGTGCACCCTCAACCCTAAACCTTACCTGGACCCTAAGGAATCTACCTTTTTAAGGTTCCCTAATATGATTTCTTTATATAAGTCCTTAAAAAGGTAGGTTACGTGGGGTTTAAGTAAGCTTAGGGCATGGTCGGCTGTGGAGGCAGCAGGCCACCGACCCCCTGGGAGCGGCATGCCAAGTCTCTGAAGCAGCGACGCGTCGAAGATGACCCTGAGGCCAGGCTGGATTTTGGGTTCAGGATGTGGAGGTTTAGGATTTTAGGGGTTTAGGGCTTAGAGGTTCAGGATTTTAGGGGTTTAGGGTTTAGAGGTTTAGGATTTTAAGGGTTTAGGGTTTAGAGGTTTGGGATTCTGAGGGTTTAGGGTTTAGTGTTCAAGAACAGATACACCGGAATCAGTAGACAGTGTAACATCAGCAGCAACGCACGTTGAACAGCAACGGCAACAATGACAGTATTGGTAGCAGTGATAGTGTTCGTCACAGTGTCAGTAGCCGCGGCCGCAGCAGCAGCAATACTGATACTAGTTCGGGCAAGGCTCAATAATGGTAATGTAACGTCAGCAGTGAAAGCGATGGCAACAGTAATGGCAGCAGCAGCAGCAGCAGCAGCAGCAGCAGACTTGCCGCCAGCCGCCCATGTGCAGTTGCAAGTCCACTGTCACCACTACGCTCTGTTCAAGGGATTCTGAAGCTTCGCATGTACGTTTTCAGCACAGTACATAAGCGTATACATATACACATATACATAGACAGTTTGCATGTACGTTTGTACATGTTTTCAGTGTTCCCTTTCGCACAAGAGCTGTGCTGCCAGGGTCCGCAATTGCTCTTCCCCATGTACACAGTTCCTGCAGCAGCATTACTGGAGATGGTCGAAGTGAAGCCGCACGAGGAGACGTGAGAAACGCCGAAGTGCGAGAGTTTGCTTCGTAGTCGTCCCGGCAGGGTTCACGGAGATACCCGCTTGAGCATCTGCAAGACTTTCACCTTATTAGGGTTTTGTAAGGCCAGAAAACGCGAGCCTCCTGAGGAGTTGCTGTCCAGCGGAGTGCTTGTGGAACAGGATGAAAACAAGGGAGGGCACGTGGCTTTCGTCTCTCACCAGTGGGTTGGGAAGGGCCATCCCGATCCCAACTTCGAGCAGTTTAACGTCCTTCAGGAGGTCTTCCGAGATCTTCTTGCGTCGACGTCCTACATCCACCTCGAGACTGTAAGCTGCATCATGTCGCCGCTGAAATCAGGCTTCTATTCCCAATGTTTGCAGAGCAGGCCATTGTTCGTCTGGTACGACTATTTCTCTGTTCCGCAGAGCCCCGCAGCAGCTCCGAAGCAGCGACATGCCATTGACTGCATCCCGGCCTACATCGCGCGGTGTCGCTTCTTCTTTGCCCTCTGCCCCGTCATCGAGAGTGCCGAGCTTTCCGGAGTTTTTTCGCCGTTCACGTGGGTGCAGCGAGGGTGGTGTAGACTTGAGCAGCCTGGAGTTCGATTAGATCGCTTTAGACCTTTCTTCGGTCAGTGTTAAAACACAGGGAACTAAAGTTAACACCCGACAGTGAGAACCCTAAAGTCTAAGCCCGAAGCCCTAAGCCCATCTAAGCCCTGGACCCGAATCAAAAAGGCATGAGGGTTCAACAAAAAACACCCAAATCAAAGGAAAGTGTGTCGTCAACTCTCAGCTGCAGATGGGACCTGGATCATGATCAAGAGCAGGAAGCACTTGGAAGTGATGCCCATTGTTTCGGTCGCGGTCGGCTCTGTCAGTGTGGGCGAAGGCACCTTCACAGATTCCAAAGACCGTGATCAGCTGGGACCAGTTTTGAAAGCGGCCCTGAGGAACAAGTTGGTTTCTTTAATGAGGGATGGAAACATTGTGGCTTTTCGCACGCTGTTGAACATGCAGGCGTTTTTCCTGAGAGGCTTGAATGTTAAACCTGCTGCTGACTTGGTTCCCGGTGTTACGCTCGGTACAGATGTACTTCCTGAGTGGCTCCTGGCGGACAGTTTCCTGTTCCAGAACGGTTTTCGGGAAGTGGACGAAGTGGATGCTGCTGGCTGGTCGCCCTTGGCATACGCTGCCCTCGGAGGGGATCCGGAGGTGATCCAGGCATTGTTACAAAAGAGGGCCGACCCCTCCAGCAGGACCCGTGCCACCAACTACTTCGTCAATATCCCCGGAAACTCAGCAGCTGAGTAGGTAGCCTTCAAACCTTTTTGGGTTTGCACCTCCCTACCATACTTGAAAAAGGTGAATCCTGTTTGGGCCAGGCCACCCAAAACCCTAAACGCAAACCCCTATAGCCTGAAACGCTAAACCCCAAACCAGAAACCTCAGACCCTAACACAAAGGCGTTAAACCCGAAGCCCTCAAACTGAGGAAATGCTTCGATGGTCAGCATCGCTGCGTTCTACAGCAACAACGAAGCCCTCCAGGCCGGCTCAGCAAGCCCCCGGAGCTTTCCTTCAAAGAAGCCCTAAACCCCTATAACCCCTAAACCCTGAACCCTAGACCCTAACCCTAGACCCTAAACCCGAAACACTAAACCCCTAAACCCCAGACCCTAGACCCTAGGCCCGAAACCCTAAACCTTACGTGGAAGCCCGAAAACCTCTACCTGGAGGATTATGGGGCTTAGCGACTAGGGTTAATTACAAGTACCTTAATTAGGGTTATTTGTAGATATAACTAGCCCTCCTTACTAGGCCTCCTGATCCTCCAAGTAAGGCTTAAAACTTCAACACGCCTAGCACCTGAAACCTAACTTGAAAACCAGAACTTGAGATGGCCCCAGGTGCTCATCACAGCCAGAGCAAGTCTTGAGGCATGGGGTAGGGTTTAGGGTCTAGGGTTTAGGACGGTTTAGGGTTTAGGGTTTAGGACGGTTTAGGGTTTAAGGGTTTAAGGGTTTAAGGGTTTAGGGTTTAGGGTTCAGGGTGTAGCCTAGATTTTAAACCAGCTTTTGCAGTGACCAGTGTTATCACAGCGTTAGTATGGGACCCTTATGCTTAGACTGATCGACTCATGAAACGTTTGAACATCCTACATTCTACCCCTCAAGCCTTGCAAAAGGAAAGTAAAGCCCCCACACCCTACATCCTAAGTCCTAAGGCGCAGCAAACCCTAGAGCAATGAGCCGTACAGCCTAAAGGTGCACTAAAGATGCTTAAGCCTGAATATATCATACCTAAGGAAACCCTGAATAAGCCCTTTATATCCCTGGCTGATCCCTAAACCCTAAACCCTGAAGCCTGAACTTTCCAGGCTGGGATTGCACCACCAGTGGTTACAGCATCCGGGGGTGACAACACCGAGGGAATGCGGATCCTCTTAGCTGCAGGTTGCAGCTTGCAGGCCTCTTCAGGGTTTGGAGTTTAGGGTTTAGGGTTTAAGGTTTAGGGTTCAGGGTTTAGGGTATGTTAGGGTTTGGTTCGCGGAAGTTAAGACTTGTGGCAATTTCGGCTGTTGATTGTGCTGCTACTACGACCAGCCACTATTGCTGTTTGTCTTGTCATGACTGCCGGTGCCATGTGCTTTCTTCTGGCCTCCTACCATTGTCATTCTTACTGCTACTACTGCTTACTGCCACCACCACCACCACCACCACCACCATGACTACTACTACTACTACTACTACTACTACTACTATTACTACTACTACAACTACTACAACTACTACAACTACTACAACTACTACTACTACTACTACTACTACTACTACTCCTGCTCCTGCTCCTGCTCTTGCTCCTGCTCCTGCTCCTGCTTCTGCTCCTGCTCCTGCTCCTACTCTTACGACGACGACTAGTACTACGACTACGGCGACCACGACTACTACGATTACTAACTACTAGTGCTAGTGCCAGTGCTGGTGCTGGTGCTAGTGCTAATGTTGGTGCTGGTGCTGGTGCTAGTGCTGGTGCTGGTGCTGGTGCTAGTGCTACTGCTACGGCTACTGCTACTGCTACTGCTGCTGCTGCTACAACTACTACTACTGCTGCTGCTGCTACTGCTACTGTTACTACTACTACTACTACTACTACTACTACTACTACTACTACTACTACCACTGCTACTACTACTACTACTACTACTACTACTACTACCACTGCTACTACTACTACTACTACTACTACTACTACTACTACTCCTACTGCGACTGCGACTGTGTCTGCGACTACTACGCCTGCTAGCACTACTGCTACGGCTACTGCTGTCACTATGAACTACTACTGTTACTATTACTACTGTTGCTTCTACTACTACTACTACTACTACTACTACTACTGCTACTACTCCTACTGCGACTGCGACTGTGTCTGCGACTACTACGCCTGCTAGCACTACTGCTACGGCTACTGCTGTCACTATGAACTACTACTGTTACTATTACTACTGTTGCTGCTACTACTACTACTACTACTGCTACTACTACCACCACTATTACGATTCTTGTTGATGCTGCTGCTGCCATGGGCTACTGCCACTGCCGCTGCGACTGCTACTGCTACTGCTGCCACTGCCGCTGCCACTGCCATTGCCACTGCCACTGCCTCTGCCTCTGCCTCTGCCACCACCACTGCCACTGCCACTGCCCCTGATGCTGCCACTGCCACTGCCACTGCTGCTGCTACTACTGCTGCTGCTACTGCTGCTACTGCTAGGACGACGACTATGACTATGACTACGACTGCGACTACTATTACGATTACTACGGTTTCTAGTGCTACTACTGCTACTTCTCATTCTGACCATAATCACTCCAATTAGCTTTCGTTGGTTTTCATCATGCTCCGCATCACACCAGCGTGTTATCGCATGAACCTTTAGCAACATCATCTTGAATTGTTGGTCTATTTTGTTGTCGAACTGGTGATTATCTTATCGCCCTACTTACTCGTAGTGCCGTTGTCTTCATGCTCAGGGTTTGTCACCATCAGCCAGCCTTGAAGCCTGTCGTTCTTCAGCTTTGGCCAGGCTCAAAATGCAGCTGGCCACACGGTCTTTGAGAATGCCGCCCTGACCGGATCGCAAAATGTGATGGAGGTGGGTTTTACCACGGGTTGCGTAGGGCTTGGTGGTCGGTGTTGCATATGGTGTTTGTGCGGGTAGCCGAAGTTGCCTTCTGTCAAACGAAATGCATGGGGCGACGACACGAAGGGATTGGGGTCGGGCCAGCGTTAAGCTGAACCTGATTCGTTTGCAATCGGGTTCCGTGAAAAGCTAGGCAGCTGAAACCTCCACTCACGTTACCCCGCGAGAGTATCGCTATCGCAAAATAATAAGCTCACACACGCATCAAGCGCAGCTCTGAATGGTGCTCAGGTGCTTCTCGAAGGTGGCACTACGGCTGCCCAGCTTACTCGCTCATTGCACTGGGCATGCTGGCTGGGAGGAGGCTCCTTGAAATTCGTTCAGCGTGTCTTGCGGTTCTTCAAGGACGGCCAACGTGCCGAAGCCTCTTCGTCATCGTTGTGTTCAAGAGCATTTTTGTCGTTCATCCTGACCATTCTCGTGTTCAACATTGCCGACATGGTCATTGGCTACATCGACATAAATCATCGCAAGTAGAATTGCCTCGACATCATCATCATCATCATCATCACCATTGTCATGTTCATGTTCATCATGATGATGTTCGTCATCACCGGCATCTTCATCTCTATCTCACCATTATCATGATCGCCAAATCGTCGTCATCATCAATGCTATCATCATGATCATCATCATCATCGTCATTATCAGCATCACCATGGTGTTTATCTGCATCTTCATCTTCACTATGCATCATCATCACCGCCTTCACCATCATCATCATCATCATCATCGTCAGCATCATCACCACCATCTTCTGTTCATCGTCAGCATTTCGATCGTCGTCAGCTCAATACATCCTCTCTTCCTCGTGCTTGTCATCTTTACATCTATCACCTTCCTCGTCAAAGCAATCTTGAGCTTGCTTCTTCACCGTCATGGACCGCCAATGTCGCCATCATTCTCTCCGCCCGTCATCGTCATCGTCATCGCCAGCGTTACCAGAATCATGCTTTTGGTTGTCACATTCTAGATTGGCTTTGCGTCTCTTGGTCAGTGTCCTTTTGAACAAGCAGCTTTGCTGAGGTTCCTTCGAGATGATCCAGCAGCTGCTCTGCGCGCGAGCAGACTTGAATAGCCCTTTTGCCGTGACGTGGTCTATTCTAGAGATCAGTTTTGCTTCTTGTGGTTGGGGGTTTCCTCATAATACGAGAACTGCTCCTAAAAAGGGGCTCAGGCCCCTAAACCCCAAACCCTAAACCCTGCACCCTAAACCCTAAACCCTAAGCCCCCCAAACCCTGGACCCTAAACCCTAAACCGCGAAGAGGGGCCCAGGTGAAGTCGTTGAGCACGATGGGAGTCCTGTTCGGAGCGCTGAGCCTCCGGTATCGCATGGGCAGCCGGTCGCCCGAGTCCCAGCTTTCCCAGGGAACCCAATAACCCTTACCTAAGGAATAGACCTTAAGTAATAATGTAATTTAAGTAACCCTTATCTAAGGAATAGACCTTAAGGAATAATGGAATTTAAGGTATCATCCTTAACTAAAGGGTATTGGGATCTTTGGGTGCCAAGGCCAAGGCCAAAGGCGCAAAGGCAAAGGGGCGGCTTGGGGCTTATGGTTTAGGGTCGACTCTTGGGGGTGTTCATCGAAGGTGCTGGGACCCTAAACCCTAAACCCTGAACCCTAGGCGTTTGGCTTGCAGCAGGTGTAGTTTCTCACTGAGTCCACCGCTGCCGCCATAACCCTAGCGAGGCCCACACGTGTGGCCCGCGAAATCCCGACACACCGGTCTGTGGCTGCCTAGGGCCCACTGTGCTGGTGTGAGGCTTCTTTTACGTCACCAAGGACCATCTCCTGACTGGGTGCTGCTGGCTGCCATTCGTGGCCCATCAGTTGCTTTTTTCAGGGGATTGGCAACCCCGTGCATGGGACGCACCTTCAATCTGTGGTTGTTGGTTGCCACTGCACTTTTTTCTAGCGCTGGCGCGCCTTTTCTCTGGAGAGGAGGCGTGGCATCGCCGCTTACGTCGTCGCCGAACTTCGGCGCGACTTACACTGGGGCTTTTCTTGAAGGGTCAGGAACTACCTCAAGAGCGGGTTCAGGCAGCAATCGCCGTCCTGCAGAAGCACCACTCAAAGAGCTCACTTCCTCTACGTGCACTACGCAAGCTACAATCCCCCGGAGCCATGGGAGGGAATGGGCAATGGAAGTGCCGACACTGCAAGCAACATTGCAAGGCGTCGGCTTTGTATTGCCAAAGTTGTGGCACGTTCTGGCAGCAAGCTATAGAAAAGGAGCCGAAGTATGCGCATGCCGCTCAACCCTCGGAGCCCTGGAGTCGCGAATGGGCGGACTGGGAGAGTGGTTGGGAAAGCCCACGGCAGCGTGGGGGTTCCCCGAGAAGGCGCGGCCGCGGCAAGGGCGGCGGCAAACAGCAGCAGGGCAAAGACAAAGGCAAAGCCAAGGGCAAGGGAGAGTCATCGCAGCCGGCTGTTTCGCAGCCACCTGCCCTGGCCTCTTTGCCGAAGCCGCCGCAGCCGGCCATGCTACCACAGCCCCCAGAAGCTGGGGGAGCGGGAGCCAGGCCCAGTCCTGGCGATCCAGCATTGCAAGCTCTGCTGGGAGCCTTGGCACAGAGTCGGGAGGAGTTACCGAGCAGTATCAAGGATATCCTAGACTCCCACATGCAGGCCGACCACAAGGCATTCTCGCGGTCCCTTCACAAAGCAGTGGCTGCACAAGGTGCAGCTCGACGAGAGCTCAGTGCTCTCAGAGTGGCTCGCCGAGAATACACACAGGCCTGGCTGGTCTATGTCGAGGGGCTATGCTCGACGTGGACAGCCCAGATCGCGGAGAAGGCCGCAGTCATGCAGAAGTTTGCAGAGCAGGAGGAGAAATGGGAAGCCCAGCTGACCGATTGTACAAAAACGATCGCTCAGCTGGCTTCCGATGCCAACCAGACAGGCAACAGCGCGGAACCCATCGAAGTGGACGAAGACGAAGAGGATTCCATGATAGATGCCTCGGCGCAACAGGAGGCACAGCGACAGGCAGCCCTGGAGCGGGTTTTGGGACAGGAGACTCAGATCACCCAGGCCCTACAGGAAGCAGCCAAGGCAGCAGGCGAGCAAGCAGAAGCCTTTGCAGAAAAGGAACGGGAGCGATCTCCGCGACGGAGAAAGCCAGAAACTGCAAAGGATGGTGCTGCCTCACGACAGCCGCTACTGTCTACGAACAAAGCGGGCGCCGACGCGAAGTCGGAGGGCCCTCAGTAGGCCTCACATTGAGCCGACCGGGATATGTGGGGCGACCAATGCCCGCCTCGCTTAAGAGTGGGCGATTTTCCAATCCCTTGACACATAGTGTCACCCGAGAGCTGGACTATGTTTCTCCTTTCATGGCGGCTACCTTGGGACAACGTATGCACTACGAGGCCAGCCTGGCCAGGATGGGCATCCAGGTTGCAGAGCTGGATCCACGAGTTGCCGATTTCCCTACACACTGGGACCATTGTGGCTGTGACCCGGCTGGGTACGGATGGCCAGATGGTGAGATTCTCTGCGGGTTTGTTTCCACATTCCACGACCTCCTTGATCAAATGGGTTCGACAAGGATGAGTTGTGACGAGGTGGGAGCAGACTTTCAGGGGTCTCATCTGAAGGCCCCGCACCCATGCCTGAGGCCAGCAACATCTGTACAGTTGGGATGCGCTGTACATAGTGAGCAGGCTTGTGACATATTGCGCGACACGAGCCTCGGCGTGAGTAGGGATGTACAGAGCCTTTCGTGCCAAGCTAAGCCTGTGCCTTCTCTGCCTCCCGCCAGGGTTATCAGTTTTGACCTTACACCCACCATTGTTCAATTCGCACCTGGGGATCGCCTCCCCCCGTTCCGTTCCGATGGGCACTCGCCCACCAGAACACCTGGCACCCTGCAATTGTGCAAGGACAGGCCTTCACTCAAGGGTGCTACAGTTCAGACGCATGTGCAGCCTGTTGCTGGCACTGCGGATTCTGGCCTAGCCCTTAGGGCCAGTGCGAAGGTTTTCTACCCAGGCTCACGCACACGGGGCGCGGACCCTCATGCTTCGGGGCCTCCAGGCACACACCGAGCACACAATACCCAGGCCTGCGAGAAACACACCATCGCTCTATCGCAGCATGTGCAGCCTGTTGCTAGCACTGCCCTCAACCACCTTCCAGGGTCTGGGCCCATCCTGCTGCAGGATCCCTTGTCCCATCACCAGCGAGGCTGCAATTGGCAGACCGTGTGCTCCTTGGACCACTGCATTCCTCCGAACCCGGAGGTACACCGACATGTTGGTTGTTCCAAGGCCGGTTCCCTGTCGAACCTTGACAACCACGCTCATGTCACTTCCACAACCGAGGTCTGGCAGGCCCATGGCGGTTCCAGTGCCGGCCCTTTTGCAAGTCTTGCACGCCCGGCTGCACCAGGAAAGAAAGGGCCTCCAACCTTGCAGCATGTGCTACCATCACTGCCACGCAAGCCTACTGACCTGCAGCACATTCTGGCAGCTGCTGTTCCGGTCCATCCGCCAGATCTTGTGCCGACGCTCCTGGGGCAGCCGCCTGAAAAGCTTGCTGCATACACCGAGGCCCCTGAATATGATTCGGATGGCCAGGCTCGGTACACGGTCTTTGACCCATCCTCTCATGTGCGCTCCAGACGCTTTCAAAGAGGATGGACCTTGGGTGACATCTTAGCGGATGCTATTGGAAGTGCAGCGTTTCCGGTGAGCCGCATCCAGGTTATTCACCATTGCATGCCGGGTTACCCTGCACCGCAAGTGATCCTCTCGGATAGAAGGACTCCTGGTGCCGCGCTTCCGCTCGACCTGCGTAGCTGCGGCAGCATGATACATACGGCCCAGCTGCAGGCGCCCCACACATGTGACGATCTGCGTGGCCTTGATGCCCGCCTTTCTGTGCACCTGCCGGCCACCTGCCTCATGCGCAACTCCCAGGGATCTCCAGTTGGGATGTTGGTGCCGCCCACAGAAGCGCATGAATGGATTGCAGTTACAGCGGATGACCAGCCACGCCCTGCTGCGCATGGCCAGAGCAGCACCACGATCACTACTACGGCTATGCAACCGTACCCGCCGCGCCTGCTTGGTTTTGAACAGCCTGTTGCGATTCAACCCCGGGTAGTGCCAGCCATTCTGGCCGAGGCCGCGGTTTGGCCGAGTCTAGTCACCCAACCGACTGGTACATGTACCCCAATTGAGCAACTGCGGTTGCTTCCGCCTTTTGGTCGGGTTGCCAGTGACGGACACACCGTCCCTTTCTCCCTCATGGTCCAGGGTTTCCCGCCTGTTAGACTCTGGGGGTCCCGACACTGGGCGCTCATGGACTTTTGCTACTATGCGGCCATCCAGCTGGATGCTCCACCCACGCAGGTGCATTTCATCACCTCTCCTCTTCCCGGTATTGATGCGCCACAAATTGTTGTAGTTGAGCCAGGGCAAGCTGAGGGCGGCACTTTGCTTCCTCTTGACCTTAGAGAGCTTGAGCTGGGTGTCATGCCGGTCGATGTGGAGGAAGGGATGTCAATCAGGGACATCTTGGACCGAGCTGCAACAACGCTCCCTGAATTGCATGGGCGGCTTGTGGAACCCTGGAGCCAGAACCGCGTGTCTATCCAGGACTGTCGTGGGAGAGTCTATACTGAGCTTCCTGCTGCACTCGAGGAGCTTCAATGGCTGGCCTTGCGAATCCGCCCGCCGGAGCCCACCTGGGCGGCACACTCGATCCTCCCTACGGTCCAGCCGACCCCGCCGGAAGTTACTACCACATCGACAACCCTCATGAGGACTTCGGTGCCTACGGCTGCTGTGGTGGTGGTGTGTGATGGCTCTACTGTGCGCTCGGCCACCTATCCCCTCGAAGGATTGCCCTTCAGAGCGATTCTCCTTGACCTTTTGCGTGCACTGGTCGGCCTTGGCAGGCTCCGCGAAGAGTTCACACTTCAGTTGGCCCCAGTCCTTTCCAGGGCTACCGCGCCTGATCACCTCATTGTCCCTATCTTAGCTGTGACTCATGCACAAGGAGCAACAGTGCTGGTCGACCCGGGCGTGGACGCGCTGCAGTTGCACCCGATGGTGCTCCCGCAAGGTGTCAGGGCAGGCGATGCGCTGGCAAGCGCGCAACGGCAAGCTGGCATGCGCGTCTACGTGAACGGTGTGCCTGAAGAGCTCTGTCGTCGAGCTCTGCGGACTGGTGATTATTTGGTCTTCACTGACAATCCCAGGCCCTCATACGTGGTCCGAAACATAGACCCGGCCCTTGATCGCATTGATGAGCTGCGGCTCTTTTCCTTCCCGTTGGCACTGCCTGGCCTTGGGTATATCAGCACCACATCTCCTGTTACACTGCTTGCACGACCGCGCAATGTACCTTTTGGGGATGTTTTAGACCGGGCGTTACAGGAACGAGCCGCCCGCATGGGCACTGCGCACCGGGAGCGCCGATCGGCATGGCTTCTGGAACCTGCCAGAGCACCGCACAGACTTTGGCTGGATACACCGCTGACACCAAGCCTGCGGCAGGCCGGGGAGCTGATCACTGAAAGTGGCCTCTTGGCGCCAGGCTCCATGCTGGCAGATGCGGATTCTGATGCGGCCACCACTGCCGCGATTCTTTTAATCGTGACTGGAGCCGATGACGTATACCGGACCTATACAATTGCTGACCCGGTGACTCCCTTGGGCTATCACCTTGTGCATCTCACACCGGGCATTACGGTCAGCCTCGCAGGGCTTCCTGTGCCTCCTGGTTTCCATTACCGCCCGCCGCCACATACCCGAACCGGGGCGCACTTTCTCTTTGTGCGAGGTGCGGGCACTGGCCCCCTCACGGTCACAACGGAACCTGATGCACCTGTTGCGCCGGCTGAGCTGCCAATAGAGCCTGCTGCCCCGGTCATCGACATTGACGATGCTGAAGATGTCGAGGTCATACCC
This sequence comes from Symbiodinium sp. CCMP2592, assembly GCA_905221615.1. Taxonomy (NCBI): domain Eukaryota; class Dinophyceae; order Suessiales; family Symbiodiniaceae; genus Symbiodinium; species Symbiodinium sp. CCMP2592. The sequence continues at coordinate 317,295 of CAJNDT010006070.1, read as the reverse complement.
CCCGCGGTTGTCGTCCCTTCCTCCCCGCCTGAGGAAACATCACATGCTGAGCCACGGGAGGGTACCTCTCTTGCCAGTTTGACTGTAGGCCGTCGGCACGCCGCTGGGCGTGCTCCTGGCCGCGCGGGCCTTCCGAAACAAACGGCCCATGTCTGTCACGATGCGCACCTTGGTGGCGGTGGTCACCCTAGGGCCAATGCGGCCACAGCTGCCACAGCATCAGGTGTTCCCTCTGATTCCACCATGCCGCCAGACATTTCTTCCTCTGACCTTCAGCACGCGACACTTCCAGCTGTGCGATCTGTTGGTGTGCCGTTGGTGCCTACTCCGTTTGGAAGGCGGCATATACCACACCAGCCGCGTGATTCAGCTGGTTGCAGGCTCCCTGAGTCAGCGGTGAAACCGGCAGCCAGCGTGAATGCTGGCGTTAAGTGTGACAGCCCTGGCCACGTGGATGGGCCAAAGGAGACTTCACTCCACATTGGCCTGCCCAATGATGCGATTGATGTGGCCTTAGATGGATTTGCCCTACAACATGCTTGTGTGCGTAAGCCTGCCCGCTTGGACTTGCCAGTTGAAACGGCCGCCTTCCTCAACTGCCTACCCAGCGCCACCAGCACTGAGGAGCCTTCTTCACTTCTCATGTATGTTGATGGATCTTTTGAAGATGGTCGGGGGGCTTGGGCTGTCTGTTGCTTAGGTCTTTTCGAGGACGAGTGGCGCTGGATCGGATACTTCGCCGACAAGGTGCCCGAACAAATTGCGGTTCACTCTGCCTTTGAGCCAGAACTCTATGCACAGTTAGTTGCCCTGGGGGTCGCAGCGCGTGCTGGCATTTCAGCCACCGTGTACTACGACTGTCAGTCGGCCTCCCTTGTTGCTTCTGGCTCTGCCGCTACGAGTGCTGCCACTGACCTGGCCAGAGCAGCAGTTAATCTTTACATGTGCTGTGCGGTGCAGGGGCGATGCCCGGCCATGCAACATGTTAGGTCACACCAGGGCAACCCTCTGAATGAACTGGTCGATAGGATGGCCAAACTGGCACTCCGGAGTGCCCGCCCTCCAGCCCCACTCGGAGACTCAAATGTGGCTGATTACATATGCAACCGTGAATTTGACTGGCTCTGGCTGTATACGGCTAGCCAGCAATCATGCATATGGCCTGTTGTTGACCAGGATGGGTGCACTGAGCCTGCTTGTCTCCCGCCTCGCTCCCAGCTGCCAGAGACTCCCAATGCCTGGGCATTTGCTAGCAGGGACCAGGGGCCAACCCACATGTCTGTTCGTCTCCGTGCAGTCACATACAACACTCTCTCTTGCCAAACGGCCCTGCAGAGACAGTGTTTGCATACTTACATGCAACGACACCACATTCAGGTCTTGGGCCTTCAAGAAGCCAGGCAGACGACGGAGCCAAAGACGTGTGTCCAGGGCGTCATCCGCTTCTCGGGACCCACCGAGCAGGGCCAACTGGGTTGTCAAATTTGGGTGGACTTAAGTGCAGGGCCGTGGGTGAGATCTGCCTTTTGTGTCACCTTTCGGCATCCACGCCTTCTCGAAGTACAGGCCAGGCTCGGTGATCAACCCCTCCTTTTGATCTCGGGGCATTGCCCTACCTCGGTAGCTCCTGCCGCCGAGAGACAAGCGTGGTGGAGGATGCTCCGGGACCGTTTGCTGGCTCGGCCCCCAGGGCATGTGCCATTACTCCTGCTTGATGCCAATGCCAGGTTTGCGCTGCAAGGAGAGGCGGAGCAGCCCAGTAATGATAATGGCACTGAGCTCGAACGCATTGTGGCAGAATTCTCGCTGGGTAGAACGGCGGCAGTTGAGCCTGGAGGTGGCCCGCGCATCACTTGGCAACCTCCAGCGCACAGTCTTGCATCTGGTGCTTGCTTGGACTATGTCCTCTGCTGCAGCACGTGGTTCAACAGCGGCACTGAGCAGAAGGTCCTGCCCATCGAAGACGTGCATGCCGGCATTGACCACACACCTGTTATGGTTTCGTTCTCCCTTGATGTTTGGAGACCTCCGAGGGACCCACTGCGGATCGATCGGGCAGCCATGCTTACAACCGAAGGTCAGCAGCGCCTGCAGCATTTGTTTGACACCCTGCCCGAAGTGCCATGGCACACCTGTGTCGATGAGCACCTTCAGATTGTCAACAGCCACTTGCAGCAAGGGATTCTCCAGACCTTCACCGGGGGCGAACGACCTCGCAAGCCCACCATCTCAGACGCCACTTGGCAACTCATCCGAGCTAGGCGCACACAGCGCCGTGTCCATCGCCGGCAGACATTGCTCCGGAACCGTTGGGTATTGTCCCTTTGCTTCAAAGCGTGGAGGCAAGGTCGGATAGCCGGCCAGGCAGCCATCAAAGCACAATGCCGACGCCACCACCGCCAGGCGGCCCACCATGTCGCCACTATGCGGGGGCTTACTGCTCAGTTACGCGAGTCCCACCGCCGGGATGAAGCTGAATTCACCCGGCTTACCTTTCAGGATTGCCGGGAGCGAGGGCCAGTCGCATTGGCCCGCAAACTTCGTACTGTGCTGAAATGCGGACGCGGCGGAGCGTGCTCTGGCCTACCGGATAGGCTTCGCCTACCCGAGGGGGAGGTTCAGGATCCCAAAGCCATTCTTGAAGCATTTGGCAGGCACTTTGCCAAAGCTGAAGATGCGGTACCACAAACACTGAGCGACCTGGGTCACGACATCTCGTCGGAACTATGTCCTGATGGACTGTCGCTATGTGGCGCTCCCTCGCTGGTTGATTTAGCAACTGCGTTTGCCTCACTCAAATCAGGCAAGGCACCCGGTATTTCGGGCCTCCCCCCTGAGCTTTACTCAACCTGTGCTGCTGCCGCGGCGATTAGCCACATGCCTATTGTGCTAAAGTCCCTGTGCAGACAGCGCTTGCCTACGCTGTGGACTGGCATGCGTGCCCATCCAATCCCTAAGCCTAAAAAGCCCAGCGACCTTTGCGAAGGGTATCGCTCCATAGCGTTGGCCGAGCCGGCAAGCAAAGCAGTCGGCAAATCTGTGCGCGCGATGCTCAGCACCTGTTTCGAGGCCAGCACCATGCCCTCCATTGGGGGCGCTAGAGCCGGGTTCCCAGCCGAAATACCGGCGATGGCCGTGCGCTCGCATTTGGCGATGCTCAAGAGGCAAGGGCAACCAGGGGCCGCCATTTATGTGGACGGCGAGGCTGCCTTTTATGCAGCTCAGAGATCGCACATGTTCACCGAGGATGCTCCTGTGCTTGCGAAATACCTCGCATCGCTTCATCTGGAGTCAGAGGTCCGACGTCGCATATCTGAAGCAACTGCCGGCAAAGGTGCTCTGGAGCGAGCGGGTCTCCCTGAGGCCAGCATAGCCCTCATTCGAGCCACGTTCCAGCAGACCTGGTTTTCCGTCGGGATTACTGAGAACACTGTTTTCCGTACCGCCCGCGGCACGATGCCTGGCTCGCCGGTTGCAGATATTGCCTTTCAGTTCGTGGTCGGTGCGTCCCTTCGGTGCTTGGCAGAGCACCTTACCGCTGAAAACATTGCGGCGCAGGTGGAGTTCCAGCAGCATACAGCCACGGCCACCCCCCAATCCTGGGTGGACGACATTGCGGTTCTCTTAAAGTCTGTTTCTGCCGACACAGTGTGTCGGGACACTGCACGAGCAGTGGTGCTCATCTGCCAGTACCTAGCTATAGCGGGCATACGAGTGAACTTCTCACCCGGCAAAACGGAGGCCATGGTCTGCCTTCATGGGCCAGGCACAGTCCGGGCCAAGCACAATCTCATGATAGACAACGGGGGCAAGATCTCGTTCACGGTGCCTGGGCATCCTCCGGCTGCGATTAGGTGTGTTGCCGAGTACACCCATTTGGGTATCCTCCGCGGCTGCCGTGCCAGTGACAGCCTTGCCATCCGGCAACGAGCCCAGTTGACCAGGGATGTTTTTCCGGCCTTTCGGCGGCGTATCCTAGCTAACAGCTACCTCACAGTGGCTGAGCGGCAGCACTTGCTTGTTGCTGTTGTTATGGCAAAGTTTCTTCACGGCTCTGGCACTTGGAGTCTCGAAGACGATGCAAGCAGAGCGCTGTTTCGACGGACGTACATGTCCTTCCTGCGGGGCAGCGTGCGGCCCCTACATGGCGTGCCGTGCCGGCGACTGGGAGCCGAACAGATATGTGCACTTACGGCAGCCCTGCTCCCTGAGGAGGCTTTTGCTATGGCCAAAGTCCGTGTTCTTGCGCAGCTCAGCACAAGGGCCGATGACTACCTTCAGGGCTGCCTGGAAATTGAGCAACAATGGCTCCTCCAGGCTCGTCAAGCGGTCAAACAGGTTGCCAAGGCAGTTGGGGACACTGCTTTGGTAAATTTCGCTGATTGTCATGCCACCGACGGACAGTGGATCCGGCAATGGCCATTGGATCGTCGGGCCACCACCAATCTCCTTCGGCGCTTCCGAAGACAGTGCGTCGATCAGCGTGCCGACCTTGTAGAGAGTGCCATCAACAAGGCTCGTGCCCATCAGACTGCAGCTGACTGGGGTTTCTTCTACTGTACGGTCGAGGTCCCTAAGCGTGTGCCGGATCGTTGCCAGTGTGACCTCTGTGACAGGACCTTCGATGGTCCAGCTCGTCTGGCGGTCCACCGTGCCAAGAGTCATGGCATTCGCGCGCCCCAGGCCGCAGCATGGGGATCGGCCTGCGAGATTTGCCGTCGGCAATTTTGGTCGACCAAACGACTCAAAGAGCACTTCAGGAGATCGGCTCGATGTGCCTTTGCCTACCAACAGGCCGAGGTTGGCGACCCCGCCACAGCCGAGCAACTGGCACCCGATTGCGTCCCACCAACCGTCCTCACGGGACCCGTCCCCTGGTGGGCGACGCTTCGGCCTCCTACACCGCCTGCATCGGCATATCCCACTCCCACCAGCCGCGTGCACGTTCCTGATATCTGTGATCTCTGTGAGATCCATCAGGTTCCTACTTTCCTTACTGAATGGTTGGGTTTGGTTGAGAAGGGTATTGCTTGGCATGAAAGTGTAGCAGACACCGATTGGCAGAGGCCGATTGTCCGGCTGGCTGCCCAGATTTTTGAGAAGCTGCACCTAGACAGTGCAGAACACTCTGCAACGGCTGATAACTTGTCAGCTGTCTGGTGTGGCTCCAAGATTTTACTTGGACCCACAAGCTTGCTGCGCGAAGCGCGCAAGCACGTTTGGCCTTCGTTATAGGCTAACCAGTTGAATTCAGGAGTGCGTCTATGGACACAAGCCACGTCGCCAAAAACCCTGAACCCTGAACCCGGAACCCGTAAGTCGGGAGAGTGCGAGCCTGGTGCTGCGCGAGGGGGGGCTTTCAAGCATGACACCCCAAAGATCCCAATACCATTCCCTAGATTATAGGGGGCTTAACATGCTGATTTAAGGTCTATTCTTGAATTAAAGGCATTTGGGTTATCTTGAACTCTATAGATCCCTTAAAGGAACCCATCGGGCCCTAGGTATTCCTTAATTAAGGGGTATGGGGTTCTCTGGGACCGAGGTTCCCCGCGAGGCTCGGATACCACAGCGGTGGAGCCACTCCGCTGATGCTTGCCATCCTCTCCGGGCAATACGAGGCTGCTACTGCTCCTTATTAAGTGCCTATACGATTTTGGGGGCTCCTCATTAGATTTCTACGCTAATTGGCAATTACCTCATGTTACCTCTACTTTCCTTATTGTAATCATAGTATAGTACTATTCTGGGGTTTCTGATAATAATTGTAGTATAATGGGCCCCGGAATCCTGTTCTAATTATTAAGGCTACTGCTCTCATCGCTGCTGGGGCGAAGATGGACGTTCGCAACTCACGCAATCGGCGAGCGGCTGACCTGGCACGTGAGATGCAGGTGCCGGATTTTCTGATGCAGGCATTGGAACAAGGGAGCACTGCTGCTTGTGAAAGGATTACCGCTAGCGCAGGTGTGCTGGAGGCTCACATCTTTTGAAGGTGCCACGCAGGAATCTGCAGTGGCTGCTTGAAACTTGTGAATGCTGGTCGAAAGCCTGTCGAGGCAGGCAGCATGATGCCCGTGAAACACTTCCTGAGCATGGCCCATCCCTGAAGGGAAGCCGTGTGCTTTTTAAGAGGCTTTGACAGCTGCAGGGCGCTTCAGAAAACAGTAAATTTAAAAGAGCAGCATCCATCCTGTTTGTGTTGTTATTATTACGCACATTTTTTACGTATCATTTGTAATTATTCGTATTGTAGTATTGTGGTTATGTTATGAGAACCTCCAGTTCGTAACTCGCAAGACCCTTAAATGAAGAATCTTCCCCAACGAAAACTGTCAGATGCAACCAGGCAGAGATCAGGATAGGGGTGCACGCAAGCCTACCGCAGTGTGAGACTAACATACCTAAACCTTGTAAAACTCAAAAAAGTTTTGTAAGCGCTTACAAATTCCCTTCGCAAGAACTTCCAAACCCAGCAAGCCATTATAAAGCCCTCTGAAGCAAAGGTTGATACAGGTGTTTGTGGTGTGGCAAGTTCTTGTTTCGATAGGATTTCGGGTCTAGGTTTCTTCGTGTTTAGGGCTTTTCAGCTTGGGGGCTTTCGGGTTTGAGGTTTTTAGGGGCTAGGTTTCTTTAAATAAGGGTTGAGGGTATGGCGTTATGAATGAAGTGCCGAGTGTTGCATGGAAACGCAGCACACTGAAGTAAACGACGGCGCACGCAAAAAACACTTAGCATGTACGTGCTTGCATGCGTGTTTCTAGCCTTAGCATGAACGATAAAGCTGCTTGTGCAAAGAATCCTAAACCCAAAACCCTAAACCGCTGCTGATTGCTTGGCATGCCGCAGCATTTTATCAGGGGCCAAAAGGAGGCCCCTGCTGCTGAACCCGGTATCGCTTGGGCCTCAGAGCAACTTTAGTTTAGGGTGTAGGGTTTAGGGTTAAGGGTTTAGGGTTCAGGGTTCAGGGTTTAGGGTTTAGGGTTCAGGGTTGAGGGTTTAGAGTTTAGGGTTTAGGGTTCAGGGTTGAGGGTTTAGGGTTTAGGGTTCAGGGTTGAGGGTTTAGGGTTTTGGGAGCTCTAAACCTGATTCGCCGTAGATCCCGAGTCGCGGAAGCTGTGTTGGGGCTTGCCATCCGTCGATTCACGTGGCAAGACTTCATGAGCACATCTTCGTAACCGGAAACTCTAAACTTAAACCCCAAACCCCTAAACCCCTGAACCCCTAAGTCCCTTAACCTAAATCCCTAAACCCAAACCCCTAAACCCCTAAATCCCTTAACCCCAAACCCCAAACCCCTAAACCCCTAAATCCCTTAACCCCAAACCCCAAACCCCTAAACCCCTAAATCCCTGAGCCCTAAACCCCCCACACACCTAGACCCTGACCCTCACAGCTGCCCAACATAAGAAGCCCTGGGTCCCTCAACCCCAAAAACGTTACAGGTTTAGGGCTTCTTGGGCTTAGGGTTTAGGGTGTGGGCTTAGGGCTTAGGGTTTAGGGCTTAGGGTTTGGGGGTTTTGGCTTAGGGTTGAGGGCTTAGGGTTTAGGGTTAAGGGTTCTTAGAGCTTAGGGTTTAGGGCTTTGGGTTTTGGGTTCAGGGTTTAGGGAACACTACACCCAAATGCTGAAAATCAGGAACTACTACACTGTTTCGGTTTGCTGACGACACGACGACAAGGCCTGCGGACTCTTGGGGGTCAGGGGCCCTTAGAGGGTTTAGGATTTTAAGGTTTAGGGTCCCCTAAACCCTAAGCCCTAAACCGTTGTGGGGTTTCAGAGTTTTATGGTTTGGGGTTCTCGGTTTGGGGAGGAAGGGGTTCAGGCGTGAGGTCTTTTGAGCTTGGTTTAAGGGCTCAGGGCGCTTTGCACGGTTCAGGGCTTGTGTGAATCGGTCTTCGGGGTTTAGTACGAATCATAGGGACCCTTAAGGGGGGTAGGGGAGGGGGGGTCGGGGGCTAGAATGCCCATAATAAGGATCAAGCAAGGCCCATTCAAGGAAGTATAGTCCCTACTTCCCTCCCCCCTACCCCGACCCCCCTAAGCGTCCCTATGATACCAAGGACCACCCCTCCCCAACCTTAATCTTAGAGTGTGCGCCTGAGGGGTCGTGTTACATCGATGTGTGTGTGGGTTTTGACGGAACTAGTTTGCCGGGGAACATTCCAGCTGATAGGGTCTACTTGGGGTCTTGGGTCGGAAGCAAGGACCACTGCGGAGAAATGTGCTTCAAGGTTTTTTTGGGGAACCCCCCACAAGTACATTAGTCGCGAACGGTGGTTGATTTCTCTTCGGCCCTCAGTCGTCGAATCCGAGGCCTAAACCCTAAACCCCTGAGCCCTAAACCCTAAGCCCTAAACCCTAAATCCCGAAGCCCTAAACCCTAAAAGTGCCCTACATCGCGAATCCTCCATCCCTACGCGTAGAAGCTTCGAACTCGAGACTTTGGAATCCGAGTTCCGCACTCGAAGCCCTAAACCCAGAAGCTCTATGGCGAAGAGTCCTGGTGGAGGGTTTAGTTTTAGGGTTTAGGGTTTAGGGTTTTAGGGGTTTAGGCGTTTAGGGTTTAGGGTACTGCGAGTCATGGTGGAGGGCTTAGATTTATAGTAGAAGCCGGAAACTTGGAACAGGGCTAGGATCCCTGATACTTTACCTTAAGGGTATGAGGACAATTGTGTTCCAACTTTCTGGCTTCTAGTATAAGGAATATACCTTAAGATATAATAGGATCCCTTATACGATGTAAGGAATATTCCTTAAGTAAGGGATATTTTGGAGCCCCCTAAGCCCTAAACCCTATAGAGCCCTGAAGCCCAAGCCCGAAGCCCATTAAATCTCAGCCCCAACGCTGATACTCTCCGCGAAGCCTGAGCCCTAAAGCCCCGAACCAATAACGCCAAAGGCTACACCCGAATCCCACAGACTTTAAAGCAAAAACACCTGAAACCTAAGCCATAAAGCCTGAGACCTAAACCCTAACCCCCCGAACCCCAAAGCCTAAACCCTAAACCCTCAACCCCTAAACCCTAAACTCCAACCCCTAAACCCCAAGAGGCTTATCTTCATGAGCCTTGGCCACCTGATGAGGTCGCGCCCCTCTCCCCCCTCACTTTAGTGTTCTAGGGTTTAGAGTTAAGGGTTCAGGGGTTTAGGGGTTCAGGGTTTAGGGGTTTAGGGGTGTAGGGTTTAGGGTTTTAGACAGTTTTAGGTTTGCTGGGTGTTCTGGGGTTTGGGTTCGGGGTTTAGACTTTTAGTGGTTGGGGCTTTGGGGAAAGACTTTCACGTGTAAAGCCCTATATTCTATCAAACAAAGCAACCCTTCGTAAATCTCAAAAAGCCTCCACTGAAATCTGGCAGAGGAACAAATGTCACGCAAGAATATTTCATGAAGCCTTACAAGCTGATGTTGTACTCTGAGCAATGACCCAGGTGCAGGGACTCTTGCGTTCTACGGGCTGTTGAGTTTAGGGTTTAGGGCTGCCTGGAATTCACGCAGCCATATTTCGGTAGTTTCTAGCTCTCTGAACTGTGTCAGCTTACTAGTCCATGAATCATGATCATGGTATCGATTTGGGATAACTTTTAATTTCGCTTAGTGTTCAATATGGAGCGCCAGCCATGAATGATTTCGGGAACTCTTGAAATCGACATCCTAGTTATCCTTGGAAAAAGAGCTCTTGGAGTAGGGTTTAGGGTTTAGAGGTCAGATTTTTGGGTTATGGGCTTGAGCGTGTTTGGGGTAGATTTTTTGGAGTCAGGTTTTTTGGGTAAAAAGCTTGAAGGATCGCTCCTACAGTCTGGAAGTCATTACACTGCAGTCCGTAGAAATCCAGCCTTGTCAAGCAGCTGCGCGGATCTTGAAGTGAATTGATTTCGAAGGGTGATGAAGGGTGTTACTGTGACAACTGACTTTACGCCTAGAAACTCAAGATGTGCGGGCTTGATGCAATGTCCAAGCCCTGCGGGAAGTGTACAGGACCACCAATGTCCATGTCTTGTCCAGGTAGAGGCAAGTCTGCTGGATTTGGACACCCTAAACTTATCCTGAAGCCGCACCCATCCATCACCCTGCATGGCCTACTTCCGATCGCAGTTTTGGGGTATGTTTTGAATCGCTTGTTCCCCCCTTTGTTTCGTTCCCTGTGCCGTTTAAGCAAAACGCAGCACGTTTAGATCTCGCACCCCTAAACCCTAAACTCAACCCTAAGTCCCTGACCCTAAACCCTCCCCCAGAGCATCCGAGAGCTTGGTGTGGCAGGGCCCTGCTGCTACTTTCCCTGGCTCCAGCAGAGGCTTTGCTTCGAGGTGCCCAGAAAGCACGTACTACGGTAGGTCTGTGTGCAGGTAGATGTGGAGTCTGTCTGTGTTTTGTATTTCTGTCTGCAGGATTCTGCAAAATATTATGCGCCTACAAGTTGCACACACACACACACACGCACACACACGCACATGCACGCACATGTTTACATGCCTGCCTGCCTGCCTGCTTGTGTGCGTCTGCTTGTCTCTATGTCCGTCCGTCTATCCAAATGCATGTCTTGCAATTTGGCTTACAAACGCACACATGCGTGCACATATGCAAACAGACACACCATGTATCCTCCTTTTCACAATCGTTAGCCATCTAGAACTATCCATAATCATCTTGCGTAAATACATGTAACAGTCCTCACCGTCTCAACTGCTTCTAAAACCAGATATGAATACATGTGAGTGTACACCACTTGATCATTGTCCGCGCTTCTGCATAAAATTAGTTCAGCAACGAGTCGCCTGTACTTTGCCGTTTGCAATACGCACGTTGGATGTCGGTAGGCAGGGTTAGCGGAAACTTGTTCTGGACGGGCAGGGTTAGCAGACACCCTAAGCCCTAAGCCCTAAACCCTAAGCCCTAAGCCCTAAGCCCTAAACCCTGAACTTGTTCTGATCTGGAAGGGCATGCGTGCTTTTCCTATTCCCCAAAACCCTAAACCCCCAAGGCTACACTTGAAGCTGGCACCGACATGTGCTCAATTCTCTGGATTCTCACCTAAAACCCAAAACCCTCATAGAGCCGTTAAAAAGCGCTCATGGTGCCGTTACGATAGCCCTTTAAATGCCGAACCGTCCGGCTCCATCATGAACAGAATATCCGTCAGCCAGAATCACGGCTTTCTAAGACTTAGCATTGCGTGAGGAGCTGGTCAAGCCAACACTAAACCTTAAACTCCATGTTTATAGAAGATAGTGCAACTTTTCGTAAAATCATGTAACATCCATTTAAGGCCCTCGGCCTTACACGACCGTCAGAATCACCGCTGTCTTTGAAGAGGTGGACCCCACAACCCGTAACTCTTGTTGCACACCCTCATAGTAACCCCTAAGTCCTAAATCCTAACCTTGGATCCTGCAGCCGATACCCTAAACTCTGAAGCCTAGGCTTTCGATTCATTCCTAAAACCCCAACCCAAAGCTCTGAATCCTAAGCCTTAAGCCCTAAACCCTAAAGCATGGACTCCCTCTCTTAGCTGTTTTCATTTGTCTGAGCTTTTCATGCGGAGTGCACTCGCGAGAGTTCAGCCAGCCCACCGAAAAAAGCAGAAGCCCTATTTCCTAAAACCCTACCTGAACCCTCTAAAACTAACCTGTTCAGGGTTTGTATTCCGACGTCCTTACAGAAGTCCTCAACAGGTAGGTTGCTTGGGGCAAAACCCCTAAACCCTAAACCCCGAAACCCCGAAACTTTGGTTAAACCCCTAAACCCTGAACCATGCCTAGACCCCCTGAGCCGCACGCTAGAGGAGATTCAGAGGTTAAGAGCATAATATCATCAGCAACGAAAAGGAATCAGCCGTAAGCTGCCGAATCCCTGAGCTCAACACCCTAAACCGTTAAGGCCTAAACCCTAAAGCCTTAGACCCTAAACACTGAAGCCCTAAACCTTTCAGCCCCTAAACCTTAAACACCGAAACGCTACAAAATCCCTGATCCCCCAAGCCCGAAGCTGGCGAATCCCTGAGCCGGAAGAGGTGGTCATACGTCCTAGACCCTACATAGCCTTAAACCTTAAACAAACCCTCAACCCTAAACCCTAAACACTAATCCCTATCCCGTAATCCCTAAACCAAAAAACAACCCTAAACCCTAAACCCTGAGCCCTAAACCCTAAACCCTAGTCCCGAAACCCTAAGGCGTAAGCCCTAAACCCTAATCCCTAAAGCCTCTAGATTCTAGATCCTCTATGGATCCCCTTAAAGGAACCCCCTGTAGGAAGCCCTAAACCCTAAACAACCAGGTGGACACCCCCTGCAGGATGAGGCTTCGAGTTTCGGGCCCGGCTCCCGAAGAGCGGCTTGGGGTTAAACCCTAAGGCCTAAGCTAGGGTTTAGGGTTTAGGGTTTAGGGTTTAGGGAAGAATCGGCATTGCTAGACCCTAAACCCTGAACCCTGAAGCCTAAACTCCTGCTGAACCCTAGAACCCTAAACGGAATGCTGTCAAAATTATGGTCCCTTGTTGGGCACCTTAAATATTAGGTGCCGTATTGTAATAAGGATCCAAAAAGGGGACCATAGTTTTGACAACCACCCAACCCCTAAACCCTACCAGGAGATCCAAAGCGCAGCTTTCATGGATTGCAGGATCCAAAAGTAACTCGGGGCCCTGAAGCGAATGGGTGTCAGGTTTTGATTTGGTTGTTTTCGAAGGGGTTTAGGGGCTTTTGGAGTTTATGGGGGTTCTAGTCCCCGCTTGTCACAGAGGTTTGGCAATTTTGGTCGGTCTAGGTACAGGTACCTGGGATTGGAGTCCGAGACTCGACACAATTTGAAGCTTGAGCGGCCCAACTCTGTGTTTTGGTGCCCAGGGTGGAGAGTTAGGTGTAGGGTTCAGGGTTGGGGACTTTGGGGGTGGAGCTTCGGGGGACCTGGGAGGAATCGCTGAAGCCTCACAAACGGCATGCTGCAAAGGTCTCATGGTGAGCGACAAAGTGTGCTCCCAACGCAGGTGGGAGTGTGTGTAGATCTTGTCTTTTGACAAGACTAGCAGACAGTGCGGCATAAATGAACGCTGAAAAATATGATACAGGTGACATTATGACAGCCTTGCTGCTACCCATGGATATGCGGATAGTTGCAATGACACGACTGCTTCTACACGACGCCGATGACTGCTACCATCATGTTTATCATAATCATCACCACCACCATGTCATCATCATCATCATCACCATCATCATCATCGCTGTGCTCGTAACCGTCAGCATGGCCAGTACTCCGACTGAAACCCCTATCTATCTACGTATCTATCTACCTGTCTGTCTGCCTGTCCGTCCGTATGTCTTTCCGTCCGTTTATCTACCTGTCTATCAGTCTATCTGTCTATCTATATATGTATATAGTAAAAATAATAAAACATATGTTTTTGTGTATAAACATATATATATATATATATATATATACGTATATATGTATGTATATACATGCATACATACATATACGTACATATGTACAGACGAAGCCCCAAACCCCGACCCCCTAAAAAGCCTCACCCCTAAAGCAGGAACCTGGTGGCGGAAGCTTCCTGCAGCTGACCGGCGGTTTGTTCCGGCAGACACAGGCCATGGGGGCGTCGATTTGCTGTGTTGAGAGGCTTGGGTAGTGCAAGTATACTTTATAGTATAGGATTGTGTATGAGGTTCTTTAAGGGTACTGAAAGCGTTGCTACAGGGGTTTTAGATGTTTTGTGGGTTTAGTGAGAGGCTTGGGTGATCTTGGGTGGGCGCAGGAACTTGGACCTCGGATTTGGGTGTAGGGTTTAGGGATCCAGTGCGTAGGCTAAGTTGTGAATCCAAGAAGGCTTGCTACCGGGTGGGCGGCCGTTAAACGGGCACAGAAGGTTGCTTGGATGAGTAACAAGTGGCTGCGTGCTTTTGTGCTTGGCGGTAATTCCCATGTTGATGTGCGCAGTGCTTGCAACTTGTTTCGCGTTCTCCATCGGCTTCGCTCCATCGGCAGTTGTGCTTGGAATGATGTGCGTTACACTCCGTTATGGACTTTTCGCAAGTGGTTGAAAGAGCGTGGTTGGAATGAAGCTGCTCCCTGGTTATTGGAGAGACATGGTCTCCGTTTGTGCCTTCGTGCTAATGCACATGTGCAACGGCAGCTTCACAGCCTTCGCATGGGTTGGAGAGAGTACTGCTGGGAGCGATTTACCATGTGTAATAGACATGAGAGTGTCGACATTGGTGTCGTCCTTCGGCAGACTCTCCGTCAGGTTGATCTCGATCACATGAGGCGGATGATGCGGAGCCCTGGCTGCCGGTCTGTCGCTCTTGGCGCCACCGTGAGCCCCGCGTGGTTCCAGACGTCGCACATGTTTGATGACCGTTGCTTGTGGTGTAGTGGCTTGGGCAATTGGCATCACTTGTGTTGGGAATGTCGCGCTTGTCCGTTCGTTGATTCGCGTCCTCCCGTTCCGCGTTGACGCCTGTTGAGGCGTTTTGGTTGGGGACCCAAACGTGATGTCAATGTGGTCCTTCCTTGGCTTGCGCAGATACAAGAGTGCGTGTGGAAGGCAAGGTGGAGGCTTTGCTGTGAAGGTCGTTTGGTGCTTGGTTGTTTTCGTCACGCCTGCTCAGGCTTTGGTGTCTGAGTGGGCGGCTTGTGACTATTTGTGGACTCTCGTGTCGGGGTCCCTTCTCGCTGGCCCAGGCTCCTCCGTGCCTGTCGTCTGTGAGCAGGGGCCTCTGCTGGTTTGCCTTGGCTTGGTTGTGTTCCAGGCTTGGCTTGGTTACTCCCTGTGCTGGTTGACCACATGAGTTGTCTTGCGTTGCCTTTCGCTTTACTGCAGGCTGCGCCTTGCACTCATGTCACATGGCCACCCCTCCTTTTGATGTGAGGGGCCCACAGGTGTCCTGTCCATTTGGGGGCTGCCGGCACCAGAACAAAGTTAGTTAATTAGTTAAGGCTTGCTACCGGCCGTCGTCAAGTGCCATAGTACAATAGAAGCTTGAATGGTGACTAATTGAACTCCTTAGGGTTCGTCATTATAAGCAAACCATACCGTACCTCAAAACCCGAAGGCCCCTGCATCATGGAACCCTTCTAATCCTTAAACAACGCGAAACGCTAAACTCTAAATGCGTGAAGCTAAGGACCCCTGCGCACAGGATGACGTACTTGAGCACTAACCGGCATGTTCCGAGGCTGTTTGGCTGTTAAAAAATCGTGGAAGGCCCGATCGTGTTGCGACTCATTTCAGTCTAGGTTGATTCCTAGCTTTGGGGCATTCGGAGTGGTCTTGGGTTGGATATCTGCATTTGATTTCACATAGGTTATCAGCCGTAGGACTAGGCTGGGTTCATAGAGACCGACTTTGTACCATCTGATTAAGTGAATTAGGATTCTTCGGCCATGGATCCGATGACTCGTAAACGTCGTGGGGCCGTGACTGATGAATCTGAAGACACCAGTATTTCCCGGGAAAACGCGTTTCAAGCAGCCTTGAGTCAGGCAGAGGTCGGTGGGGCTTCTGGTACAGGGGGCAGTGGACTTCCTGTAAGTGGCATCAGACATGGCGAAGCGTCGCCAGGGACATTGGAGTCTGGAGAGGCTGTTGGTGTTGAGGTAGGCTCAGCGTTACCAATGCCAAATCCTTTTTACAGTGATCATGCCAAAGCAGAGATTGAGTTACTTCGAAGCAGACCGGCTACGCTGGACGCAGAGGCCCTACGTCTGGGCGTAGATTACAATGAAGGAGCGCTTGGGGATACCGTGGGTAGTCTTATGGGTGAGCCTAATTACGAAGCGATGTTAGGAACCCATGGTATTCCTGGAGAGACTCCTCGGGTCGCAAGGGTTGAAGCTTCAGCGGGGGAACAGGTTCCTTCATTTCAGTCTTGGGATGATCCAACGTCAACTTCGTCTCCCAGTGGAAAGGGACGGGGAACCTCTGGGGCTGCACCTGGGCTGAGTGGCAATCTGAAACCTGATATTCCGCAGATTGTGTCTGGGACTGTACCCGGTGTTAGTGGTGAAATGAGGACGAGTGTGATGACTGCTTCTGGAACTGCTCCTGGGTTGGGGAACGATTCCAGGGACAGTCCGCCGGGTTTCGATGGTGCTGGATATGATGATCAAGCTGAGCTGATTCCTGCGGCAGAGGATGGAAGGCTTAAGAAAATGGAGACGCTACTGGCCCAGGTTTTAGAGGAGAATCAACTACTTAAGAATAAGCTGTCCACGGAGTCTCAGTCGTCGTGGTACAGTCAAAGAACGGTTGCCGGTGATGGGCTTGGTCAGTGCTCTCCTGCTTCTTTTGCCCACGGATATGATCGCTTTCAAGTTGCTTCAAGCGCTGGTGTACAGCCTGTAGATCCGAGTGGTTCGCGTGATTTCACTGGTGAATATCTTGATCCTATGTTTGGGTTAATGGGTCCAAGTTTTGGTAATATCCAAGGGCAACAGCTCTCGATGAACAGGGCCAGGCTTCAGCAAGCCCAGATGGCTGGGGTATTGGGTTTCCCTGGGGTTGAGCGGGCTGCTGCTTTGGCAAGTAGTGGCGGTTTGGCTTTTCCGATTGCGGGGGCATTGAGGCCCCTTCCCCCTCCTGTGGAGCCACCCGCTATTGCTCCACCAGCTCCTGCACCTCAGTCGCTTCGTCAGTTTGCCGCAGATGCCCTGGCAGGAGGAGCGACAGTAGGGGTAGGTTCTGGGTTTGTCACTCCTCGGTCGGGTGAGGGTCCTGGTTACCCAGTGTCCCCTGGGGGTACAATCATTAAACCTCCGCCAGGGCCGCCGCCTGTTTCACCGCGAGTGGCCGCTCCGTTAGTTCCTCCGAGTGTGCCGGGAGCCAGTGCTGGAAGTTCCAGCATGCACGGCAATGCACCTAGGGTGAGTGAAGTAGGGGATTTGGGCTTTGGGGTTACTAGGGTTCCAGAGGCTGTTAGGCCAGAGGAGCCTGCGAAGTACATTAGTGAACTGCCTAAGCTAAACCAGACAGAGCTTTCTCAGTCGGCGGTAGCGTGCGGGAACTGGTTGGCTCAGGTTCGGCAGATACTTGTGGGTTTGTCTCCTAGCGCTAATGTTTGGTGGCAGGGTGTCGAGGGCCCGGCTACGATTGCTTATCAGAAGTGGTTGGTCGCTGATCCCCTAGGGAGGCTTAGTGTAGACCCTTCGTCGGTAAAGGGAGAGTTCGATGCCCATTTGTATGGTCGGGTAGAGAGTAGGGGTGTGAGCCTCCTTTTGGCTTCGGTTCCACAATCGGTTCGGGATGATGTGGTTACCAACCGGTGGCTTAGCTGTGCTAGCATTCTCTTTAGAGTTTTATGTCTGTTTCAACCGGGAGGCAGTAGCGAAAGGTCGCACCTGTTGTCTCAATTGGTTAATCCGGATGTCTGGCGTACCTTTGGAGAAGCGATTAAGGGGCTCCGTAAGTGGCATCAGGGCCTCCAACGGGCAGGTGAAATACATGCGACTTTGCCGGATCCATCACTCCTGTTGAGGGGAATTGACGCGTCTACTTCGGGTTTGCTAACGGCGCATCCTATGATCGGCTTTAGGGTTAATGCGTTCAGACATCAGCTGGGGATAGACTATAACCCTACAGTAGCCAGCGTGGTGCAACTTGTACGTCTACTGCAGGCAGAATGCGAAGCCGCCTCTATTACATCAGAGGGTATGTCTGATAAACGGGCCAGAACTGCAACCTTGAATGCTGCCAAAGATCCTCCCCCCGTAAAGGCGGTTCCTCCTCCTCCTCAGCCTCCTCCTCCGAGTGCGTCGGTAGCTGCGGTGAGTACGGGAAAGGGGGAGGGGAAGGATAAGGGCAAAGGGAAGAAGGGAGATGGTGCGAACCAATTGTGCTTTAAGTTTGGGGACGGTACGGGTTGCCGTTTTGGGGATGCCTGTATGTTCAAGCATGATAGGGCTAAGGCGCGTAAGGAGAGTAGGTGCTTAGCTTGCGGTCAAACGGGGCATTTTAGACCTGAGTGTAGCCTAGTGGCACCGGAGAATAGGCAGGTTCAGGATTCGGGGTCGACTTCCGAGGGTTCTCCTAAAGCGGGACCTCCGAAAGGTCAGGGCAAGACGCCTAAAGCGAAAGCGGGGCCGCAGGCCAAGGGAGTCGTTGAGGACCCCAGTAGCAGCTCAGATGCGGCTAGATCTGCTGCGGTTTCAGCGTCGTCTGCGAGTGGGCAGGAAAGTTTGATAGCAGAGGCGGCCAAGTTGTTGAAGAACGTGTCTATTAAGGCGGTTAGGCTTGGGGATTCTGAGTTTCAGGTTGATGGGTCCTGGTTGTTAAGCGCTATCACTGGCCCCTCTGATACAAACTTTGCCTTGGTCGACAGTGGAGCGACTAACGCGTTAAGACCTGCATGCGAGGCTGAGCTTAGGCATGGGAAACTCATCAAGGTAGACCTAGCAAGCGGTATGGCCGAGCTTAGAGTCAACGAGTGCGGCACTCTTCTCCATGCGGGGCCTTGCCAAGTCATTTTGCCAGCAGGATATCTCATTGAGCTGGGTTTCACGATCTCTTGGAGGAAGAAGGGCTGTGTGATTCGACATCCGAGTCGTGGGACTGTTGAAGTTACGGTGGTTAAGGGCTGTCCTCTTATTTCAAAGGAGTTGGGATTGGAGATTCTTTCGGAGTATGAGGGGTTTAAGAGCCGAGGTGCTAGTGTGAAACGGATCAGTCCATTGAAGCCCTTGTGTGAATTGAAGCCGGAGGAAGTGCGGTCCTGGTTGTGCGGTACGCTTCAAGGTACTGGGGGTAAGGGTTTGACTGAAGAAGAACAGTTAACTGTGCTCTCAGGGCTTTTTCCGGGCGTCCCAGCTTATTTGTTGGAACAAACGTGTGTGGCCGATGTGGGAACCGGCCCTGTGGACCATCGTCATTTGCCGTGGAATCGCCGGTTGCGCCGGACTGTGTCTCGGGCTAAGCCTGGATCAGTGCTTATCAATTTGTCGCCAAAGCAGCCTGGTTGGCGGGGATCGGGATGTGTGGTGTCGGTCGAGCCGTCTGAAACGGGCTTGGACTCCGCGGTGGTCTTTAGGCAGCTGTTAGATTGGGCGAGTTCCGGGTTGATTGGTGGTATTGTAAAGGGCGGTGAGTTGGTTTACGCTAAGGATTCGGTGTCTAGGGTAGAAGGATACTGGGATGGTTTTGAGAAGCGGTGCCCCGAAAAGCACATGCAAGGCCAGGGATTTGTACGAGGGTTTCGTGCTCTGTTGTTTTTTGCGGTAGCGCAGGCGGTAGCTGATTCCCGAACGAGGGGTTCTGAGTTTGGGGGGGTAGGTAGTGGTGAGGTTCTTGATCCTCGGGATATGCCCCCTGAAGGACTTCAGGGTCCTCGGGAATTAGCGGAATGGGCTCTGAAGAGAGCTGCTGCAAGGCTTGGTGAAAGGGCCGGTAGGACTGATTGCGAGAGCCCGGTTGGGTGCTCTGTTTTCTTAGTCTTCGAAAAAGGAAAGGACCCTGGCGGTCGGTGCGATGCGGAGGGTCGCCCGCTAGATTGGGCACCGGATGAGGTGGAGAATTTTCGGAGGGCGTACGGGCTTAGCGATGTTAAGTTTGATCAGGGGTGTTTAGGGCTTTTAGAAGTTCGTACGACCTCTTTCGTGACCTCGTCCTGGTATCTCTTTGAAGCGTTGCATGCCGTTAGGGTTACCGATGAGATGAAGGGCTTCTTAGAGGGCTTAGCAATCCTTAGAACGTTAAAGGGAGAGGAGGTACCTGTAGGATGGACTCTGAGTTTGTGTCGTATCGTGCAGAGTGTCTGGCTTCATTGGAAGAGAGAAGTCAGTCAGGTAGATGAGGTCAGGGAGCGACGCATACTCCTTTCAAAGTTATCGGAGGCTGAGGCCCAGGCTAGACATGAGGCACAGGACCACGTACCCTATCGTAGGGGTTGTCCTGTTTGCATAGGGGCCCAGGGTAGACAGCGGTCTCATTGGAGGAGTAGCTTCCCTGACCTCCACTCCATCAGCTTCGATATAGCTGGTCCTTTCTTGAAGGGCCAGTCGTATGATGTTGAAGCGAGTGGACGGGATAAAGGTTTGGGCTATCGCTACATGTTGGCTTGTGCCTACGCGGTTCCAGATAAGTTTGGTTCTAGCGAGGGAAATCCTGCGGAGTTGGATGATTACGAGCCGTCCGAAGGAGGGCCATTGGTTCCGGTTACGGATTTGGGTCCGGGTGAAAAGGGGAGCCAGGTTGCTCCTGATTTGATGGATGGAATGTGGGATTTGCCGGAACCGGGTCAGGACTTGGGTCTTAAGGCGGTTACTCATAGGGTTCGAGGGAAAAGGCCAGAGGATGAGGATGCAGGAGGTGATGAAGATGCTTCTGCTGAGCCGGTTAAGAGCAAGCACTTGACTTTGTTTCTGGGTGTGCCCCTGAGGTCCAAGAAGGGTCGTGAAGTCTACCCGCAGGTACAGGGGGTAATCAATAAGCTAGAAGCGGCAGGATACCCGGTTCATCGCTATCATGCAGATCGTGCAAAGGAGCTCAGGTCGGACTCGCTAATTCGCTGGCTGAAGGAGCGTGGGATTCATCCGTCTTGGACGGCCGGTGAAAGTCCTGCAGGTAATCGGGCGGAGTTGGCAGTTCAGGGTTTGAAAGGGTTGATTAGGAAACTTCTTGGAGTGTCTGGACTGGTAAAGTCGTTTTGGCCATTGGCTCTCTTGCACGCTTCTACTAGGTTGTGGATTCGCTTTAACGAGACACTAGGTATTGTGCAACCTAACTTGTTGCCGTTTGGCACGCGACTCATGGCACGAAGACGGGTGCGGTCGGGCTACAACGCTCAGTGGGAGTCTAGGACACAAGAGGGCATTTATGTCGGGCATGCGCCTAGTACGCCGGGTGGTCACTTAGTTTTGGTCCCCTTTGAGGGGGGGTATAAGGTTTTGTTGACTAATACGGTTTACCCTTTGCGAGCGGAGGCTGAGATCGCACCTAAGCCCAAATATCGTCTTTCGGGCAAGCATTCTCCGCGCTCCCCGCACTTCGTCGTACGGGTGGTAGCTGCGTCTGAGTTGCCGCACATGCATTGTACGAGTCTGGATGCCAGGCTTACTCGTAAGCCTGGGGGGGAGTCCTCTCAAGATTCGGTTTTAGATCGGGGTTCTTCTTCGGGATTGGTCGATTTTGAAGCCGATTTTGAAGTTCAGTATGGTTGCGAGGACGGTGAGACCGATCTCGAAGTTAGCCCATGTTCTCCTTTTGTGGAAATGCTCGCTGCTAGCCCACCTGAGGGAAGTGGAATGTTTGGACTAGATGTGGATTCTGGTAATGAGGTTGGTGAAGCTTCCCTGCGGGGGGTAGGTCTCACTCGATCGAATGACGAGACTCGCCTCTGGATTCAGGCAAGGCACGGAAATGAGGATTTCTCTGATGAAGTTTGTCTCGAGGTTCTTGATCGAGGTTTAGGGTTCCTACCTTTGGCAAAGCGGCAAATGATTCGATTGAAGGGTCGTGCTGTGCTGCTTGGACTTTATGGCCTAGGTGGGTTTCACGGAGTGTCGAAGGCTGCGAGTTTGAATAAGGAGGTTACTCGATATCTTAACGGGTATGTGAAAAGTATAGCCCCCGAACATGTTTGGGCGGCACTTTACGTATCCCAGGACACAAGAGTTCCTCTGCATCGGGACCTGAGAAACGCCTCTCAATTTACCATTGCGGTGAAAGCTCTGGGTGACTTTGTAGGGGGTGGCCTATGGATTGAAGAAGCCTCAGGGTCGGGGCCCATTTGTAAACAGTTACCTGATGGGACTTGGCGGGCCGGCCAGGTTCATGATATTCGTGACAGGGTGACCACTTTCAACGGAGACAAATGGCATGTCTCGGAGCATTGGGAGGGAGGTCCCAGGTGGGTGATTTCGGCCTTTACCCCTAGGGACTTTGGAAGTACCGTAGAGGGTGATTGGGATACTCTGAGGGACCTAGGTTTTCCGGTTGATGAAGTGAAACGTGGGCTGGGGGGTGACCCAGTTGCTTCGAAGGTCGAGGTAGCTGACTTCGTCCCTGATTGCGGGGCGGAAGACCTTGCTCCGGATCTAGGGAGTTCGGGTTCTGAGATTGGTTCGGAGTGGGAAGTAGGGTTGCCTCAACCTCTTCTTCAGGAAAGGGATCGGGAAGCCTTTGTCACGTGGCATGAAAGCGCAGCGCGTTTGAGTAGGATGTTGACTGATGATCTTTGCGATGCAGTGGATGCTTCGGTAGAGGTGCCGGGAATCACAGACCAGATTCGGAATGTGGAGCTGCTTGCGCAATGGCTGGAGAGAGGTCTGGAGGGCTGGATTGAACCAGGGGACTGTTATGGAACTTTTCGGGTTCTGAAGGTTGATATTCCCTTAGGTGATAGTGGGTCTTCAGCGGATATGTTCTTACAGACTCGTAATATTAGCCTTAACGAAGCTCGAGGGGAATTGAAGCTGTGGAAGGAACCGGCCATCGATGAAGTCACCAGTCTGGAAACAACCAGTGGTGCCGTTGATCGAGTGAAGGCTCGAGTTGTGGATCAGTGGATTGAACAGGGCTTTACGGTTATCCAACTTCCTGGGAAAGCGGTACTCACGAGGAAGAGTGGGACTGGGAAGCGTCGCCTACGAGCTGTTTGCTGCGGGAACTACCTTCCTCCCGAAAAGTTAGGACTTTCTAAGGATGATGTTTACGCGTCCGGTGCAGAGGCTTTGACATTGAGGGTAGCTTTAGGCTTTGCGGCCATGTTTTCCAGTTGGACGGGGATTACCATTGATGTCAAGTCAGCTTTCCTTTATGCCCCAATCGGGGCCCGGTCTAAGGATCGGGGGGAGCGGATAGTAGTAAAGCCTCCGAATTTCCTCGTAGAGCTGGGGGTGCTTCAGGCTGATGATCGGTGGCATGTTCGTAAGGCGTTGTACGGACTTCCCACTTCGCCTAGGGATTGGGGTGACTATCGTGATGGAGAGTTTAGAACTTTTGTTATCCTGTGTGAAGGCGTTTCCTATGGGTTGTTTCAATCGAAATCTGATGAATCCCTTTGGTTCGTTCAGCCTGTAGATGAGCAAGGAAAGGGGGACATTGCCGGCCTACTTGTGGTGTACGTAGATGACCTAGCTTTCTTTGGGCCACCCTTGCTATGTCAGTCCTTTATTGATCATGTCCAGAGCAAGTGGAAGACTTCCCCTCCGAACTGGTTTGGTGAGACGCCTGTTACCTTCTGCGGGGCTGAAGTAACGCGTTCTTCGAAGGGATATAGGCTAACACAGGTTGCGTATGTTAAGGAGCTTATCCAGCGATATGAAATTGAGGGTACAGCGGCCTCGCCGATTACGAAATGGGTTGAACCGGAAGATCAGGGTCCGCCGGATGCGGGTTTGGTTAAGGTTGCTCAAGGGATTACGGGAGCTCTGTTGTGGGTCTCGACAAGATCGAGGCCAGATGTGGCTTATGCTGTTTCGCGAATGGGCCAACAGGCCACTAAGACGCCAGAGTTGAGCATTGCCATTGGGAAACAGGTGCTTCAGTATCTCAGTTCGACGTTGAATTATGGTATCGAATACCTCCACTCCACTGGACCTTACTTTTCGGACCATGGTCAGTTGGCGGTGCCTCGACAGAATAACGTCTTGGAGGTGTACTCCGATGCTTCCCACTCGCCGTGTGGTGGACGCTCGGTGCAGTGCTGCGTTATCGTGTGGCGTGGTTCGCCGCTGGCGTGGGAGAGCGCCAGGCAGGGGTTCACGACTCTGAGCTCCGCGGAGGCGGAGCTCGTGAGCATGATCCATTCGGTTCAGTTAGGAGAATCTATCCAACCATTGCTGGAGGAGCTTCTTTCGGAGGACAGTGTTATTTCACTTCTCGCTGACAACACCGCTGCCCTTCGTTCTTTTGAAACCTCGCCAGCAGGCTGGCGTAACCGCCACCTGAGGATGAGGGCTCAAGCAGGCCGCGAAAGAGTCGAGAATAATGTCTTGAAGGTCCATCACCTCGCTGGTGTCCACCAGGCGGCGGATATTGGCACGAAGCCGCTACCACGATCCAGGTTGCTTTATCTACTTGATCTTATCAATGTGCGCGATCAACCCGCTTCACCGGAAACGATCAGAGCTGCTCGAGTTCTTAGTCGACTTCGGGAAGGCCCGGGATATGTGGTGACGCCGGAGGCTCTTGCAGGGCTGGTGTTACTCGCCAGTGTCCCAACCGTAAAAGGCCAGCCGGAACATGATGGTGGGAACCAAGGGCTTTTGTGGGTTTTTTGGGTCCTTTATTGGGTTTTGACCGGGCTGTGCGTTCTAGGGGCTTGGTGGTTTCTAGGTTCTGTGGGATTTGCTTCGGTGTTGCCCGTTCTCGGCTTTGACGCCAATGTTGAGTGGGCAGAGGAGATTTCGGAAGGGACCGGAGAAACGGCTCTTCAGGTTCCGGGTGCTCTGGACTCTGGTTTAAGGGAAGCTGGATTTCCATCGGGGTCTTTGAGCGGGGTTTCTGGTGAGGATAACCCGGCTGAGGAGCCGGGATCCGAGGACGAAGAGTTTACTACCGAGGAGTGGTTGTCGGTTCAGAGGAAGCTTCAAGAGACTGAGCGGGTTACGGGTTTGAGTTTTGTTCAGAGGGCTAGGATTAGACGTCAACTAGAACGGGGAGGTGTGATTGATCCGCCGGTCTTTCAACAACGGTATGGTCCATTGCCAAGTTGGCTTACAGGGGAAGATACTAATGCTTCGGCCAGCGCTGAGGGTTTGGAGCGAAACCGGAATCAGTGTCGTGGTGGTGTGCCCTCCGTTGACGAATCTCCTGCCTCAGCCGACTGCTCTCTGCAGCCATCTCGGGCTCTTAGCTCTCAGGATCCTTGTGCCTTTGCTGCGATGTCTCAGCCTTCTGGGTCTGGTGAGCCGCCTCAAGAAAGTGGATCTTCTGGGGATGTAGGTGAGGGGTCTTTGCTTGAGACTTCAGAGGAATCTGTTCCTCACCTTTGCACCCTGCTGGACCTCTTTGAGGGTTCGGTATCGCCGGTAGCTTGTTTGGTGTTTGGCTTCCTTGGGAATCAAGGGTCTGAGTGGGGATTTCTTCGACGGGTGAATTGTGGGTTTTGGGGTAGCGTGATTTTGCTTGCGTTGTTTCAGTTCGGGGATACAGGAAGGCTTCAGTTAGTTTCCGACCAGGTCCTGTACTACGCGTCTTTCGAATTCTCCGTTAATGGTGATCAACAGAGCTGGATTCCGACGGCGATTTTCGCGGAGCCTATTATTCCAGCGAACTCCGAAGTTGGGGGTACGGCGGATTCACTTCAGGGTGTTCAGGTTGGGGGGAGTACCGGTTCAGTAGGTGTTCCGACTACTTCTCCTCCAGTTCCGAATGTTCAGGTTGGGGGGAGTAGTAGTTCGCATGGTATGCCTGTCTTAAATCAGGGAAACATGACCTACGAAGACCTCGCCTTTATCCCTGAGGTAGCTGAGTTTCCCCTGATAGGATCCTGGCTTCAAGTGCACTACATGACCCATCTTCTCGGGTTGCAGGGCGGCCGTATCCTATGGTTTTTGGGTGAAAGAAGCGTTGAGTGGTTGACCCTTCGGGGGGTGTCGGTTATGATTCGTTACGGGATTGCGGGTGCTATTGTAGATCGTCTTCGGGAGTCCAACTATGCTTTGTTGTTTCAGAGCCCGCAGTGGTTTGAGTCGGTAGAAGATTACATAAGGTTTGGCATTGTCAGTGGGTGCCATGTCAGTCTGCAGTCTTGGGATGCTGCGCTAGCGTATATTCAAGGAGCTCAGCCCTCTTTCGCGGATTCTGATGACGACGATCCTTCCCTAGATGAGCACCCTCATCGTGGTTCGGTTCCTAGTGCGGGTGTAGGTCCTAGGTTCGGCGGTGTGTTGCGAGAGTTACAGGATGAATCATCGTCATCTGATAGCGCGACTGGTAGTTCAACAGCTGAGCCTTCTGTTACGTCGGTGAGTGTGTCGACGGAAGTGTTCGATGCTGAAGCAGTGCCTGGGCCTCCCGGGCCTATTGGACCTGTGTTTATGCCAGCGGTAACGAGCTATCAGGCTTCCGAAGGGGCCCTTCTGGTGAATTATGCGGATGATCAAGGAGTGATTCCCCTTCCAGGTTGGTCTGAGGCTCAGGTTCAAGGTATCGTTCAGGGTTTAGCTTCTGGAGATTGGTCGCTTCTTGATCAGACCGCGCCCGGGTCGACTAATCCGGTAGAGTGTGCAGGAGCTGACCTTGAACCCCTTAGTAGTCGTGATGCTGTTGGCTCTGCTGGGTCGAGCGCTGGTGATCGTCCCAGGGGCTATCTCTTTTGGAGGCTCGTTCGATTTGGGGTCTTAGTTGCAGTTATTCTTTGGATTCTGTTGAGGGGTGTTCGCCGAGCTGAAGCTGTGGGCGACTCTGCTTGATTGAGTTCCAAGGGGTGTTGGTTGCATCTTAGTTTTCGCGAGGCCTTCTGAGAAGGGAGATCGTTGCCCGAGGAGTCCGGTGGTGCTAAGTCAAGTAATGTCGTCTGTGGGGCGCCTACGAAATCACGCGTGGTTGGAGGATCCTACTGTGGATCTTGATCGATGCGAATGGCGATTTGGGCCGTTCAGTCTGTAGCCAAGATTTTTCAGCCTTGAGGAAGAGATGGATTTCTCACCCTTTCTGGTAGTCTAGCCAGTTTTTGAACAGTTAAAAGCGAGAAGGGTTGAGAAGTTCCTGTTGTCTTCCTGATAATGGTATCGAGGGATGCTGGCAGCTCTATGAAGAATTTCCCTTTAAAAGGGCCCTTTGGATGGATTCCAAGGGTTCGGAATCGAGCTTGCAGCTTTTGTCCCGCCGTAGTTCGCCTTAGGGACAGTAGCGATGTGCTCTTCAGTACGTGCAACAGTGGGGTCTGTCTTCAACATAATCTTATCTTTGTTTTCCAAATCTCCTGTCGCTCTCTTCGTGTTGTCGAGAGCGAGGGGGAGTGCGTGAAGCTAAGGACCCCTGCGCACAGGATGACGTACTTGAGCACTAACCGGCATGTTCCGAGGCTGTTTGGCTGTTAAAAAATCGTGGAAGGCCCGATCGTGTTGCGACTCATTTCAGTCTAGGTTGATTCCCAGCTTTGGGGCATTCGGAGTGGTCTTGGGTTGGATATCTGCATTTGATTTCACATACTAAACCCTAAACCCTAAACCCTAAACCCTAAACCCTAATACTTTAAACCAGCCGCAGGCATCCCGAGGGGTTCGAGGGCCGATGCCCCTGAGCCCTAAACTTGACCCCAAACCTTGAACCGTAGACCCTAATACATCAGCAGGATGAAAGTTTTGTCGCACTAAGATGTCTTTGCTTGGCGGAGGACTCGGAGTACGAAGAAGTGTATTTTGCGTGGCCTGGCTAGCGGAGGAATTTCCATGCCAAAATGAACATACACTGTTTTTTTGTTCCGACGGAGGAATTAGTGACGTCCTTGCCAAACATCGCGACTTCGTGGAGGAATTAGTGACGTCCTTGCCAAACATCGCGACTTCGTGAAGGAGTCTATGGGGGAAAGGGGTTTGCGAGTATGTGTTAGCAGACCTACCGGATGCGACGAACTTTCGTCCTGGCGCAGCATGAATTCCAAGACCGCTAGTTTGGCCAGGCCAGCATGTGTCACACGGAGGAGGTTTTTTGGACGGGTGCCTACTCGTTTTTCGTCGCGGGCGAGCAGCATGAATTCCAAGACCGCTAGTTTGGCCAGGCCAGCATGTGTCACACGGAGGAGGTTTTTTGGACGGGGCATGAATTCCAAGACCGCTAGTTCGGCCAGGCCAGCATGTGTCACACGGAGGAGGTTTTTTGGACGGGTGCCTACTCGTTTTTAGTCGCGGGCGAGCAGCATGAATTCCAAGACCGCTAGTTTGGCCAGGCCAGCATGTGTCACACGGAGGAGGTTTTTTGGACGGGGCATGAATTCCAAGACCGCTAGTTCGGCCAGGCCAGCATGTGTCACACGGAGGAGGTTTTTTGGACGGGTGCCTACTCGTTTTTAGTCGCGGGCGAGCAGCATGAATTCCAAGACCGCTAGTTTGGCCAGGCCAGCATGTGTCACACGGAGGAGGTTTTTTGGACGGGTGCCTACTCGTTTTTCGTCGCGGGCGAGCAGCATGAATTCCAAGACCGCTAGTTTGGCCAGGCCAGCATGTGTTACACGGAGGAGGTTTTTTGGACGGGGCATGAATTCCAAGACCGCTAGTTCGGCCAGGCCAGCATGTGTCACACGGAGGAGGTTTTTTGGACGGGTGCCTACTCGTTTTTCGTCGCGGGCGAGCAGCATGAATTCCAAGACCGCTAGTTTGGCCAGGCCAGCATGTGTCACACGGAGGAGGTTTTTTGGACGGGTGCCTACTCGTTTTTCGTCGCGGGCGAGCAGCATGAATTCCAAGACCGCTAGTTTGGCCAGGCCAGCATGTGTCACACGGAGGAGGTTTTTTGGACGGGGCATGAATTCCAAGACCGCTAGTTCGGCCAGGCCAGCATGTGTGACACGGAGGAGGTTTTTTGGACGGGTGCCTACTCGTTTTTAGTCGCGGGCGAGCAGCATGAATTCCAAGACCGCTAGTTTGGCCAGGCCAGCATGTGTCACACGGAGGAGGTTTTTTGGACGGGTGCCTACTCGTTTTTCGTCGCGGGCGAGCAGCATGAATTCCAAGACCGCTAGTTTGGCCAGGCCAGCATGTGTCACACGGAGGAGGTTTTTTGGACGGGGCATGAATTCCAAGACCGCTAGTTCGGCCAGGCCAGCATGTGTCACACGGAGGAGGTTTTTTGGACGGGTGCCTACTCGTTTTTAGTCGCGGGCGAGCATCAGCAGGATGAAAGTTTTGTCGCACTAAGATGTCTTTGCTTGGCGGAGGACTCGGAGTACGAAGAAGTGCATTTTACGTGGCCTGGCTAGCGGAGGAATTTCCATGCCAAAATGAACATACACTGTTTTTTTGTTCCGACGGAGGAATTAGTGACGTCCTTGCCAAACATCGCGACTTCGTGAAGGAGTCTATGGGGGAAAGGGGTTTGCGAGTATGTGTTAGCAGACCTACCGGATGCGACGAACTTTCGTCCTGGCGCAGCATGAATTCCAAGACCGCTAGTTTGGCCAGGCCAGCATGTGTCACACGGAGGAGGTTTTTTGGACGGGTGCCTACTCGTTTTTCGTCGCGGGCGAGCAGCATGAATTCCAAGACCGCTAGTTTGGCCAGGCCAGCATGTGTCACACGGAGGAGGTTTTTTGGACGGGGCATGAATTCCAAGACCGCTAGTTCGGCCAGGCCAGCATGTGTCACACGGAGGAGGTTTTTTGGACGGGTGCCTACTCGTTTTTAGTCGCGGGTGAGCAGCATGAATTCCAAGACCGCTAGTTTGGCCAGGCCAGCATGTGTCACACGGAGGAGGTTTTTTGGACGGGGCATGAATTCCAAGACCGCTAGTTCGGCCAGGCCAGCATGTGTCACACGGAGGAGGTTTTTTGGACGGGTGCCTACTCGTTTTTAGTCGCGGGTGAGCAGCATGAATTCCAAGACCGCTAGTTTGGCCAGGCCAGCATGTGTCACACGGAGGAGGTTTTTTGGACGGGGCATGAATTCCAAGACCGCTAGTTCGGCCAGGCCAGCATGTGTCACACGGAGGAGGTTTTTTGGACGGGTGACCGCTACTCGTTTTTAATCGCGGGGGAGCAGCATGAATTCCAAGACCGCTAGTTTGGCCAGGCCAGCATGTGTCACACGGAGGAGGTTTTTTGGACGGGTGCCTACTCGTTTTTCGTCGCGGGCGAGCAGCATGAATTCCAAGACCGCTATTCCAAGACCGCTAGTTTGGCCAGGCCAGCATGTGTCACACGGAGGAGGTTTTTTGGACGGGGCATGAATTCCAAGACCGCTAGTTCGGCCAGGCCAGCATGTGTCACACGGAGGAGGTTTTTTGGACGGGTGCCTACTCGTTTTTAGTCGCGGGCGAGCATCAGCAGGATGAAAGTTTTGTCGCACTAAGATGTCTTTGCTTGGCGGAGGACTCGGAGTACGAAGAAGTGCATTTTGCGTGGCCTGGCTAGCGGAGGAATTTCCATGCCAAAATGAACATACACTGTTTTTTTGTTCCGACGGAGGAATTAGTGACGTCCTTGCCAAACATCGCGACTTCGTGAAGGAGTCTATGGGGGAAAGGGGTTTGCGAGTATGTGTTAGCAGACCTACCGGATGCGACGAACTTTCGTCCTGGCGCAGTACAGGGGCTTATAAAATTGCTAATGCTGTTTTGGGAGTTCCTTGGAAGCTTGTTTAGTATAATGTGCCCCAAAACCTTACTCTAATCATCCAGGCCCCTATAGTAAGCCCCGAAGGACTGGCAAGATAACAAAACTGACGTGCAACTGTAGAAGCGTGTCAGGCGGTGTTGGATGTTGGCACCTAAACCCAGAACTTTTTGGAACTAAAGCAACCCTAAACCCTTAAACCCCTAAACCCCTAAACCCTAAACCCTGTGGAACCTAAGCTCTAAACCCCCAAGTCGCTCGGTGCCTCAACCCCGAACCCCTGAAATCCAAGATCCCAGGTGTTGCAGTCGTTTCCTGGGACCCCTAAACCCTAAACCCCTAATCCCGAACCTCTAAACCCCTGAACCCCCAAAACCCTAAACCCTGAATCCCAATTCCTCCAAACTCACATCCCCCAAGCCTGGCTCAGGGTCCTTCCACACCGATGCGCGGGCTCTCAGAGGAGTTAGGGTCTAGGGTTTAGGGTTTTAGGGGTTAGGGTTTAGGGTTTGGGGGCTGTTCTGTATAGAAGGATGATCTCATTAGCATTATCACCAATGTTGTTACTGTTACAGTTTTTATCGTTACTTTTACGACATAGTACGCGATCGTTATTATAGGTAGTGCTTTTACTTTGAACATAACCAGTATTGTTCATATCAGTAATGCTAATCAATTTTCTTGTTATTGTTCTTGTTTCTGTACTGTTATCATCATTAGTATTGGTATTTTCCTTGCTATCACATATGTCTAGCATTGACCTAAGTATTTGTTTTCAAAACACGGGCTGAGGTACAATATAGTCAGGCAAAAAACCTGTTACTGCCGCCACAGACTAGTGACTATTACGACTTTGACCAGGACGACGTCTAGTGCCACTGACAGGAAGCCATCCGATCGCAGTTTAACAGCAGTGTCCTTCCATGTGCAACTGTTGGTGACCATGCTTAGCAGATACTTGTAGTGAACCAAGCTTCTACCAGAACGACAAACCAAAAGAATGATCTTAATTGTGGCCAGCACGAGCACACCTGACATCAAGGTTAGACATTAAGGTTAGGGGAGCAGGCGCAGCAAGAATAACGACAGCATCCACCAACTACGCACAGCGGAGAGCACAGTATAACCAAGAAGAAGACAAGAGTTCACAAATGGGAGAAGTTAGCCGCTAGCCGTGATGGAATCGCTTTGCAGCGTGGGGCTTTCACAGAAATCTTAGTCGCGTGAAGACGTAAATACCAGCAGCTTGACATTGAGGTAGATAGGTTGGCAGGCTCAGAGAGTTTGATGCAGTGTCGATCTGCCTTTTGCGATGTCTTTGGGACTCCTGAACGTCAAGACAAAGTGCACGATGCTGGGATGAGCGTGGTACATCTGGTGTGTCCTTCCTCAAAGCCCTGCAAGCCAGAACGACAACCTGCAATTCACCGAAGCCCATAACCCCGCATCGGGATTTGCCCAGAACCGGTGTACAGTGACCAGACACTCTACTATAGGCCCCTAAATGAATACGAATACTATTGTGGGGGTGCCTCATTATGATCATAGTATAATATACCCGCAAACCCTATTAAAATTATTGAGGCCCCTCTGTTAAACACAAAACACGAAGCCCTGGACTCTCTAAAAGAGCCCCCGACTCGACCTTCAAATCTTGAAAGCCCCAAACCCTAAACCCCAAACTGTAAACCCAAAGCCTTAAAGCCCATGCTCTAACTTGAGCAAGCTCGAACTCTGCTGGAAAAGGGGCTATTGCACTTTAAAAACAAGCCCAAAACTGTACAAAAGAAATCCCTGTTGGAACCATTCAGGTCCCCCCTATATTATGCCTTTTCGCGCCCCAGGTGGTTAATGTACTGCTTGCTGGCAGTGTTGGCCACTTTGATGCACGCAGCGGTTTCCTCGCTTAGTTGTAGGAGATGAGTACCCGCCCAACTATCGATGCGTTAAGCCGGGAAACAAAGCACCTACAAAAACGCTCATCAGAAGGCTTTCGGATCTTCGTAGCCGACAAGTGCGAGCAAGAACAGCACAGATAATATGATAGTATCATGATCGTGATGACCGCGATAAAGCTAAGAGTGTTGACGCTGACGCTGGTGACGATACAGGCAGTACGATCATCACGGTGCTAGACAAGATGCTAGCCCGGAGAATAATGAATTTCGCAGCTAGTGAGTCAAGAAGGACAGGTAGGCGGTAATCTGTACTCAAGTGTCCAGAAACCCCTCAGCCCTAAAGTCCTGAACCCTAACTCTAAACCCTGAATTCTGAAGTCTACACCCTTCTATCCATCATCTGGCTGCCCTTGCCCAGGTGCCCACGCTGCTGTTCCTTGGCTGCTGGCGGGAGGCTCAGCTTCGTAGATGTTCGCGCCAGGGCCAGGGAACCAAGGGATCGGATGGAAAGACCCTAAATTGGCCATAAACCCTAAACCTGGGGATCACTGGGCTTAGTAAGTAGGGTTAAAGTACCCTAACTAGGGTTATAAGTAGATATAACTATAGTTACCTTACTTATAACCCTACTTACTAAGTCCCCTGATCCTTCAAGTAAACCCAAACTCTGAACCCGAAAGATGGATCGCGGGATGGGGTAAGGTTTCTAGCGGCTGACGGTCTAGTCTGTGGTCTAATATCTGGATCTGAGCGCATCGCACCCCCGAAAGGCTCTCAATGACGTCAAACGCCCATGCAGCACAAGCAAAGGTCGCTGGCAGCGCGTGTCAATTCCCATCCGGCCGCGTGCCTGTTGAAGCTACAGCTACAGTCGGAGGAATTACTGCAGGGTTTGGGTTTTGTTTGTTGTCTTGGGGCTTAGGGTAACGCTTGAAGGTTTTATGCTGCAGGAGTGTCGGGCTGCTTTTCGGCGCTTCAAAAATGTTGACTGAGGCGTCTAGTGTTTCGGCCAGCAGTTGTGGCTGTTGTTGCTGCGTAATAGCATGTTGGTCTTCCTTGTGATTATTGCCACTGCTTGCAACCCGGTACTTGTACTCTTGTTTGTCCGCTGGTTGGTTTAACATTTCAAACCATGTCGCTGTCATGATTACCACAGGTACTGCAAGTATTACTACCTCAACGACAACAACAACTACTGCTGCTAACTGCTAGCGCTACTGCTGGTGAGCTAGTGAGCACACGGTCCTGACGCTCTCTGTCATACTTCTTCCGACGCACTGTACTTGTGTCTTTATCGAAGGCACCGCAGCAACGGTGAACCCTAAACATTATACAAACCCTAAACCCTTAGCCTCTTAGAACCATGAAGCCGCAATCCGAAACGAGGCTTCGTGGAGTACAAAGCAAAAGCATGCTCAAGGCATCGGCCACCATGGCGGCTTTCACAGCTGGACACCCCAGGCCAAAGTTCAGTTCTGGGTCTAGGGGTAGTGAGAGCAAGGGAAGGTCATCGTAGGTATGAAATGCTGAAGATCCTTACACTTCTGGCTGTGTTACCTGTCCTACTACGACTACGACGACTACTACTACCACTGCTACTAATACTAGTACTAGTACTACTACTACTACTACTACTACTACCACCACCACCGCTGCCACTACTACAACTGCTACTGCTACTGCCACTGCCATTGAAATTGCTTCTGCTACTGCAGCTGCTGCTGCCAGTGCTAGGCCGCAGTGACTACTACTGCTGCAACTGTTGCTGCTATCAGTACTTACCACTGCCACTACTGCTGCCGCTAGCATGACGGCGACGAATGCTGGCACTGCTGCGGCAGGCAGCTGCTCTTTGTAAAGATCGTTGCATGCAGAGTATTCCTAATCCCTAAACCCTATTCACCACCATGCAAGTCATTCAAACAAGAGCTGTAGCAGATGCAGCTTTGCGAGACTGTAAACTGCGAGCTGCAAAGCAACGGCAAGAACCTCCAACCAGTTAAACGGCCTAAAGCGGCTAATGGAGCGATGTGTAGAAACGGGGCTTCAACAAGGATGAGAACAGTAGCTATAAGGAAGCTGTGACTGTAACAGGTGTGTTGATTCACATGTCTTCCTTCGCTTCGACAAAGCCGCATCACCGGTTTTAGGTACTAGTAGCAGCCGCTATGTAGAATGCAAAATTATGAACCATGAGTAACAATGTGGATGGTGCTGATGATAATGGTGGGGGTAAACGTGACAGTGAGGATGGTGCTGATGACTACATTTGCGTAATGCAAAAGCATCCTGACAATGATGTGTAGTCATGACGACTACGGCACTACAACAACACGTCGAATTACAGCAAGGATGGAGATTGTTGAAGGCATGACGTTTTTTCCCGATCGAGGGTTCAACTTTACATGTCCCTCGCGGCATGCGTTGCTATTGTGAGTCTGATGGCTTAGTTTACTTTGCTGCTTGGTCTTCCCTATGATCTCGCAGTGTCACCCACCGTTCGTCCGCATGGCTTTTTGGGCCAAGCTGTCCGTGCAGTCGCACGTGAAGAGGCCAACATGCGGCATGTGTAAGGGCAAGAGCTAGGAGCCCGAAATCTCCGAATGCCGACAGCCTGAGCAATGATCTCCGAGGCCAAGCGAAGCAAGACTCGTCAAGACATGGAGACCTGTCAAGCGCAATCACGGACAAAACCCTCAACCCTAAACCCTGCCCTGCAAACTTCCACCCGACGCCCCGAAACCGGTTGAGGGTTTAGAGCTCCAAGCTTAGGGCCCGTTTAGGGTTTAGGGCCTAGGGTTTTGGGCTTAGGGTTTAGGGTTTTAGGATTTAGGGTTTAGGGTTTAGGGTTTTGGGCTTAGGGTTTAGGGTTTTAGGGCTTAGGGTTTAGGGTTTAGGCCACCCCCGAGCCCAAACACAGAGCAGAGAGCTCGACGAGCCGGAACAGCGACCGGAGACCGCGGAGGAGGCTCTCGCACCGGAGGAGGCCGGGAGCTGGCTTCGGCAGTGTTGTTGTTATTGGTATTGTTGTGATTATAAATGCTATTATTGTTATTGTTTATAAATGCTATTATTGTTGTTGTTATTGTTGTTATGATTGTTGTTATTAGTATGGTAAGCCTCTCGGCTCAGGAAAGGTCAGGCTAGTACAGTTGCCTTTTTCCTTTCTTGCCATGGCATTTGTCAGCGCCTGAGCAGTCCCGGTCCCAAGTCCGGGAGGGAGTATTAGATTTACAGCTCTCTAACATCTCCCAGAGGTGAGGGTTGTCGGTATTGCGAAGCCGACAGGAGCCGTACTCAACATGAGTGCTGCGAAACAGCCTAGTGGTTCGACCAAGCATCAGCCCGTTCCTAAAGGGAAGGGTAAACGCTCTTATCAAAGGGCAGCACGTAAAGCTCTGCTTGAAGGTAGTGCGGTCTACAAGGGAAGGACGATGTCGTCAACAGAGCTTGGAGTTGCTCCGGCACATGTAAAGCCCACCAATCCCGGCAGAAGGACTCGGCCTTCAAAATTTACAGAAGATAAGAATCTCAGCAATCTATCCTGGAACGCAGGATCTCTCACAACAGCAGTTTGGGAAGAGTTACTCTCCGTACTGCAAAGTGCCGCATTTCAGGATGTGAAGCTGGTAGCAATTCAGGAAACACACTGGAGGGGCTCATGGCAATTCAGCAAGTCAGGTTGGCACGTGATCAGCTCTGGTTCCACAGGGGAGAAGGGAGCCGGGGTCCTCATAATGGTGCACTCCACGCTGTGCAAGTCACAGGATCTTCGCTACAACGAGGTTGTTCCAGGAAGAGTTCTCCAGGTCCGGGTGCCGAGCAACGGCATCTCACTGGACGTCTTCAGCTGCTATCAATACGTTTGGCGCTCTAAGGAGACAGTCGCTCAGAATAAGGAAACCCGGAAGCAGACCCTTCACGCCCTAAGTAAGTCCATCCGAGCTGTTCCCAATCGCAACACTCTCCTTGTGCTAGGAGATTTTAACTCCTCGCTCAAGACCGACAACAAACACGTAGGGCCATGCACGATCCAGGCTTGCAGACTCGGGCATCGCGGATCTAAGGATCTCCAGACCCTACTGTCGGAGCACCAGCTAGTCGCAACCAACACTTGGGGAGTGCATAGACCAGCCACCCACGAACAAGGCAACTCTGTTTCACAGATTGACTTCTCGTTTGTCAGGATTGCACAGTCCCAAGGCCCTGCCAGGTTTTGCCGGCCACTAAGGACCTTCCCAGTTGCATCCTGGAGGGATGGTAGTAGGCATTTCCCCCTTCTTGGTAAACTGAGGCACAGCAGGAGATACTCCGCCCAAGCCTCAAAACCCTATGACCAGCAGGCAATGGAGGACTGCTACAGACACCGTTCCCCGAAAATACAGGCATTTGCCAGGGAGGTAGACTCCCTCCTTCAGGATCATCCCCAAACCTGGCAGAGTCTCCATCAAGCAATGAACTCAGCCCTCGCGACTCACTTTCCCAAGAGAAAGGGAGCAGCACAAAGATCAGATCTCAGCATTTGGGCAGAGCGCACAGTGTTGCGCTCACTCCCAATGTCAGTCAAGGTCTTAGCAGAGTTCTTGCCGGAGTTGCAGGTCCGAATGGTATTTCGCTGCTGGCTGTCGCTGTCTCAGCAAAGTGCACAGGCGAGGGTAGCAAAGCGTCAGAAGCAGGAAAGGCGACGACAGGAAATAGATGAACAACTCGAGCAGGCAGAGCTTAAATCCAAGCAAGACGGGAGTCATTCCCTCTACAAGGTGATCAAGCGCTTCCGGTCGGGGAGGCCTCAGGAAAGAGTTCAGCTACGTGACTCAGAGGGTCGCTTCCTAACAGCCAAGGAAGAACGTAGACAATTAGAGGAATACTCCATTGAACTGTTTGGAGCAGGGGACGACTTCCCGCTCACAGGGATACAAGGCAGCCTGCACATCACCGAGCAAGAAGTTCAAGAACAGCTAGGCACTATAAAGCTTGGCAAAGCAGTTCCTAAAGAAAGTCCTCCCATAGTAGCTTGGCGCTCCCTAGGCCCCAACGCTATTCGGCTCATCTCGGACACTCTCAATAGGGAAGTCACTGCAGGAAGGCTTTCGGACAGCGTCACCTCGTCACAGATCTCTTGGCTCCCAAAGCCCCCCAAGAAGCCAGATAAGCCAACATCACTCCGTCCGATCGGGGTGATAGCACCTGAGGGCAAGGTCCTGGCAGGACTTGTGAGGCAGAGACTCAAGTCCACCCTCCATCAAGCAATGCAAGGAGTCTCTCAGTTTGGCTTCGTACCAGGGTAGGGGCACAGAGGAGGCGATCTGCAAGGCCCTCACACATGTGGATCAGGCCAGGTTCAGGCAGGCCCTTACAACTAGAGCGGCTGGTAAGGGACAACAGGGGCTCAAGCTCAGGGGCAGTCTCACGATGAGCGTTGACATGAGCAAAGCTTTTGACACTGTGGACAGGCTACGATTAAGAGAAGCCCTGGAAGCTGAACAAGCAGACCCTCTTCTTATAGAGGTGGTGGGCCATCTCCACATCAAAGCCTTGTACAAGATGACAGCCAGCGATCAGAGCTTTGAGATAGCCACACGCAGGGGAATCAAGCAGGGATGCAAGCTTGCACCTTCCCTATTCGCCTTTGCATCCGGGCTTCTCTTTAGGAAGCTCTCTGGAAAAATCAGCCCCCCCGAACTAGTTAAACTTCTCACCATGTATGCGGATGATAGCTTGATTCAGTCGCATTTCGAGTCTGAGTCTGGCCTCATTACAGCACTAGGGTACTGCGACCTTCTTCTGGATCAATTGGTTGAACTTGGGTTCAAGGTCAATCCGTCCAAGTCAGCAATACTGCTGCAGCTACAAGGAGGTTCAGCCTCGACAATTAGGAAAAAGCTATTTCGCCAGGTAGATGGAGAGAAGTTTGTGGAACTCCCTTCGGGCAAGTTGATATCGCTGCGGTACCAGGTCCCATACCTGGGGGTCATTCTTTCTTATCATGACTACGAAATGAAGACCCTTAAACATCGGCTGTCATCCAGTAAGCTAGCAATGTCAGAAGTCGCCCATGCAGTTAGGAACCATCGAGTCCTATCAGACAGACGTCGTCTGTCAATTTGGACAATAA
Source organism: Symbiodinium sp. CCMP2592 (assembly GCA_905221615.1). NCBI lineage: Eukaryota > Dinophyceae > Suessiales > Symbiodiniaceae > Symbiodinium > Symbiodinium sp. CCMP2592. The sequence goes on along the minus strand of CAJNDT010006070.1, from coordinate 279,070 downwards.
CTGCGTGGGCCTCTGCTCTGTATGCCCTTCACGTGGTAGGACTGACACAGCAGGGATTGCAGAAGCTCCATTCACACATGATGTACCAACTTCGGTTTGTCCTGCGGAGCTACTCCCAGGAAACGAAGGAATCCAACCAGGAGTTACTCCGGAGAGTACGGATTCCTCACGTGAAGGAGCAGCTGCAAAAGAGGCTGACACAGTTCATTAAGAGACAGCAACACTCAGATCCTCAGCTCCTCCCACACTACAAGCTGCGCGCTGAGGCAATCAGCCAGGCTCTGGAAGGCCTTGCCATTGACTTCTCCTCGCAATCAGTAGAGGATAAGATCCTGACCTGCGGCGAGTGTGGAGCATGGCTCTCTTCTGTCGCCACCTCAACCCAGGGCAAAGCAACCCATCGCCTATTTTGCTTGCCAGTGCAACTTGCATCGCCTGTAGAGCAACATTCCGAACAGTGTTCTATCTGCGCAAACACGTCGAAGCATCTACATGCCCTCGGGTAGAGCTCTTGCTTCGACAGCAGGAAGAGCTCCCTCTAGAAGCCCAGAACCGGATTTCACTTACAGAAAGTCTACAGTCTGATGCTCAGGAAAATCCAGAAGGAGCAGCTCGAAATCCGGTGTTCCATGATTACCTGATGGAGCACTGTGCACTCTGCGGTCAGGTCCTTGTTGGTCAGAAAGGAGCCAAACAGCACCTAAACAAGCAGCATCCTGAAGTGATGGCCAAGCTTGAGAAAACTCTCCAACCAAGACTTGCTCAGTTCAAGGTCTTCTTTCACAAAGGAGATAGCTGTCGTTATTGCAAACTCCGTGTGGATGCCCCGGGTAGACATGCTCAGCAGTGCGTTCCACTACTGCAGGTGCACGTACTGCAGGAGGTAGCGCGTCAGCAGCTCAGTAAGCAGCCCCGAGAATATACTCGAGCAAAGGCCCACGACCTCGGCGAAGACAGCCACAAAGAAGCCCACAGATTCAATGCCAGGTATTCCCCTTCCCGAATTTAGACTGGAAGGCTTTCTCCTGCTAGCCAACACTCGCAACCACTGCTATGCCAACTCAGGTCTACAGTGTCTGCACTGGCTATCTGATCCCACAGAGGCGCCTTTTCACGAGGCATCTCGGATCAGTCTACTCGCGAGAATAACCCCTGAACACAGAGTCTTCTCGGAGCTCACCACGGGCTGGCTCTTTGACGGAGGACAGCATGATTCTGCAGAGTTCCTGCAGCAAGTGTTTCGGAATCTCTCTGCATCAAAATTTGGACAGTGGGAAACTCGAGCATCAGTTCCAGAGGGTGTGATAGTCGATGAAGAAGGGGGTTCTCCCATTCATCTCGCCACGGCGATCAAGCCCAACCTGCAGGACATGCTAGTGGCATGGTCGTCTCAGGAGCGCTCATGTGCTCTCATAGAAGCTGCACAACAGGTGTGCTTAGCCTTACCGAGATTTGCAGGTGAAGCAAAGGATCACAACTGCATTGCCATTCCACAGCAAGTTCAGATTCCTGTCTTCCTAGATCACACTTCCCGAGTTTCCTTCTGTACCTACACAACTGAGGCAGTAATCATTCACCTAGGCATGGAGGCCACTAGTGGTCATTATCGAGCAGCAGTACACAAACTAGATTCTTGGTATATTGGCGATGACTCTCACCCTCCTAGCCCCTGCACCCTTGAAGATCCCCTGCTGCAACAAAATTGTTACGTCATTTTCTTAGCTCGCAGCGCCGTCTCTCACGAGCTCCACGCCGTAGACATTCACCCGAACAATGTCTCTGCAAGAGCTCTTCCAGCGAGCCTCGATGGATGAGAGCTTCTCCTCTAAAAGGGGAGAGGCCGCCCCCTCAGGAGGAGATTCTCCCCTGAAACGCCAACGCGGTGGAGTTACTCCCCAGCAGGGCGGCAAAGGACAAAAAAGAGGGGGCAGAAGCAGGGGACGAGGAAGCGGAGGTCGAGGGAGAGGAGCAGCCAGATTGCAAAACGGGAACGGTGGAAACAATCACCAGGCACAAGGCAATGTATCGCAAGAGCTGATCAACGCAATAGCGCGGCTGGCGCTCCGACATGATGAGCAAATCACAGCGATCGCCTCGGATGTGACATTCGTCTCTTATGTCCGAACCGAAGATCACTCGATCCTACCTCATCTTTACGAGGAATCTCAGCGAGTCAAGAACAGTCCCATCGGGATTCCTCCCAGGGCAGCTTTGACCCTGAAGTTTCTCCGTGAACTCAAGGAGAGATTGGTGACTACCAGCCGTGATAAGAGCATACAGGAGCGCCTGCAGAACGATGAGCTGATGACGCAGGACGGCGAATGGCCGTTCCTGGAGTGGAGCCCCACCGATCAGAAGATGATCGAGACGGTGGAAGACCCTCTCACCACGGCTCAAGTCGTTTCAGGCCTGGGGGACGCAATCACTAGAATTTCCTCAGATCCGGAACACATCAAGCTCTTCAAAACTTCGCGGCCATTGACCGAAGGCATGACGGGAGGTCCGGTCCGAATCCAGATCCAACTGTCAACCAGGGCGGCCACATCTGAACTGCAGGAAACCTTGCAGTCCTTAATTGGCAACACTGCATTTTCGCTCATAAACGCGGATTTTCAGCGACTGGGAACTCAGCCATCGCCGCTGGTTCGTCAGATTCGCGATTTGCTCTCCTGATCTTCTCCAGAGGATAAGATCTCTTCAGCTCTGCCCCACGAGTGGGCGGGACTGGAACCAAGAGCTCAGTAGAAGCAAATCTTACGAAGAGGAGTTGCTCCCACCTAGCTCCTTGCCCTAGCATGCTCATGCTCGTGAGGAGCTTGAAGCGTCTTCGACGAATGGCGAGGAGGCCCTCCCGCGGAGCACTGCACTCATGTTGGCACCGCTTGAATTGCTGCACATGTTCCTCCATGACGAAGCTTTCAGGCTCAAAAGCTAATCAATTAGACTGTGGTTCAACTCCTCGACCATGTATGATCAGACGCCAACTCGACTGGCCATGATGCTGCTCCCGACGATAGCAGCGGTGCACTTTCTGCACCAGAAGTCCCAAGGTGTGGAGATACTCCCCTGGGCCGTGCTCACAGAGCTGCTAGAGAGAGTGAAGGGGCTTGGGCTCATCACTAAGGATGAGATCCTGAACCTTGCCGTGGAGATACTCCCGGAAGGTGGGATTCGACAGGTGCTCACACACCTCCACTCCATCTCGGGCATCGATGAATGGGGACAAATCCGGCACAGACGACGAAGAGCCCTGGTCGAACAGGGGATGCAGTACCTCTCTCTGGTACGCATCCACGCTGGAGACCTGATTTCCCCAGCAAGCCTCGGTTACCACCGGTACGACTTGGAGATAATGGAACGAGAATCCCATATCACGGGATACATCGCCAAATATCTCCCTGCTGAGTACCAAGAGGCCTATCAAGCTGATGTGCAGACGTTGAGGTCTCAGTTTTTTGCTGAAGACGGCAAACTTAACCTGGCCTCGGCGACGTGGGAGGTATCTTACAATCACCTCATGGCCGCCACTTCCTGAGCCAAGTGAGAAGAGGAGATGCTCCCTAAGCAAGAGCTCCTGTAACAAATAGAGGAGTTTCTCCCTCGTTAGGCGTAGAGCTGGCGGAGTTACTCCCCAGGGGTTTTTGAACTAGTAAAGAGTCACAGGTGGAGCTTCTCCCCTAGTTGGTGGAGCTTCTCCCCCAACGAGGGGTGTACAGCTGGTGGAGTCTCTCCCTAGGGGTTTTTAAAAGCTTTGAGTCGCTGCCTGCAATAATTCTGCCTGCACTGAGCCACACTGAGCCAACAGCAATCCACCATCCGTGATGCAGGTCTCCTCGTGGTGGCCTGGAGCTCAGTGGCCTAGGCCCAGCTGCCTGCTTAGAAGCCAGCTTGAGCAACAACCGCAGCTTTCTCTCAAGACTCAGCATCATGTCCAGACCAGCAGGATTCAACAACCGAGCCAAGTCAAGGATCGCAATTTACCTGCCAGCGACGGATACGTGAACAACTTCCGCATGTCACGTATCGCAATTTCCTGCGCCAGTGGAGGCGCTCCGCTCGTGCTCACGGCGAAAGCTATCCTGCATATAAAGGAGTCTCTAAAGGTACTGGTGGACAGGAAGAGCTGGGAAGCGGAAAGGGTGGAGTCACTCCCCCTCCTCCTCCTTCCAAGAAAAGAAGTACAGGGCAAAGCGAGGGTGGAGATACTCCCCCAGCAGCAAAGGCCAAGAGTGGAGATCCTCCCTCGGGGGACCCAATCACGGAAGCTGCGATCAAAGTTCTTCAGTCAGCTGGTTATACGCCCTTTCCCAGTCTGATTTCAGACTGTGATGGGAACATCACTGACCTGAACAATCACCGAATTATGGTGACAGTAACTCAGCAGCTGCGAGATGGCCTCAATCAGGCGGAACGACCCTCCCCGGAGATAGCCAATGCTCTCCTGGAGACCTTCCTGGCCTCTCGCCGGGGACTTGCCAATGAGCCTCTGCAGCCGAAGCTTGGATATCCCACAGCTGAGGAGAATGGGTGGTTTCGTTTTGAGTATTCTTCACCGAACATTCTTCCTGCAGGGGACAGCGAGGTTGCGTTCCACGGCACACACCTGGAATGTTTGCATGGGATACTGGCCACAGGCAGGCTACTACCTTCGACACCTGACCTCTCCGGCACGCGAAGCTTCGAGGCACGACCAGGTGTGTATCTCCACAAGATGTCAAACAGGCATCTTGCTGCCGGTTACAGTTGTCTGGTGAGGATAGGACCTCGGCACATATTCGTGCGGCCCATGTTTGAGGTGGAGGCTGCGCACTCTGGATCGCAAAAACGTGGTAAGAAAACAAACCAACTGATATACTCCTATGATGCAGTCAAAATCCGAGCGCTGCTACTGCAAATATCAACCAAGGAGACACTCACCTTAGGTGAGTACCTCCGAGAGTGGAGTGGCTTGTTGGAGATACCACTGAGACAAGCACGGGAATCCTTTTTGGCGTTGGGATACGAACTGCCTGGCGAAGCCTCGTCAAGTGGAGTCAAGGAAGGAGGAGTTGCTCCCCTTCCGGTTTGTGAGCAGGCGTCCAGCTCACAGGGTGGAGTTTCTCCCCCGACCATGGCGTCAGAGATTGACCACAGCTCAACAACGCCACGTAGCTCCACTATAGTGGCCTGGGAGGGCCAACCAGGCGATCTAGGGGACTATTGCACTGCCTCTACGAAGCCGGAGACCAGCTTCTCGTTCGAAGTCTCGAAGGCTCTAGCAGCTTCGCTCCGGCACGGACATAAACCCTACATCAGCGTCACTTCAGCTGGTTGGGCCAAATTAGAGGACGTCCTGAGATGGCCAAGAGTGCAGGCCCAGCACGCCACGGCAGGCGACCTCATGGAGGTCGTTCGGAGTAACGCAAAAGGCAGGTACGAGCTGGGCGATTGCCAAGGCCAGAAGTACATCAGGGCTCTGCAAGGACATTCTCGCTCTGATGTGGACTCCAATGAGGTGTTGGAGGAACTCACGGAGGAGATGCTCCCCAGAATGCTGTATCATGGCACATTCTGGTCCTTGTATGACTCCATACGCCAACGAGGCCTTCTGCCTCAGAACAAGATTTCCAAGGGCCGCGGCAAAGGCGGACGTGGCAGAGAGGGACGACAGCATGTTCACTTCGTCTCGGATCGGGACTATGGGAGACCTGGTGTTTCTGGATTCAGAGATAGCTCGTCGATGCTGGTAGCGGTCGATCCACGCAGAGCCATGCAGGTAGGGGTGCAATTTTTCCGTAGCAAGAACGGCGTCATTCTCACCCCTTCTGAAGTGCCCCCTTCTGTCATAGAGTACTACCAGAGCCTGAAATCAGGTACTAAGTACGGAGGCGACAACAGGCCGCTCTGATCGTGAGGACCCTCACCTAATGGTGGAGTCCCTCCCCACACTGATAATGCAGCTGCTCACGCAAAAATCTATGTTATGAGGCTGAAGGTCACTTCAATTTCATCACCAGACAGCAAGTATACCCCGAGGTCGCATGTGAAGCTCCGTGCGCAGTCGTGGGCCCGGATCTGCAAGTGAGTTGTCAGCCAAAAGTTTTCTGGAAGCTCTACTTGCCTTCTCGTACAGGCTCAACTCACCAGCTGTCTCGACTGTAGAAGCCATGCCTGAAACACCGAAGAAGAGTGGCAGCAGAGCGACCTCCCGAACCCCTCCTCCAGTGCGACGTCGGCCCCACCTATCCAGGTCGCCGCCAGCCAGTGACGCCATTCGGGAGTCCGACTCCGAAGACACAGCAGCCCCTAAAGCAGCCCCTAAAGCAGCTGGGCCTAAGGGCCCGCCGCCTCCGATGCCTGTTAACCTGTCAGGAAGTGGATCTAGCACAGATCGGACACCGGGCCCAGGTAAGGCACCTGGAGTGCCAGTGAAAGGTGGAGTCCCGGGAGGAGTTTCTCCCCTGGGACCACCGCCAAAGGCTGTGACCTCAACGATCTCCCATCCAGGGACAGGAGAGCTTCATGTCACCAGCACAAGTCCGGCAGGAGTTGCTCCGCCATCTACAAATAGCAACAACGGGCTGGAAATGGCGCCTGGCCTGCCTTTACTGAGTGTTTCATTGCCTCACCGCCTCTACTATAACATAGAGCTAGTGGTTCGTACCGAGCCTTCACAGCGAGGCTAGACACTCTCGCGAGACAGCAGTGTGCAAAATGGACGTCGCCAATCAGTCAGCGATACATTGCAAATCAGCCGGTTAACTACTTCATTAGTGCCAGAGTCTGCAGCTCGAGTCACTGAAGACACGTCCGATTCCGACTTCATTGCTTGCAGCCTTGAGGGGCGGAGCGTGTGCGAGTGCTGTGTTAAGGCACGGCTCGTCATGAAGTGACCGCGCAAGTAGCAAGCAGAGCAGCAGGTCGATCCCTCGCAAAGCGTGGACGTTAAGTTTCACCTCAGACAGTATCCTCCCGCTGCGTGTGAATGAAATATTAGTATGGTTGTGTTTGTTATTATTTTTGTCTTTCGTGATTATTGTTATCATTGTTCTTGTTTTTACCGTCCTTACTGTTTTTGTAGCTATTATTAGTGTTGTTGTTATTACGGTTGCTTGGATTACCATGGTTCTTCCTCCAATATTCCTGTGATCACTACTGCTACTGCTGCTGCTGCGCTGCTGCCGCAAATGCTGCTGCTGCTGCTGCTGCTACTACTACTACTACGACTATCATTACCTTTATTTCTTTTTATTACCATTCGTATTACTGTTGTTCTTATTGTTACTACTATTGTCATTAATATCAAGTATTGTTAGCATGATCACTCCTACTTCTGTTAGTACTATGATGGTGGTCATGATTACGATGACTGTTACGATGGTTGTTTTAAGTTCAGCTACCGGCTGATGTATTCTCGTTCTCATTCTTATCAGCCGGGTCTTCATTCCCTTTCTCTACAAACTATTCATGTTTGGGCCCATAAGTTTTCTTGGCTTGGCGCGCCCAGTTGTGCCCTTCTCTTCCGATCCAGGGTTCTGGTTGCTACTGCTACTGCTGCGGCTGCTACACGTACTTCAAATACTGCCATAATCAGTTTGATAATATTGGGCGCTACGACTTTTGACTTTTAGCCGGTGCCGCAGGACCTATTACTGCGATCCCTGCCTCGCTTCTTTCTCTTCGCATTCTTGTCATCCAAACCCTTAAGCCCTCAACCCGAAGCCTTAATGCCCGACCCTTAAACCCTGAACCCTACGTCCCTAAACGCTAAACCCTGAATCACAACCCTAAGCCATAAACCCCGGCTAAACCCAAGTCCCGAACCCTAAGCCCTAAACCCCGGCTAGACCCGAAATCCCGAAACCCTAACCCCTAAACCCTACCCTAAATCCCGAACCCTAAATCTTGCACCCGAGGGTCGAAGCGAGGCCCGACTCCCTCGTCCGAAGCCGAAGATCCACGATTGCAAACCGGATACTAGACCCCAAATCCTAAGCCCTAAGCCCCTAAATCCCTAAACCCCTAAACCCCTAAACCCTAAACCCTAGACCCTAAGCCCTAAGCCATAGAACCCCTAAACCCTAAACCCCTCGAACCCCTAAACCCTAAACCCTACCGCCCCCAAGGTTTTAACCCTAAACCCTAAACCCCCAAGCCCTAAACCCCTATATAACCCCTAACCCCTAAACCCTAAACCCTAAACCCTAAACCCTAAACCCTAAACCCTAAACCCTAAACCCTGAACCCTAAACCCCTAAACCCTGAACCCTCCTTGTCGTGCTCAGGCTCATGGCGGTGCTCTTGGAGACGAATCTCGGCGACCTGGTCATCGACCTCAAGGCTCCTCTGGAGTTGTCCTTTGAAGGGTCCTTTAAGGGGTGTCCCGTGAGGGTTTAGGAGCTGGGGTTTAGGGGTTTTGGGTTCAGGGGTTTAGGGGTTTAGGGGTAGAGGGGTTTAGGGTTTAGTGGTTGGGGTTTAGGGATGTTTAGGGTTTAGGGTCGATTTCAGTGTTGAGGGTTTAGGAGCTGTGGGGTTTGGGGGTTTAGGGTTTGGGGTCTTTAGATGTTTAGGGCCTGGGGTTTACGGTTTCGGGTTTCAGTGTTGAGAACGAGCAGGTTCAGGTTTAGAGCTGCGTTTTTGCATTACACCTTTTTTGGTCAGGGCTTGCATTTTGGTCAGAAAAGGGCCCTGTAAGGTTTTAGTTACAGTATTGTTTTATGGCCATCTATGGATTTTACAAAGAGCGTCATAAGAGCGTTATACGGGTTTTAGAAGGGCTTTGAAGGTTTTTACAAGGCTTTCAGGCGGGTGTAAGAAGCGATCTTGGCGCCTTGTCTTCAACAGAGATTTTACAGGGTTCTACGAGGGTTTACTGGTGTTTAGGCTTTGGTATCTGAGGCTGAGGGTTTAGGAGTTCGGTTCTAGCCTTCAGTGACCTTAGTGTTGAGGTTGAGAACCCTGGGTTGCTTGCGTTTAGTTCGGGCGCAGGATTTTGGCACATAGTCTACAGCCCCTGACCACACGGAGGGTTGACGTTGTGGGTTTTAGATTCGGAGTCCTAGACGCAAAACCCCAAGCCCAAAACACGGTTGGGAAGTTGTCGAGCTTAGATTCAGGGTAGACCAACAGCCCTGCACCCTGAAGTCCAAGCCCAGTGCACCCTGAAGTCCAAGCCCAGTGCAATCCATCCTAACAAACCCTATGAGCCCTGAAAGCCTGAGCCTAAGCCCTAAGCCCTTGACTGTAAACTCTTAAAAGAAAGAACCCCTTTAGAGTTTTCAGCACCCTAATAGGGATCGTGGCTTGGGACGGGATACTTAAGCACTTCTTCTTCTTCTTCTGATGGACATCAGTGCCTCTGGGGGCGCGTCCGCTAAACCATGAATTCAGCAAGGTGAAACGAAAGGTTGGAGGATCAGCGAGGTCTGTTATCCCAGAAGCCGGCAGCGCTCCTGCGGGGGCCTTCTGGCGCGCGGTCTGAGATATATTTCTCGATGTCCTCAAGGAAAGTCGGCTCCGGGTGGAAAAGGCGAGACAGGACCGACAGGGGCATATCCTCCCCCTCAACCTCGACCCTTTCATGGGCCGTGAGGAGCGGGGGTCCGTACGCCATCTTAGCAAGGTCCGGTGCCCGAAAAGCCTCCCAGTGTCCCTTGAGTGCCCGCTTCTTGCGAGACTTGCCCTCCGTCTCCGCTTCACGCACCTCGATGAGGGAAAGAGGGGGGATGAGCCTGGCGACTCGTCGAAGACAACGGTGGGACCATTTGAGGTGATACTGGACCCGCTCAGTGGAATCAAAGCACTTCATGCACGCCAGACAAACAGGCCCCGGGGCCAGGCGTCGAGTCGGGGAAATGAGACCATGCCGGCGGGCAAGGTGCACAGCCAAGTGCTTTCGGAGCGGGAAGGAGGCAGCACACAAGTGGCACCGGTGCAATGAGGCGGCGTCGACTGGGTCAGCGACGGCATCTCCTTCGGGGGAAGGCCTAGAACCCCTCGGTGATGGGTCCTTTGACGAGCGACTGGCTTGCCACGCCTCTACATCCTGAGCGCACTGCTTGACCGCAAGCTTGAGCTGTCTAGTCCACCAGCACGGGTCTTCCGACACGGCTTCGACCAAAGCGCGAATGGGTGATTTGGAAGCGAGCAACACCCGGGCTCCGGGAAGGTACAAGGCTGCGTGCTCAATGTCCTTGGACAAAAGTCCAAGCCAAGAAAGTTCTTTCGCGCACTCCCAATGCGCCCAAAGCAGCCTTTGCAGCGTACCGGGGCCGTTGGAGGCTATTTGGCGAAGGAGAACGGAACGCGCGAGGGCAAGCGCCAGGGGAGGAGATGGTGCTTCCGCAAGTGCGAGCACTTCATAGGCATGTGGGCTCATGTGGTGCTGGCGAGCCGCAAGCGCCCGCCAAAGTGCAATGTAATATCGCGCCCATGTGCGGAAGTGAAGGGCGGGACCCAAAGCAACAACCGCACTGCCAAAAACGAACTTGGACATGACCAAAGACCTGAGGAGAGCTCTTCGGGTGCCAAGAGGGACCGCTCTGGAAGCAAAGAGACGGCGACCCAGAGCTCGCACGGTATTGGAGGCCAATGCATAGCGCAAGCCGATCTCTGGAGCGGGGGTAAGCGTCTCTGTGACCACTCCGCCAAGATGACAGTACGCTGGAACAACCGGCAACCGAAATGACTGCCCGCTAACCGCACTGCGACCGGGAAGGTATGTGCCATCGCTGTCGATCTCCCCAGGCCATTGGGGGTCACGGTGGGCAGCACCGGCCGGGAGGAGGGCGGCAGTCTTGTCACGAGCAAAAGTCAAGCTCATGCCGATAGCATCCGCCTGCTCGACATATACTGTGACAATGCGAGTGACTCGACCCCCCAGGCTTGCAAACTGTTGCTGCGAATGCATGTGCACGTAATCGTCTGCCCAGGAGCCACATCCCAGGAAAGGGGGCACCTCCCGGGGGGTCCAGGGCTCCATGGCGACCGTCCCCGGCATGGGAGTGGCTAAACCGGCAGCCTGTAGCCCAATGTCCGATGCCCGTAGATAGGCGCTAAAGGCAAAACCGAACAGGAGATCTGCCAACCCATCACCTGGTCTAGTACCACAATGGGTGAGTGTAAGGACAGAGTCCTTGTCGAGTCGGAACCAGGTTCCTTGTAGCACGTCAGAAGCAACCTTCTGCAGGTGAGGCCCGCAGGTGGAGTTAGTGATGCTCGCAAGCCTTTCCAAATAATCCCGCAGCTCATGCAGAGAAGCAGGAGGGAGATGTAGGCGGCTGAAGAGGGCTAGCAGGGCTGCATCGGTATCCCCAACCGGCAGCAGTAGCTGACGAATGATGCAGTAGAAGGCCGACCTAACGTCGAAAAACAGAAGGGCCCAGGCATGACCTTGTGCGTGGCATAGCGACTGAAAGGTTCGTGCCGCCAGCGAGATCGATTCTGTGCTGATGCCTGGCAGGGCTCCTGCCTGAAGGTCCCCGGGCTCGAAGTGGGCGCTAAGGCAACTGCGGATATGTTTGTGTAGCATCTTGCTCGGGACGCATGACAACAAGATGGCTCGGAATTTGGTGCATGCAAAAGCCGCTGACGCCTTCTTGGCTAAAGGCATCAATGCCCCGCCTCGAAACTCGAGGGGCTCTTGAGCACCCATGACCCCTTTCAGGAACACTGGGAGCAGAGCACGCGCAGTGTGGACCGGGCTAAGTTTGAGAAGCTCTGCTGTGATACCGTCCTGTCCGCTGGCTTTGCCATTCTTAAGGCCGAGAATGGTCTGTTCGACGGTGGAAAGGGTAGGTAGAACAGCAACGTCGAAGGTGGAAGGAAGCCGGCACGCCTGTTTCTGGGTGGCGAAAACGCGGCAGTACTGGCCTGGCTTCAAAGCCTCCCCTGCTTCCAGGGATGCAAAGTGTTCACGCCAGAGGGCTTTGCGAGACTGCTCGTCTGGTGCCAGGATTCCATCTGCATCCGCAACGGCAGGCAGCGGGGTGAAAGGCTGCCTTCGTTTTGAGGCGGCTGACGGGAAGGCCTTGCGCACTGCCCTAAAGAGATGCTTGGGATCCTTCAGGTCGGCCAGAGTAATTTGGTTCACTAGGCCGGCAAGATAGGCCGCTCGATCAGCGCGGACGGCCCCTCTCAGTTCGTGCCCAGCTATGCAGATCCTTCGGGCCACCTGAGCGATGCTCCGATGGACATCCCGCATCCACCCCTCGTACGCAGTGATGGCCTGGGGCGAGAAGACGGTGCCTTGGCTCCCGTGCAGGAAGCCCGCAAACCCAAATGGCCAAGGTCCCTGGTTGGACATAAGGCTGTATCGGTTGCTGATGTACTTCGGCAAGGGCCGCGCGTCCTGCCTGACAAAGGCCTGTGGCAAGAGCAGTGTAGTGGGCATCAACGTGGCTGTCCCAGGCGAGGCCCGGCGATTGCTGCATGGTATCCAGCGTGGCAAAAAAGTCAGGCGAGGCCGGTCCAGTAGGCCGCACGGCTCGTCGTTGAAAGGAGCCTTTTCTGTCCTGCTGTTGGTCCCGGTGGACCGCTATGCGGAAGGAAAGAGCACTGGGGCTGTGGTCCTGGTGCACCTGGAGGGCCTCAAAATCCACCTGAACCCAGGTGTGAACGGCATCGCTTGGCCAGCCTTGTGGGACGGCGACATAGTCAAGCCGGTGTTCGTGTCCAGACGGGGCGGACCACGTAGCACTAGGTCCACTGTGACAGGCATGGAAAGTGGAGGGCACCCACAGGTCCATTTCCATCAAGAACTCGTGGAAACCGGCACCTGCTGTGTTTTCGGTCTCAGCTGCCAAATCTGAGACGGCACAGGACGGCAGAGAACCCAGCCAGGCATTGGCGTCGGCCAGAACGAGAATTTCCGACCGTTTAGGCCTCCGAAGGAGGTCCCTGCGGCACAGGGCCCAAAACGCCGTCACAGAACCGGGTGAGGCCGGAGGTTCGGAAGGTGCATGCGCCACAAGAACAGTCCATGAAATCAACGGTGCCGTAATCTGCACGATGAGATGACGCGGAGAGAAAGCCGTCACAGTCAAGTGTTCTTGCCTCAGATATAGGGGAGCATCCTGTAGCGATGCGTAAGCTACGTGCTTCGCGACCCACAAACCAACACCGTGGTGCTCGTTAGGATCAGCGGCGGACTGAAGCATCCAAAAGTCACGGTCTGGCATGACTTCAGAGGTGGCTAGCCGGGTTTCCTGTAAACCTAGCATCAGCACTTGCAGGGATGTGAGCTGTTGTTTAATGATGTCCCTCTTCGCAACGACCCGCATCCCATGGCCAGAGGGCTTACCGCCCGGGCCCTTGGGATCGTATAAGGACAGAACATTGAAAGACAGGACAGTCCCGTGAACCTCGGTGGGGCTCAAGGGCTGAACCTCCTGTACGAAGCCGAGGCTAGGGTCACCCATGGGAAGCCTGGGGTTATCCTGCATGCGCAAGGCCTCGGATTCGAAAGCAAAGAGGGTGGGCAGGTCGTGGTGTGTGGTGCCGGCAAGCCAGCTCCAGGCACTGAGTGGGTGTACAAAGACCCGGGCGGGCCAGTCCGGTAGCAGGACCTGATCCTCCTGGTGTCGGTGTCGACGGCAAAGTTTGGCAACCTCATCACACAATTCGTTGGGGATCTCGCCGGAGTGCCCCCGGACATGTTCGTGTGACAAGTCAACTCTGGTCGAAGCCAACTGTCTGAAGTATGTAGCCAGGCTAGCCAGGCGAGGCCCGTCGTCACCTGCTCGGCCCTTGGAACCTGGAAGCCTCGATGCAGCAAAGACACCTCCACCCGCAGCCGTACAATCGTAGCGGCTCCAGACAGGCACCTGAAACCTGGCAGCGAACTCTATGATCCACACCAATCCCCATGCAATTCCCGAGGAGTTCGCATGTGAGAGGGCTGTCATCCCGCTCCCCTAAATGGAAGGGGTCGTGCGGAGGCCTGGTCTGGGCAGACACATGTCCTAGCAGATAAAGAGAATGGTCGGCTTCCACCCAAACCGAGATTCCCCAGGCACCAGGTGCACAATCCAAGCTCGAAGTCTCTGCAGAAGGCGCAGACCCGTCCGAGTACACCAGGAGGCGGGAAGGAGAAGGCCTAGGACCCTGTGCATGCCATTTGCGAATCTCGGAGAAGGCTTGGCGCTTATGCGTGGGGACTTGCGGGTCCTGGAGCAAGGCCGAAAGGTCATCGTCAAGCCAGTCTTCGACAGCGAGCTCTGCAACTGTTGGCAAAAGGGAGGCAAGGCCCAACACAAGATCCTGGAATGGTGTGGTAGGCACGAGCCTGGTCAGGAGCAAGGGGACCCGGTCGGCGCCAGAAGGACCGACAGAGAGGCCACGCTGTTCGAGGCGCGCACCAGGGGGATCCCGGCGGGCCACACCGGAGGTTCCCGAAACTCGGAAGTGCTCGACCAACGTGTCAAGGAGAGTCGCGGCAAGGAAGAAGGCCTGACAATCCTCTCGCTGGGCTGCAGATTCAAGGAGAGTGGGCCCGGGGCATCCATCGACAAATGTGCGAACCTGTCCGGCGGAGCCCCGGGATGGTTGAGTCCAGTGCAAGGAGCTTTCCGCCTGTTGAAGGATAAGTGGTGGAGCCCTTGGCACTTGCATCAGCGAGCGACAAGGGGTAGCGACCGAGCGCCCTCCAAATGGGACAACAGGCTTGCCAGCGAGCGGTCCCGACTCAAATGAAAACGGCGGGACTCCTTGACTCTGCATCGCATAGCCTGGTGTGGCTCCATACACAAAGCCCGCACAAAGGAAAAGACCTCCGTACTGTCGGCCTCTTTGACTGGTAAGAAAAACTGCAAGCGGAAGGCATGGCTCCGGCGTCAGTAAGAGAAACCAGACAAAGCTCAGAAAGATAATGCCGGCAACGCCTGTGCTCAGAGACCCAAGACGTGACAGGAGGATAGAGGTGAACCTCAGAACAGCCTCAACGTGGAAGCCGAAGAGCTGGGGCCACTTAACTACTCGACTGTACGACCTTGGGAAGGGCATGTCTGGGAATGCAGGCGGAGGAGAATCGTCAGGCTGCGGGGCTGAAGCCGGAGGCGAGATGGCATTTTGGCCGAGGGCATGAGTTGATCTGACGAAACTGCAGACAAGAACCTGGCCCGGCTCAATCCAGGTCCATGTCCAATGATCAGGGATGCCTTCGAACGTGGCCGTCCGTTCCGGCGGGGCACTCTGTGCCAACGCATCCCGAAGCAGGCCGATGTCAACCCAGCCTCCTTCCGTGCTAAGGGGCACCCAACCCATGAGCAAGGGACGACAGTCTATGAAGCCAACACAAGGCTCCCTCGCATCAGGGTTAGGGTCTCGGGTATCAAGAGCGACCGCCGTCCGGCAAGCACGGCCCTGCACAGCGATGTCCTCGACAATGGGTTGAGCAGGCTGTATGTACAATTCATGAGGGTCGAAATTGAATTGTACAGCTAGGTCTGCTCTGTAGAGAAAGGCCCGTCCCGGCAACAGGCGAAAAGGACGATGCCCTCCGTCGAAAACTATGCAGTAGTGTTCAGGCTGCTGCAAAAAACCCAGAGGCGGTGCCCTAACCCAACCCTGGGTAGAGCGAAGCATCGCAGGTAGGGAGAGCCTGGGAGGTGACCTGCCGCCCGGTGGCGTGAGGCACAAACACAGACCGGCACGGAGATGAACCTCAGCCCCGTCTTGAAGAGGGACCGTATCACCGAGCAGGTAGATGTCAATCTCTGCCGCAGGACTCAGGCCTGCCATGACGAGGACGGTGTGCCTGTCTGCCGTGGGAGGCGCCACAACAGCAAAGAGACGCCCATCAAGGCTAGTAGCGTCAATACAGACCACCGGGGTGCGTTCCCGCCATTCCGGGAGAGCAATGACCGTAGCCCACCTTTGGTCTGGCTGGGGCCACACCGCAACTAACCTGGGAAACAGCGCCTTGCGTGGACCCGCCTGACAAGTCTGCACCAGGTCCAGAAAGTCATCCTGCCGACTCGGAATGGCAATGTGCAGAGAGAGAACGTCAGGGCGATACTCAGGAATCAGAACACATGCCGTAACCTCGACCATGCGCGGTTCATGGAGAAGGAGGTGGTCTTCCTGAGGTACAGGGCCAAGTTCCAATGGCCACTGCTGACGCTCCGGATCTGCGGGCCAACGCAGGCCCAGTTGCCAAGTGGCTGTTCTGGCATGTTGCGCGATCCGGGCTGCCGGTGTGTTGCCCTGTGCCGGGTCGCTCAGAAGCTTGCATTGCCGAAGGAAAGGCAGCTCCACGTCCACCTGTCTCTCGAGGTAGTCTGTAGGGGCAGAGCCAAAGGCACCCTGAAGAAGCCTGTGGCGGGACTTGCTTCGAGGGATCTGCGCTTTCCCTGTGCACAGGCACGCATCAGGCGGGGCAGGGGCGAAGGCAGAATGCATGCTAGCAGCTCCGGTGCCAAGGTCCGGGAGGGATCGCGGCGAACGGCTGCGGTGTCGTCCCCCTTGGACTGAACGACGGTTGCGGGGGCCGCGATGGCAGTCCTCCACCGGATCGTTGCCGGGCCCTCCAGGCGCGTGCGAATCATCTGGGGGACGGCCATGGTCGTCAGCATCCTCCCCGGTATCCTCGCTCATCAGATCTTCGATGAAATCAATGGTCAAGCACGACCCGGAGGGGGTCAGCAAAATAGGGCCGGCCTCCCTATTTTCGACTCTGGCACCTCTGATCGATACGATGTGACCCTCGGGGCAAGTCTCATAAAACTCGTTTGAGAGCGCCTGGACCTCGACCCAGGGGTGGGGCAGCAGTCTCCACGAGAAGCCTTGTAAGATCCGGCGGCAATCCAGCACAAGAATGTGACGAGTCTCGGGGACTCGAGCCGGGGGGCACGGGACCGTAGACAGTCTCTCTGTGGCAACGAGGACCTGAGTCACTAGGGTGCCAAAAGCAGAGTGGTCACAAATGTGCGGTTGGACTGGCTGAATGGTCAAAGCTTCTGGGGGGCTTCTCAGGAGCTCCGCAAGGTCTGCTCTGAAAGTGCGACGCCTTCCACTATGGACCTGAAAGAGTTCCTTGGCGCCATCCGTCAGGATGGCATAATGGCTGCCAGGGTGCACCATGGGGCCTGGCAGGTGCATGTAAATGTCCCAGCCTTCAGGTGTCTGAAGCCGGGCTGCAAGGTCATGTGTGGCCGGAGCCCCGGCGCCAAGAGCAGCAAAGGTGACCGTAGTACCTGAGCGAAGTTCGACAAACTGTCCGCGGGCCAGAGGCACCGTGAGTCCGTGGATGAAGACCTGAAGGTCCGCATTGTGCCGGTATCCGGCTGCAAGCAAAATGCTTTCCCTGTTTAACGTGGGGGAAGTGGTCACTGCAAAAAGACGGCTGTCGACATGACGACAGTCCATCAAGGTGACAACCTTGTGCTGCAGCCAGGAAGGCTGGGCAATATAGGTGATACACTCCCTGTATGGTTGAGTAGCAGCTGGGACCAACTCTGGAAAGCTGAGGCTGGTGTGTGCGGGACGCTTCGCAGATAGAACCTCCGTGGCCTGGTCCACGCTGCATGGAAGTGTAAGGTCAACCGAGAGGACCTCTGGAACAAAGTCCGGGTAGCAGACTAAACCCAAGACAGTTAGTGGTGTCCCTACCACCCTGTTACTTAGGCCTGTCGGCGTTCCCCTAGAAGCTGACTCCTGATCCCCAGCAAGCAGATCCGTAGGTGCCGGGGTCGACAGAGGCGATGGCGCCGAGAGGATCTCCCGAGCAACGTAGCTGGCCGGCGAGGTTGCAGAGGGCTGGGGGGGGTCGGCATGCGGGCCCGTCGCAAGGGCCGGATCGGCAGATGAAGAAGAGCCCGCGGGCTGTGCGCATGCATTCCAGCTATGACCGGATGGAAGCGTGGCATCTTCGAAATCTGGAGTCGGGGAAGGTGGCATTATCTCTCCAAGGCCTGCGGTTGCCTCATCAAACGGGGACCTCCACTGGGTCAAGGGCGGCGAATCCGCCTCGGACCCCGAACTGGAGAGGTCTGCCTGCACCGCAAAGAAAAGTAAAGTCACGTTTCCTGTCACATGCACCTCTGGTCCACGGCGTCTACCTCCGGTTACCGCGATCTTGTAAGCCGGAGGTACATACACCTCGAAGCGTGCTAGCGTGCTGGGAACGTGAATGATCGGGACATGCGTGTGGAGGAACCGGGGCTTATTGCCTAGAGGACGGAAGTCCAAAAAGACAAAATAGTCCCTCGTCACTGAGCGACCACCTGGCGTCTGCTGCCCGAAGGGGACATCCACGACTGTAGCTGCGAATCTGCAGTGTTCACCATGCACGCTGAGGTCATGGACAGGGAAAAGGCATAGACTGATCTCATGTGGCTGAACCGCGAGCTTGCGACACAAGAACTCCAAAAGGCTGATGCCGGGGTTGTCGTGGTCCAGAATTAGGTACCGGCCCTCACGGTAAAGGACGCTGACACCCTCGTGGAACTCGACCCTAGGAAAATGTTGCAAGGTCCCAAAGTGCGTACCATCTCTAAAGAGGGCCTCATAACGGACCCGATTGAATCCTGCTTGTGGCTGCCTGACTACTGTGATAACATCCCCATCCCTCAACTCCACCGTTGCCTGACTCGGCCAAGGATTGGCCCTGCATCCTATGAAGATGAGCAGGGAGTCCCCCTGGTCGTCCGTAAGGGGAAGCAGGAAGTTGAGAAGTGCGGTGTAGTCTAGTTGCCTGGGCAGGATGGTGGCAAAGTAGCGACCTCCTACACGTGTAAGGTCCGCTATTACTGCCGCAAAACCCAAACCACAATGCCGGATCAAACTGGGAAACCGAATCAGAGAGGCATATCCCGGATGCCTCTGAGGATTGGTTGGAGTGATCGTGTCGAAGAGGCGATTGTGGGGTAATGGGCACTGCCGTCTGATCAAATCAATGACGGTTGTGTGGTCCAGGCCACCGGTCACGTGGACAGCAAAGGAAACTGACACATAGTGAGGAGTGTAGACCGTAACTCCTAACCATTGGCCTCCCCCATGAGCGTCGTCCGTCTGTGCCAACCAAGGCAGAGGGTTGTGGCATATCCGCTGGTCCGCCTCCGGAACCTCACCTGCAATGCGTGGTGGGAGGCGAGGGCAGCCTTCCCCTATAGGTGCATCCTCTACCTCTGCAGGCATGACCTGTGGCTGAAACTGTGCAACCGCAGCAGCGTCTAGTTCAGCAAGGTCTTCCGGGACCCCAGGACGTGCCATAGCCTGACAGCTCGGGATGCCACGGCACCATGTACAGAGAAAAACCGGATGCCAGGGTACCTGTTGAGGCAAAGAACAACCAGAAAGAAACCAGCCCAAAACCTTTACAGCCCAGCCAGTCCCCTTGCCAACACGTGCGCCGTAGGGGCGCCTGGCAGCAGTCTGTCGTTGCCGTGGCCGGGCACCTGCGGGTTGCCAAGACAAGGCTGGTGTATGGGCAGTTCCAACATTGAGGGCAAGAACCATGCACTTCTGTACCCCCTGGCTCCTGACAAAAAGCCTGAGCCGTGACGACCTGAACCGACCTGCTTGCGCTACAAGCCCTAGCAGGGAAAGGAAAAGAAGGAACAGGTAGCTCCTGGCAAAGGGCAAGACCAAAGCCGTGACAGAAAGCATGAAGTGCTCGATCAACCTGTTCATGTCAAGAAAAAGGCCGGGAACAGGAACCAACGTATGCAAAGACAGGGCAGTCCTGGCGGGCGTCCCTGAGCAACCGATACGCCTCTTGTGCGCACAGTACTGTCCTGTCTGCATAGGCCCGTGACGGGTCGGAAGAGGGCCGACCAAGAGAGGGAGGCTCCACATGCTGGCTTCGTTGTGCACCGCATCCAAAACCCCTGAACCCAAGACAGGGAAGCGACACTGAGTGCAAAAAGGGCTCGACCTCGTAAAAGTGAGGGAGCGTGGTGCGGGCGAGGCCCCCCAAACCCACAGACAAGGCCAGTCTGGGGAAAAGGGGGCGGAGGAGACTGGGTCCATGCTGTCGTCGAAAACACCCAAAAAGGGTGTCCGACGAAAGCCATGTCCCCCTGGCAAAAATTGACGTCCTTGTGGGACAGTCCGCGATGGAAGATCTGATCCCGAGACTGAACGAAGAGCCAAACCAAGCTCTGACAGAGGGCATCGACCTGCACAGGAAAGCCTGGATCCTCCAAAACAGGCATACTGCGCGCTACAGTGAAACCGAGCGAGTCGACAGCCAGCTTTCCAGCACGGGCAGCCCGAGAAGCATTGACCCAAGGGAAGATAGAGAAGCAGCAACCTCACTAATGCAGGGCAAAAGGAGGTCCCTGATCTCAAGAGACCCTGTGGTCTGCGAAATCGGGCGTCCGTACTGGGTCGCGTCTGTGACTCCCTCCTACCATCGATGTCACCGAAAACAGCTTCCTGGACTACTCCATCCTGGCCAGTCCAGGCGATCTTGCAGAACGAAGCTCTTCGTCCGGATCGTCGTCCAGGAAAGAAGGCGTGCCGGGTGGCAAGCCTGAAGCTTCTCCATGAGGTTCCGCATCTGAAGGTCCACTCCGGGACGCTTCTGCCTTGTTTGCAAGGCCAAAGGGTGCCATGGCCTGGCGGGTGGCACGTCTCTTGGCAGACAATCTCTCTGCGAGGTCCGGAGCGAGCTGTGAGAGCGGGCCATCCTTGACCATCGGTGTCTGCGCTGGAAGTCCCGGAGGGGCCGCCACGTCCATGCCGCCAGCCGGGACTGTGGCAGGGGCAGGGATCGCGGGCGTCCCTGCTGCAGCAGCCTCCCCTTGTCCGTGCACTCCAAAGTGCGCCATGCTGGGAGAAGTCAAATACGGATCGTTCGGCTTTGGAGTCCCTAAGCCCGCAGATGCGCCCTGAGGCGTCCGTGGCATCATCCTGGAGGACCTCGCCGGTGTCACAATCGCGGGTGCCAATGACGCATCTGCCGTGGCCTCCCGAAGAATGCGGACAAGCTCCGCACCGAGCTCCTCGTCGTCCGCCTCGTCGTCCAACTCCACTTCCATTTCTGTGGGTTTCGAGGGCTGCGAGGGTAGCCCCATAGATTCCAGGGCAACTTCCTGGACATTCCGATAGGCACCCTGTCGCTGCGCCTCCAAGTCGGCGATCTCGGACCTGAGCTTGTTCAAGTCCTGAGCGTGACGAGCGCGTTCCTTGCCGAGCGAGGCTGTAAGCTTCTGCACATATGCCTTCCAGGCCTTGTCCTTGTGCTCCAAAGTGGCCCGAAGTTTGGTCAATCTCTGGTCGACCTTGCGAGCGGCATTGATGGCAGACTGCACGTCCGAGACAAGACCACCCTTGGGGGCTGCATTCGGATTCGTGAGTTTGGTGCTCACCTCGATAATCTCCAGTTCCTCCTGGGGGACGTCGTCGTAGGCTGGAAACGAGGGCTTGCGAGGAGCACGTTTGGGAGCCTGACCCCGCGGCGAACGCACCGATTCCACTCCAGACCAATAGGAATACGAAGACTCCTTTGGCCATTTCCATGGAGGCCGTCTGCCCATTCGCTCAGCTAGCGTTGTCTTCTGCGCCGGGGCTGTCCCGTGGTGTTCCAAAAGTCTTGTCCGTTGTCTTCCAGACAAAGGGAGACCCGCACAGACCCGTAGGCGAGCCCGGGAGCGCTTATAGCGCCGGCGACGATGCCAAGATGGCGACGCGGGAGCAATACTGTCCGTCGACGCTAAAGCGCCTGGGGCTACAGCAATCAGGCGCTGGTGCCTGTGTTCTGAGCCCTACTTAAGCACTATAAAATATCTACTTACCAAATTCATCGACCCTTCAAGTGACTTCTCTAAACCTTAAACCTTTCCAAGAGCCGGTGAGCTCCAGGTCGACCAAGCGCCCACGGCCTGCCTGAACTTCGTGAAGCCGGGGGACCCCTTCCGGGGGTTCAGGGTCTTGGTTAAAACCGCAGATGTGTCTTTTGTAAGGGTTTGGGGCTTAAGCTTTGCTTTTTTCACTGGTGGAGGCTTTGGGTTCGGGATCTTTAGGCTTTAGGGTTTGGGGGTTTTGGCTTCGAAGTGAGGAAGTGGGGTTCAGAGCTTTCAGATAGATGGCTTCAACGTATCGGGTTCAGGGTTCAGGGTCTAGGGCCTAGCGTTTAGGGTTTTCTGAGGAGAATCGGTTTCATGGTTTGTTGGGGGCTGAGGTTACGATTTTCGGATGGAGGGGTTGAGGCAAAAAGGATTTTCAGGGTCTGACTCCGTTCCGTGGCTGGATTTCCAAGTTTTTCTAGAGTTTATGTTGTTGGGCTTGGTGCCAAAAACCGTAAACTTCCCTAGCCCCTAAACCTAGAACCCTGAACCCTAAACCCCTAAATCGTATAGGGTTCAGGTCTGTTAAGTCCTTAGTTCCCAGACCCCCGGGAGGATCCAAAAAGTAGATCCCTCAATGGGGGTTCCTATAAAGTACACTTAGTAGTATGGGGCCCCAAATTAGGGGATCTACTTTTTAGATCCTTCCGGGGGTCTGGGTTGTGAAGGTTGTGCAAGATGAAGTACTACAACAACTGCTTGTTTATGACAGCGCGGGATCCCAGAGCTTGGGTGGAACGGCTCGCCGTGGGGTTAAGGGTTTAGGGTTTAGGGTTTAGGGCTTAGGGCTTAAGGGTTTAGGGGTTTAGGATTTAGGGTTTTGGGTTTAGGGTTAAGGGTCTAGGGTTTAGGGTTTAGGGCAGGGCATGAGGGTACTGTTGCTCCGAGTTGCTGTTTAGCCTTTGAGTCGTTTGGTCCTGAACATATCACTGCCGCTGTGATGTATTTTTTTCCTTTTTCCGAGGTGATGGGGTTTCTAGTGGTGCAGTATCATGAACTGTCTGATAGTCAGGTTCATGATTTTGTGCTGCCATCGTCCAGTACGTAGCAGTATAGCAGTGTTGTCGGGGGGGCAGTCATCGCGTAGCAACGCAATCACACAGCCGGTTGTTGCTGTGTCCCCTAAACCCTAAACCCCCTAAGCCCTCAACCCTAGGTGCTCTAGAGTCGTAGAGTCGTTTGGCAAGAGTGACTCAGTGCGTGATGCTCTCCTTGTTGTTTCGGACAGTATTGCCCTTCCTTTCTGTATGCGTACTGTTAGGATAGTATTGCTCTTCTTTTGTGCGTGCGTACCGTTAAACTGTTGTCCTTCGTGCGATCTGCTATCAACCTTGCTGTTACCGGTGGAGTGAAGAGCCCATCTTTGGATTCTGCTGGTATGATAGTTTTGCTCGCTTCGGCTGCAGTCTTACCGTTATTCTCGCATCTTCGGATGGTTACCTGTAAACCCTGATAACTAAATCCTAAGCCCTAAATCCTAAACCCTAAATCCTAAGCCCTGAATCCTAAACCGGGTCGCTTGGCGTTGTTGCTGTCGTTCCGCTGGGGCTGATAATTTTTGGTCCTAGAGGCTCCCACAGCCTTCCCAGAGAAGTTGAAGAATGTCACGATTCCCAAAGGGCTTTAGGGTTTGGGAGTTTGGCATGCTCTCGCTGTCTCAAACTTTGCATTCTTGACTTCATGTTTTTTTCCCGGTTTAGGCTTCATCGGCGTTAAACGCCTCAGGTGTAGCCTGGGCGAATGTAGTCCAACCCCTCCGCCTCGCCCCTCACCATTCTTGTGCCCATGGACACCGACCCTAAACCCTAAACCCTAGACCCTAAACCCTAAACCCTACCCTGAACCCTAAACCCTAAACCCTAGACCCTAAACCCTAAACCCTACCCTGAACCCTAAACCCTAAACCCTAGACCCTAAACCCTAAACCCTACCCTGAACCCTAAAACCTAAACCCTAGACCCTAAACCCTAAACCCTACCCTGAACCCTAAAACCTAAACCCTAGACCCTAAACCCTAAACCCTACCCTGAACCCTAAAACCTAAACCCTAGACCCTAAAACCCTAAGCCCGAAGCCCGAGGTGGAGAAAGACTTCATCGCGCGTACCGGCGACCCCACGAACACAGGCCGAGGTGGGACCCTCCCGACCCGAAGTCCCATTGCCCATGCTTGGAGGGTTTTTAATATAGGGGCCTGAATCATTGCCAATAGTATTTTGGGGGCTCCTTATTATAATTATAGTATAATGGGCCCCAAAACCGTATTCTAATTACTAAGGCCCCTGTATTAGGTAGGATTGAGGGTTGAGTGTCCAATTTGAACACAGTAAAAAGCATAGCTAGCATAGGATGTTGCGTCTCGCATGATGTCTCGTAAAGCACATGGAGGGCGCATCATTGTGCTGTCAGATGCAGGACACTTTTGTCGCAGGGCTTGGCAGACTTGAACATGGTATGGCAGCCTTCATGCCTGCATGACACTGTACAAGACAATGAAAGGCAGGGTAGGCAGACTCTATGCTGTTTGTAGTGGAATCGTAAAGAGGAATAACGTTTGTCCTTCCCCAAGAAGCTGCGACTATAGGGGTCTAAATACTTACAAAACTGTTATGGGGGTTCCTTACTCTAATCATAGTATAACGTGCTATTCTAATTATTCAGGCCCCTATATTACGCAGAATCATGCCGGATTGTTTCCCGTGCTATGAAGACCTGAAGCGGTAAAGGCGCCCACGACCGTGTACTTGGAGGATCAGGGGACTTAGTAAGTAGGGTTGCAACTAAGGTAGCTATGGTTATATCTACGTATACCCTCAATTAAGGCATTTATAACCCTACTTACTAAGTCCCATGATCCTCTAAGTACTGTGTTTACGGTTGCATAAGCACTAAAGCCTGCAACCCCAAAGCCCTAAACCCTGCACCCTAAACCCTACCTACTAAAGCCCTAAACTCTAAACCATAAAACGCTGAACCTTCACCCATAGATCGTAAACCTTAGACTGAAAGCCCTACTTCGAGGATCATGGGACTTAGTTAGTAGGGTTATAAGTACCTTCATGAGGGTTATAAGTAGGTATAACTATAGTTACCTTACTTATAACCCTACTTACTATGCCCCCTGACCCAGAGACTCCAATATCCCTTAATTAAGGAATATACCTTCAGTTATAATAGGACCCCTAATATGATTTAAGGAATATTCCTTAGTTGAGGGAGATTGGAGTCTCTGGGATCCTCTAAATAGACCCCATCCACGCCAGGCGGCTGCTGCGTCCATGCGAAGCTGCCGGGCATTGGCCACCGCTTCTTCAAGGCATTCCTTTTTTATTTTGGGTTGCAGGGTTTAGGGGTTTAGGGGCTTAGAGTTCAGGGTTTAGGGGTTAGGGTTCAGGTTGTTGTACAGGTGGCTGGTCAAGTTTGCAGTCACAACATTTGCTGTGCTCTGATCTGCTTGCGGCGCCGGGGTCTCGCGTGGTGGTTACCGCTGCTTACGATCATGGCAATGGTTTGGAACGGCTGGACGACGGCAGGCATAATATTAAGATGCAGAAGAAGATGTTGATGTTGATGCTCATGATGATGATGACGATGATGATGACGATGGTGATGACGATGATGATGATGATGATGATGATGATGATGATGATGAGGACGCTGTTGACGGTGAAGATGGTGAGGATGGTAATCTGATGAGCGTCATACAGGTGCAGGCGACGATCTCTAGTGTGAAGCCTACGAAAAGGATACTGCGGTGGACGATGATGACATAGCTGTAGCTGGTGTCGATTTCGTGCCAAGCATTTAGCGGCGTCTAATGTCACCCGGAAAGTATCAACTGCTAAGGCTTGATGCCGGTGTGGTCCCGCCCGCCATAAACTTAGATTTGTAAATCTTACTATCCGAATTCACAGAAAATTAAGTTACATGCCGCAATCGCTCCTCGTTTGCAGGATGAGATCCATCCAGCGCTCAAGCACAACGTCGCTTCTGGCTCGTTTTGTGCCGAAAACGGGCTGGCTACTCGAATGGTTTCCCACACTGAGATCTTTTGACTCAGCACCTTGCTAGCCTGATCATCGTCGGTGACTTTAGCGAAGCTTTTTCATGCATCACGAACTGCGTGTGGTGAATAAGAGACCTTCAGAAAAGAGAGACCCTAAAAAGGTTCGATCCTTACAATACGCTGCGGGCTCCCTCTCCTGTGTGTTTGTAGTCCTGCAGCGCCTACGCCCTACGCCCCAAATCCATGGTGGAGGGGCACTGTCCTCGAAGTTGTTCTAGTGTCGGCACTTGATCAAAAAAATTGGAGCTTCTTGGTATTCTGCATAGATCCGATTGGTTTTCGGTCATTCAAGAATCGGAATACTCTGTCAGGCTCCTAGAACACACATTTCAGCCCATGTATCGCTTGGCCTGCGTCCCGAAGCCAGGTGAAGGGGACTGTTGGGATGGCGAACGCACGCAGCTTACCTCGCATGCTCGTCTTAGTGGGGCTTGAGCAGGGTGTGAGGGAGTCGATCCCTAGAATAGTCCATGGAATCCCATATAGCAGTCCCCATATCCCTTCCTCTAGTCACACTAAGCACCAGTACGGCGTTTGTGCATGGGTCCCGATGCAGACACGCAAGCTTGTTCTTACTGGTTCAGGAGAAGCCGAACGAAAATGGCTCTCAGTTCTATGCCACGTCCTCAGAGTTGGTTTCGGACCATTGCGTAGTGTTCTCCTCTTTGGGTTCATATCAAGAGATGGACAATCGAGTCAAAGTCCTTGAGATGGATTGTCAATGGCAGGATGATAAGTACGAGGACCCCTACACAAGCTACCCCTCATGTCCCTTGAAGGGCTGGCGTTGGCCCGACAGCGCCGTCCAGCTCATGTCCGCGAAAGCACGCACCTGACCAAGCTTGTGCTGAGATCACCTTGCGGAAAACCATTGAGCAGCTAGATGAGAAGCACACGATTTTTGGGCCACTTGTATGCACTTGGCGGACCAGGGGACTTAGTAAGTAGGGGCTTAAGTGCCCCTTTGAGGGATCTATCGGGCTACTTTAAGGGTTTAGGCTTCAGGGTGCAGAAGATGTTAGGGAGCGCCAAGGTAGGATGGAGTTCGCCAAGCAGGGGGGCCGGTTCGGTTGCAAGAATCTTATGACGGTTTAGGGTTTGGGTTGGGGCTTAGGGTATTGTGTTCTTGCTCTCATACTTGAAGCTGTTTGGTCAGTACTTGTTGATGAGGGATGGGAATGGCATGATGCTACTGTTGATGATGCTGATGGTAAGGGTGTTGATACCGGCAAACTGATGACGATGTTGCTGACGGGTTTGCTGTTACACCAGCAGAAGTGGTAGTGGTGGTGGTAGTAGCAGAAGTGGTACTAGTCGTAGTAGCAGTTGGAGGAGGAGGAGCAGCAGCAGCAGTAGCGGGTGAAGGAGCGGGAGCCAGGAGGAGCAGCAGGGGGAGAAGGAGGGGTGCACTGCTGCTGCTGCTGCTGCAGTAGCTGCTTTAGCTGATATTTGTTTGCTTGTCGTTGTGATGGTCGTGTTGCTTAAGACGAGACTGCCCCTGATCCAGAGATCCGAATCCGCGCAGCATGAACACCTGAAAGCAAGAAGCTTCGTAGCCTCCCCGGATCTTGCTGTTCGCGGTGTTTTCTGTAGGGTCTCTGCGGTTTGATAGAGCCTTTTAGAATGGCGTAAAGCCCTCAGGCGGTCCTCAACCTTAAACCCTGAAGCCCTTAAACCCCTGAACTGCTGACCCTGAGGGCTGAACAGGGTTTAGGGGTTAGAGTTGAGGGTTTAGGGTTTAAATAGGGTTTAGGGTTTCCTTAACCCTAAACTCAAACCCTAAGCTCCTAAAAGCTGCCCCTCGACTCCCCAGTTTTTGTTAGACCTCAAACCGTCTGCTCTCCAACCCTAAACCTTGAACGTCAAACCTGAGGCCCCGAACCACAAACGCTCAAAAGAGCCCTTCAAAGGAACAAAACCCTAAGCCCTTAACCCTGTAGTTAAGGATCCCTTATAGATCCCTTAAAGGAACCCTAAGGTATATTAGGGATTCCTAAACTCCTGAACCCAGAGTCCTGAACCCAAAGCTGGTGAACGCGAAGCCTCCGTCTGCAGCAGGCGGGTTGCCGAAGGGTGCGGCTCTGAGCCTGCTTGCGTTTCAGGTTTAGGGTTTCAGGTTTAGGGTTTAATTAGGGTTTCAGGTTTAGGGTTTAGGGGTTCAGGGTTTAGGGTTTAGGGTTTGTGTGTGGAAGTCAGTTGATGGCGTTATTTCTGCGCGGGATAAATAGGAGGCTTTTGGGGAGGGGTTTAGAAGGGCTCTTGGATGGGTGATATAATATGATATAAGGTGTTTTTTTCTGAAAGGCTTTATTCTCTAGGGTCTAGGGTTTTCTGAGTTTGGGGTTTAGGGGTCTAGGGGTCTAGGGGCCTAGGGGTTTAGGGGTTTAGGGTTCGTTGGGTTTTGTTTAAGTCCTAAGCTCTGGCGCACCGAAGAGTTCCCAGAGACCCCAATATCCCTTAATTAAGGAATATTCCTTAAATCATATTGGGGATCCTAGTACATTTAGGGTATATTCCTTAATTAAGGGATATTGGGGTCTCTGGGTTCCCCTTGCTGGGTCCGAAGTGCCGAAGTGCCGAAGAGACTGGGCTCGAGAGTATGCCACAGCAGAACCTAGAGGAGTCTTCAAGCCGTAAAGGAGTCTTTAAAGATCGTTTAGGGTTTAGGGTTTTAAAGGAACCCTGAGTCATGGCAGCAACCCTAAACCCCTATAGAACTCTTAAAGGAACCCTTAAACGGCTGAAAAGGTTATTTGGGGGCTCTTTCCGTAAATGTCGTAGCTCAACCTAGGCTGCACGCCCCAAAGTCCCGGACCTTAAGCCTGCTGATATTCAACCTGACCAAGGCCCTACACCTCAAAACGCCAAACCCAACACAGTACTAAACACCGAAACACTACAGCTCGAAAGTTTAGACCCGACTCTATACGCATGCCTGCATAACTCCAAATTTTCAAGGCCTTGATCGCCATAATCATTCAAGGCCAAATAACTATGCTATGCCCCTACAGAACCCTTATAGTGAGCCTTCTGGAACCCTAGAACAACCTCAAAAACCCTCCCCATTCGGAGCGATTGCGCGGCGAGCGCAGCGAGAAGGCCGCAAAGCTTTTTGTGTAGCTCCCCAGAGACTCCAATATCCCTTAATTAAGGAATATTCCTTAAATCATATTAGGGATCCTACTATAATTTAAGCTATATTCCTTAATTAAGGGATATTGGAGTCTCTGGGTCGGGGCGTTCACGGTGTTTCGAAGGCCTTTTGTGGGTTTGTGCGAGGGCTCCAGTTTGCTTTGGGAGTTCACAGATTTTTCGGTTTTAGGGCATGAGGTTTGGGGTTGGGTTTTAGACGGTATAGAGGTGCCTGAGCTGGTAGGGCTTTATGGTGATACTTATTGTAGCGTATGACAAGCATACCTTTTACTATTACAGCTGTTCCTGTCATCACTGTTGCTGTCATAATTTCTGTTGTTATTATTGTTGTAGTAGTAACAGTTATTTTTAGCATCTTACTCTTGTTATGGTTCCTGTTGTTTTTCGTTTCGTATCATGATTCCTACTTGTAGCATTGTTGCTTTTCAGCGCGGCAGATCATGAAACTATGCTGCTGTGGGGTTTTACTAGGTATCTATAGGGTATTTCTAGGAGTCTACTGGGCTTAAGTAGGGCTTATCAAGAATGATGTTACTGATCCTTTCAGGGAGAGACTGACCGTGTGTGCTAGGGGAGGCCGCTGATGGTTGCAGCGCGGCGCAGGCCGCCTCCGCCAGCTTGTCTTTGAGAGCCACTCGGGACAAGCAATCTCTGAGTTTAGGGCTTAGGGTTTCTAGGGAAAGGGGACCTCATGGAGACACTGAAGAGTAGGACCCGTAGTATAGAGACTCCCACACAGGATCTCATAATTGCAAGAAACGCTTATCTGCAGTAAACCGTCGGATGGAATAGTAGCTTGTGTCTGCCTTCTTGTGAGAACTATGTCAGCGTGTGATGAAGATGGTGATGATGATATGTATCACTAATATGACTGGTTGGATTTTGTTCCCTATTGCTGTTGGTACTTATATTATTGCTATTAATTGGCTATGAATTACTGTCATTATTATTGCTGTTAGTGTTACTACTGCTATTGCGATTAGGATAACTGTTACTGTTATTCTTGTAAGTGTAAGACATAAAAAAAGACGGACTTTTTCTTTTCATTGTCTTCAGCAAGACTGCTATGACGCTTTGCGTGCTCTTGCTGCTATTAATATCATCTGTCCAGTACTTGTGAAGATGCTGCGTGCTGCCGATGATAATGACGATTTAGAAGGGGCCCCCACCTTGAAATAGTGGTTTAATAGGAATATAATAGGGCCCTAATATAATCCTTATAGTCACTATTACAGGGTGGGGGCCCCTTCTAAATCACGACGATGATGATGATGATTGCTAGGGAGGAAGGCAAGGCAGGCACTCCGAGGTGCTTTCAGAGAGCAGGGTGGCGTGCTTCTTGGGTTTAGCGCTTTGGAAAGGGCCCGAAACCCTACATCCCAAGCCTCAAGCCCCAAAACCCCAAACCCCAAGCCCTAACAAGCCTCAAAACCCGAAGGCATCGCCAGAGTCGCCGTGATGTGGGCGCTTCTGCAGTCTGCTGTTGTGGCCCTTCTCTTAGCCTCGAAGGTGTCGGTGAGGTTTCAGAGGTTAGGTTTCAGAAGGCGGGTCTAGACCCTGCTCAAGCGGAAGCAAGACTCTACTGAAACTTCCCAAGTCTTGGAGTTAGGAGATACCCTTTGCTATGTCGAGCCTTTTCTTGTCTGCTCGGGTCGAGGGGCTTAGCTTTGCCTTCGGGGTCCAGGTGTTTCAGGGTTAAGAGCTTTAGGGTTCAAGGTTCGCGGTTACAGACCTTGCTGCCTTGCTGCCTGTGCTGGCAAGCTAGCCTTTCGCAGCCGTTGGAGGGTTTGCGGCCAGTAATGGTAGTTTGCAAGAGTTGTATAGCCGAGTGACACTATGAAGAAGAATAGAACAGTCTCAACAACAGCAACAAGAACAACGGCAACAATAACAGCAAAAAGAACAACGGCAGCAGCAACAACAACGGCAACAACAACGACACCATCAATAACAGCAACAACAACAACCTACAACTACGGTTACTACAACCACAGCTACAGCTACTACAACTGCTACAACTGTTACAACAACAACGACAACTACAAGTGGTTAACTACAACCGCAACTACGACTGGACTGCAACTACAACTACAACAACAACTACCACAAATACTACAACTACTACAACTACTACATCTACAACAACTACTACACTACAACTACTACAACTACTACAGCTACTACAACTGCAGCAACTGCTACAACACCAACAACAATAGCCACATAACTATAATTAGAACTGTTTAACGGCAATTACGACTACAACTAGTAGCAACTACTACCACTGCTACAACAGCAACTACTACGACCAACCACAAGTCCAACTCCAACTACAACTACAAGAGCAACATTGTGGCGCTGGCGTCCAAGGCCCTGGTCTTGCTGGCATCCCTGGTCATGTTTGCGTCTATTACCAAGAACCTCGGCCTTTCGTGAGCTTCCCGGGTTTAGGGATTTAGGGGTTTGGGGGTTTAGGGGTTTGGGGGGTTTAGGGGTTTAGGGGTTTGGGGTTTAGGGGTTTAGGTTTTAGGGTTAAGAGCATCAAGACGAGAAGAAGACGGCGCAAGCAGCAACAAAAGTTACCAGCCTGCAATGGCAGCGGCAAAGTCACCAATAGCAGCAGCAGCAGCAGCAGAAGCAGCAGCAGCACCAGCAGCAGCACCAGCACCAGCAACAGTCACTTGCACGACGACGATAGGTATCACCAGCCAGCCACCGCTGCTGCTGTTGCTACCATTACTCCTACTACCAAAACTAGTACCACCCCCCGCCACCACCAACGCGAGTACTGCTGCTGCCGCTGCGACTGTTGCCCATCCTCCTGCTCCTACCCCCGAGTAAACCTCAATCCACACTCGTAACCCCAGCCCTGATTTCCTGCACTCCTATTGCATATTCAGCATTGAACTGACCAAGGAATCTGACGATTCCTATGATCCTGCTGACTGCAGGCAGTTTGCGAGTTTTGGGTTTAGGCTTTTCGTTTCAGAATGTTTCAGAGCTGTCTGTTTGCCGTATGGGTAGTCGTCAAAATTATGGTCCCTTTTTTTTGGGTACCCTAAACATTAGGTGCCGTATTATGTTAAGGGACCCAAAAAAGGGGCCATAATTTTGACAACCACCCATATCATGGCAGGGCCAGCAATGAAAACAACATCGGACATGTGCCATGCACTGACCATGAGATTCGATGTCACACCAGTTTATGGTTTTGGGTTGAGGGGTTTAGGGGTTTAGGAGTTGAGGAGTTTAGGGTTTTGGGTTTACGGGTTCAGGGGTTTAGCGGTTTAGGAGTTTAGGGGTTTAGGGTTTGGGGTTTAGGGTTTAGGGGTTTAGCAGTTTAGGAGTTTAGGGGTTAGGGTTTTGGACAGGTTTCTACATGGCTGACGTTGCAAGCATCGTCGGTTGTGGAGTCGTCATTTCTGACCCTGAAGTCTAAACCCTAAGAATTAAAAATCCCTTAAGCCCTGAGCAGGTGTGGCCTTCTACTTCTTCGGGGGCTTGCTCAAGGGCATGCACTTCGACCTCCAGCTTTTAGGCCCGGGTTTAGGGGTTTAGGATTTCGGGTTTCAGGGGTTTTGGTGTTTTTAGGGTTTCGGGGTCTCGGGGTTTAGGGGTTTGGGGTTTAGAGTTGAGGCCCCATCCCTGAAGGAAATCTGATTCCGACGGTTTTCTCGTCCTCTAAAGTTCCTTGAACTCTGTGTTTCAAGGCATGAAAGCCTTGTTTTTGGGGTTTTTGAGCGGCTTCAGGGTTGCAAGGGCGTTTTATGGTCCCGGGGGCTCCGAGAAGCTTACCCAGAGACTCCAATATCCCTTAGTTAAGGAATATACCTTAAATTATAATAGGATCTCTAGTATGATTTAGGGAATATTCCTTAATTAAGGGATATTGGAGTCTCTGTGTACTTCTGGGTGAGAAAGGGGACCGTTGAGGTGCTTCTGGACAACACTTCCTTCTGTTACGGCCATCTTGCGCATCAGTGTATTGCCCCCAAACACTAAGAGTCTATGATAGGGCTACTATTAAGGTCCTAATGTATCTATATTATGAATATTATTCAACTATTGCTGAGTGGGGGCCGTACCCAAATAATAGCCGTGGTTCGGCTACTCGTAGGAATTATACTGGACCATGCCTGGGGCCCTGGTGTGTTTGTGTGTGGCCTAGACCCTAGACCCTACCCAGAGCCTCCAAAACCCCTTAATTAAGGAATATACCTTAGATTATAATGGGATCCCTTTTTTGATTTAAGGTATATTCCTTAATTAAGGGGTTTTGGAGGCTCTGGGTAAGCCTGTGTCCGACGACGAGAGCCCGGGAAGGCCAAAACACAACATCGGCGCTGAACATGTCCGTGGATGCCGCGGAGTTTCAGCTAATCAAGGCGGGCGCTGATGGGGTCAGGAATTAGGGGTGGTTGAGGGTTAGGGTGTAGGCTTTGGGGTGGAGGTTGGGGTTTGAGTTGAGGGCTTAAGGTTCAGAGTTTAGGATCTAGGGCTCAGAGTTTAGGGTTTGAGGTTTATCGTTTTGAGGCCGCAGACATCAGGCGGCCGCGGGTCAACAGCAAGCGGGCAAGGTACGGTTCGGCACGCACAAAGCTACAAGCAAAAACTGTACGTTTGTCCCGGCCAGGAAATCAATCACGAACCCTAACCTAGAGGCTCCATATGTAGTACCATTATGGAATTAGATCCCTGAAGCTCTGATAAGGGGCCTAATTCCATAATGGTACCATATATGGAGCCTCTGGGTAAGCCATAAATCCCAAACGTGAATCCACCAACCATGTCCGAGTCAGATTGGACTAGGTCAGTCGGGTTGGAGGACATCCAGACTCTTGGGGTTTCTCTCTGCTTGGGGTGACTTCGGTCAGATTTGGTTAATATAGGGGCCTTAATAATTAGAATACGGTGTTGGGGCCCATCATACTGTATTTATCTTAAGGAGCCCCCAAAGTAGTATAGGTAATTGTCAAGGCCCCTATGATACAACCCCCCATATTACCCCTCATAATAACCCGAATAGGACCCTTTTTAAGGAACCCTTAAAGGAAACCTTATTAAGGCCCCCCATGATATGTGGGATTCGGTGAAGTTTTCTTAGAGAGCCGATCCGTCGAGCGTGACGGAAGCCAAGAAAGGCAGATTAAAGTTCTATAGGGGCCTTAAATACTTACCTATACTATTTTGGGGTCCCTATTATCTTTATAGTATAATGGAAAACCCTGTTCGAATTATTAAGGTCCCCATAGTATATCGTCTGATTTTGGCGCTAGCAAGTTCACCCAGCCTCGCCTCACGTGCTAGCCGTAACTTGATCTGACCAAGCTATGTGAACTTCACCTACCCGAAATGGCATCTTCTCTGATTTGAGCTTTGTGCTGGGAGATCCTTGGATTCGTGCTGCGTCCGATCTGCGCTGTGATTTGCTGGTGTTGTGGTGCCCCGCCCAGGGCCTGTGAGAAGCTTGAGATCAGGGTCGCGGTCGCGGTTTGAAGTTCTGGATTTCTGAAGCTTCTTGGAATTTTGGGGTTTCTTCGCCCATAAATCCTCAATCCCAAACCCTAAATCCCCAAGCCTCAATCCTAAACCCCAAATCCCCAAGCATGAATCCTACACCCTAAATCCCCAAGCCTCAATCCTACACCCTAAATCCCCAAGCTTCAATCCTAACACCCTAAATCCCCGAGTCTCCCGACCCCGAAGCCTCAACCTCGATCGGTTTCGGGTCTCAGACTTCGCAGGCCGAGATCCAGGAGTTGAACACCAAGCTCTTCGGGACTGCCAGAAGCCCTGGCTCCAGGCATCCGGGTCGATTTTTTTTTTTTTAAAAGATGATGATCATGATACTAGTCGTAATGATTGTCGTAATCATAGCAATGATCATAATAATGATGATGTCCATAAAGAGGAACGATGATAATAGTGATAACACTGACGACAATGCGGATTGCTTAGAGTGTTCTAGGGTTTGTTAAGGGTTGCTCAGGGAGTCACCGTTTTTTCAATCGTTGCATAGGCGGTCAAAGTACAGAGGTTTAATGGGGTGTGCCTAAGGTGTGGATATGATTTTCGGTTTATATCGTATCTGCTGCACACGGAAATTTCGTGGGTTTTGTGCTGAGTTTATTGGTGGGTCATGGTGGGTCTGTGTTTGGGGTTTAAGGTTTCTTTTGTCCAGAGGTCGTATAGGTGGTTTCTCAGCAGGGTAAGGGTGTCAGGATGTGCGATGCGGGTCAAGATCGGTTGCTATCGTCAACGGTGTCGTCGTAGTCGTAGCTGCAGCAGCAGAGTATCATAATGCCATCATGATCGTCATCATTCCCATTGTTGTTATTGTTATTACTGTCATTGCATTGTCATTCTCGTTTCCGTCGTTATTTCATTTTCACGACTACTGTCATTCCTACCGTGATGATGGTGCATACATCTAAACAAAGAAGGCGAAAAGCTGTTGAGGCTATTCGGCTGACGTTTCTGTGGTTAGCTTTCGGAGACCAGGTCGGCGAGAGAAGTTTCGAGTCTCGCAGGTACAGGGAGCTCCCGCAGCCCGATACCTAGGGACCCGAAAAGGACCGAAGCTTACGCATGTTACACTTACCTTTGGTTAGTAGGGAATGGAAGAGAGGTAATAGTAACAGTTATGCTTGTACCGCATTCCTCCATTCCTTACTAACCAAAGGTAAGTACAGGGATATCCCAACCTAACTGGGCTTCATTACAAGGGGGCCGGAAGATCCCCTCTCCCAACTCTTGCTTGCTCTTTGTGGTCCCAATACGGGGAGCTTTTTCGGAGCCGCGGTAGTTGAAGTCAGCCCTCCAGGGCCCTTCACCATCGTCATAGAGCTCCCTGAACTCTAAACCCCAAGCCCGAACACCTAGACCCTAAATCATCCGCGCCAAGTTTGAAGCCTAGACCCCCTAAATCATAGGCTCCAAGTTTGAAGTCCTAACCTGTCGAAGAGGAAACTGCAGGAAAGGAGCGTCGCACGAAATCGAATGTGATCCTTTAAGGTCAGCTGGGTTTAGGATTTCGGGGTACGATTTTTGGCACAGGTTAAGCAAAGTGGTCTCCATGCTCCAAGATTTCCAGAAGATCGATGCGAAGCTTGAAGAGGTGAGGCGCGGTTTGGGAGGAGGGTACTTTACGCCGCTTTGGGGGCCATAATACGCTGTTGTGGGGGGTTTCCTTCTTATGCCCCCGAACCCTATTCTGATCATCAAGGCTCCTATGTTGAGTGGCTTCGTGCTATCCCGCCCCTACAGAACGGTATTGCAGTAGAGTTAGGAGGATCTGCCAGGCACTCTGCTGGAATCAGAGTTCCCTGTTCCTAAACCTTAAACCTTGAACCCTGCACCGTCGCCGACTGATGTGTCAGGCGTCACAGGAAGCAACAAGATTCAAAAAACCTTACACCACAATTCCGAAACCCGAAACTCGAAAGTGAAGCGGGTCTGTGGCATCCTTCATCATTTAATCTTCCTTTTTCAAGAAGACATGCAACCCACTGGCAGCTTTGGCTTCGACCCCATCGTCCACCAGATGTGTTTGCTTGACACTTGAATCCGACGAAGCTTTGTGGGTTTTGAATTTAGCGATGTGTGTGATTAGGTTTGGAAGTGTCGGGATTTCCGGTAGCTCCATGAACACCTGGGCTTGAAGGTTGTTGGGATTTGAGGGTGCAGTTCAGCGTTTTTGTGACGGGGGAATAGGCTTGTCGGTTTGGGGGTTTTTAGGGTTCAGGATTGAGCAACCTTAGGAATCGCACTTCGACCAGGGGCGTCCTTCGCCTGCTCGAGCACGACGAAAGCAGCTCTCTGGAGGACTCTCGGGCGCTCTCTGCACTCCAACAGTTCGTGTTGGCCTCTTGCGAGCTACATGGGTGGTTGTCAAAATCATGGTCCCCTTCTGGGTACCCTAAATATTTGGTGCCATATTAAAATACGGACCCCAAAAGGGACCCTAAATTTGACAACTGCCCACATACTCGCAACAGTTCTCACAGTCCCTAACCTCCTTTTCTTAGTGTTGCTTGCGCGAGTTGGGGGCTCGAAGCTCCGGGTGCAAGTTTTTTTTTTTTTTTTTTTTTTTATCGAGTTCGGTCTTTTTGCTTTCGGTTTTACGTGTCGCGCCTGGGGTTGAAAGAGGGCTTCGGGCCAGGGTTCAGGGCTGGGCTCTGGGGTAAACCCGGTCTGGGGCACCCTACACCCTAAATCCGAGACCCTAAAGCCTGAACCCTAAGCCCTTAAGAAACGCACTCTTAAACAAAAGAAACCCTAAACTCCGAAACCCTCAAGGACCCTGAAACCCTTAACCCTAAACTTTCATCCCTGAAGCACCCTAATCCTAGACCTCAAAGCCTCAAACCCAACCCTAACCCCTCAGCCCCGGACGTGGGAGTCAGAAGTATGATGCCCGAACGTCAGGCCTCCTGAAACGAAGATGGAACTCCTTAATTTTGTAGAAGCCTAACCAGTTTAGGGGTTTGGGGTTCAGGGTTTAGGGTTTATCCTTCCTGAAGGTTCCTTAGCATGGGCATACGATCATACACCCCCAAACCTTCTTCAAACAAGACCTCAGGCTCCTACATTTGCCCGCCAAGGTGGTGGGCCTTTTTTCAGGTTCCATGCTAGCTAGTTTCAAGGAGCACCAAAGACTGTAAACATCTGTAAACCCTGCACTTCTCAGATTCCCAACACCCTGCAGTGGAGCGCTGAACCCTAAACCCCAAGCCTTTAAGCCCCAAAATCCAAACCCTAAGAAGCCCTAAGCCCTAAACCCTGAGAAGCCATAAGCCCTAAACCCTAAGCCCAAAGGCCCAAGCGCAAAACTCCCGGAGCCGAACCCTAAGCCCTAAGCCCTAAACACAAAGGCCCTAAGCCCCAAAACTCCCGTAGCCGAAGGACTTCCTGCAGCGGCAGCAGAACCGGGCCGAGGAGCTGGCGAACGCCTCCGTCTCGCGAGTTCTCGAGCTCGTGTCCCAGAAGGCCTCTTTGCAAAAGTAGGGTTTAGGGATTCCTTTAGGGTTCCTTTTAAAGGTTCCTTTGAGGGTTCCTTTGAGGGTTCCTTTTAGGGTTCCTTTTAGGGTTCCTTTGAGCGTTCCTTTGAGGGTTTCTGAGGTTGGGGTTTAGCTCGTGTCCCAGAAGGCTTCTTCTATAATTTCCTTAGGAAGTATCATGTATTTTTATTCAGATAAAACCCAAGAGAATACTAGCAATGTTATTTTGGGGTGCAGTAGTCTTGGGGGCTTCGCAAAGTAGGGCTTGGGGATGCCATTTAGTGTTTGTCTTGAGGGTTCTTTTGAGGGTTTCTGAGGTTAGGGTTTGGGGTTTATTGGGGTTTGGGGTTCAGGCTTTGGGGCTTCTTGTGGAGGAGCCCTAAACCCTACTTGGAGCATCTGGGGACTTAGTAATAAGAGTAAGGGAACTAGAATCATATGTACTCCTAACCTTAATCAACGTACTTATTTTGAGCCTACTCGCTAAGTCCCTTGATCCTCCAAGTTAGCCGTTTCAACCGTTCCCCAAGCCCTTACCGATAAGCACTGCATCCTCTAGCTCCAAACTATGCAGACCGCCGTCGAGATCGTAGGCCCCAAATCCTGAAGACGACAGCCACTCAAAGCTATCACGCGCTGGCTGCTGAGCAGTCTCTGCGCCTTAAGATTCTGGAACGGCCGTTTCTACCCCAAACCTCTAAACCCTAAGATTACCTTTGGTTAGTAGGGAATGGAGGAATGGGGTACAATTATAGCTACTATTACTACCATTCTTCCATTCCCTACTAACCGAAGGTAAGCTATAGGATTGCCAAGGCCCCTATATTATAGTATCCTTATAGATCCCTTATAGTAACCCTCAAAGACCCCTTTATAAGGCCCCTTTTAGGTCCCAAAGTCCCAGACCCAGAACCCTGAACCCCGAGACCCCAAAAGAGGCTTTTTGGGATCCCCTAAACCCTAAACCCTTAAACCCTAAACCCTAAACCCCTAAACCCTAAACCCTAAACCCTTAAACCCTAAACCTTTAAACCCCTAAACCGCTAAACCCAGAACCCTTAAACCCTAAACCTCTAAACCCTTAAACCCCAAACCCAGAACCCTGAGCCGCGAGCCCCCAAAAGAGGCTTTTTGGGATCGGCTTCAGCCTCTGCTTCGTGACGTGGGCCTCATCTCCGAGGCTCCGAGGAGGGATCCTCTCCTGTGGAGGGGTTGTCGAATTTTCCGAAGTGTAGGGTTTAGGGTTTTGGTTTAGGGTTTAGGGTTTTGGTTTAGGGTTTGGGGTTTAGGGTTTTGGTTTCAGGGTTTGGGGTTTAGGGTTTTGGTTCAGGGTTTAGGGTTTAGGGTTTTGGTTCAGGGTTTGGGGCCTAGGGTTTTGGTTTAGGGTTTGGGGTTTGGGGTTTAGGTTCAGGGTTTAGGGTTTAGGGTGAGGCTTTGAGGTGTCTGGGGTGTGCAGAACCGTCCTTGTTAGGGGGTTCGTAGGCTGAGGGACAAGAAGACACTCAACATCGCAGACCCTCAACTACTCCGAGCCGTCCTTCTCGGACCCGATGGCCTGATTTTAACCCCGGCCCAGACATGGCAGTTTAATTGCACTCGTGCCGCGAGATAGGCAGGCGAGGATGTACAGAGGCCGCCCTATACTAGGCCGACGGCGACCGTGACTGTAGCCCTGTATCGTACTTGGAGGATCGGGGGACTTAGTATGTAGGGTTGTTACTCCTGCAACTATAGTTATATCTACCGTTTTTAATCCTCATTCAGGTACACATAACCCTCCTTGCTATGTCCCCTCATCCTTTCAGAAGCCAAAACTAGCATTGCGCTCTGCATGATCGGTCGGGCAAGCGAGAAAGTGCTTCCGACATCCTTCAACTAAGTCCCGCTGCTGCAATCTTGA
This sequence comes from Symbiodinium sp. CCMP2592, assembly GCA_905221615.1. Classification (NCBI taxonomy): domain Eukaryota; class Dinophyceae; order Suessiales; family Symbiodiniaceae; genus Symbiodinium; species Symbiodinium sp. CCMP2592. Next base: position 239,186 of record CAJNDT010006070.1, on the reverse strand, counting down.
ATCCCAACTTTGAAGCCCAACCACTAACCCCCAAACCTTCAACCTAAACCCGAAACCCCCCTAAAACTTGCCCTAAACCTAGACCCTAAACCCTAAACCTAAACCCTAAGCCTCCCTAAACCCTGACTCCTCTCCTTCAGCCTTCGCTCCTGCCGACTTGCAGGTTGATCCTGAGACGCAGCACCTTGGACTGTCAGTTATAAGGTTTAGGGTTTCGGGTTGAGGCTATATCTAAACCCCAAGCCTGGAGAGAGAGAGAGAGAGAGATTTCTCTTTCCATACTACATAGTATGTTTTAGCTTCATGCAAAATGTACTATAGTGCAATATGTAATGGTATTTCATGTAATGTAATGTAATATAATGCAATGTAACATAGTACAATCTAATATAATCCAATACAGTTTAATGTAACAGAATATATGTTGACAATATATATTGATTATTATTATAACATAGTATAGTATAATATAATATATCTACACATATTTCTGTACACAGACTATACTAAATTATAAGATAATATAACCTAATGTGTAGACACACACACACACACAGACACTAATCTTCAGCTGCGCTCTGCCTTAAAACCGTGAGCCCTAAATGACCCTAAACTCAATCGTGAAACTTCACCACTAAGCCCCTAAACCCTAAGCTTAAACGTCAAGCTTCAATTCAATCCCTAAATCCGAGACCTCGGAAGCCGGCTCCCTCATATCGAGCCTCAGGATTCGTGCTGAGGCGGAGCGAGCACGGGTGCAGGTGCCTTTGGGTTTAGGGTTAAGCGCTTAGGGCATAGGGTTTAGGGGAGAAGGTTCCAGAAATATTTGAGGCTTACGTTTAATAAACCTTCAAGTGTTGAAGCCTCAAGCTGTAAGCAAGTGAGTTTTTCTGACTTGAATGCCGGTGTTGACCCATGGCGGACCTAGGAGGGCAAACTGCTAACTACACGCCGGCTTGGCAGGAGCAGCTTCGCATCGATGCAGGTGTGGCGGAGAAAGTGGAGCGCATCAGGAGTGGGCGGGGTTGGGAATCTGGGAAGCAACAATCATATGGACACCCGAGTGACCACTAGTGACCAACAATATTCTTTCTTAGGCTTCTGGATACTACTTGTGCCACAATATGCCCGAAAGCCCACCTTCGAAATCTATGAGGGCCCTCCACTGAAACCCTGAGTCCACACCCCCAGAGCGCAACACATGCCCCAAACCCGATCCTCCGAAGGACCCAGGGCTGGGTGATGGTTTATGAGGCCATCGCTGCAGACTTTGACAGAGCACTGCCGTACCCCGGCTCAGATGGATTTAGCCTGATTCGGGATGGTTGTTGCTATATGCTGGACGTATTTTAAGCCAGCTGTTATTGATCCAGTACATCTTTGGCTCGTTGCTGCCCCGACCGCCAGCGGATCACATTTCTCCTTTGATGGTTTTTGTCAATTATCTGAGGGCTTGACAGTAATCGCATGTGTACGAAGCTTTTGCGGACCTTTGTGTGCTGGAGGCCTTTAACATTGTAGTGGTCACTCTGATTGAAATCACGCTGCTGATAGTGATGCTGAGATCGCTAACGCCCTAAACTGTAAATCCAAAAACCAACCCTGAGGGTCGCAGGCATCATCTCACAGCACACCCCGAACCCCTTTCCTGACTGTTCGGGCACCTGTGTTAGGGTTTAGGGTTTAGGGGTTAGGGCACTTTGTGGTAATTATCATGGCAACTGTCGCTGTCCGCACAGGTATCGCGCCGCGGCCCTGCTTTGCTTTTGTCCGGAGCCCAAGAATTTGGATGCAGGTACGCAGATATGCGTAGAGTTTAGAGGTTCAGGGGACTCAGTAACCAGGCTCCTTACTGAGTTTTCAATAGATGTAAGTACAGGTGCCCTGCTTATCTCCCTACTTGCGAGTGTTCTGTTCCTCCAGGCAACCTCAACCTTCACCGCAACCCCTAAATTCTGGTTTGGGCTTTTCGCTGTTGTTGCTGTAATGATTGCTAGGGTGGCCACGGTTCTTGCGAAGCACCCTCTTCTATGACGGTAGCATGCGTGCTTTGTGATTTGGTTGCGTCTTGCCATGGATCTTGTTGTAGCTCAGCTCAGGGTTTACACTGGTGACGCCCGTTAGCTCCCGGCCCAAACCCAAACCCTCACTAAAGCCGCAAATCCTCAACCCAAGCCCTGCAGTGTCCCTGAAAGCAACCCTTCTAGTATCCCTGGTAGCCAAAGTACCCTTATGAAAACCTCAAATCATAAAAGGATCCCCAAAACCCATCCTCACAGAATGGGACCGAGATGATTACTAGCCTGGCATTCTGGCCCTGTCAGGCTTTGGGGTCAAGTTTTGATTGGTTTGAAGGCTTCAGGGTTCAGGGTTGTACGTCCTGAAGGCATGGCTCTTGCCGGCGTTGGTTTGGGCTATCACATCCTGTGACTGGGACGCACGCGAGGAAGCATCAGCCAGAGCACCTTCAGTAAAACATAAGCTTGTAGTGGTACCTAAACCCTCAACCCTAGATCCCTAAGAACCTCAACCCTACAACCCTGAAAGCCCAAGCTCTGATACCCTAATCCCGAAATCGACCAGAGTGTGTTTAGTAGCGCAGTAAACTTGATCTAGGTTTCTGAATGATTGAAGAAAGTGTAATACCAGTTCGAGCTCGTATAGTTGCGGGCCCCAAGACCCTATTCTAACTCTTATCGTTGCTACAGATGGGATTCCTTAACATGAACCCGATTATGGGAACCCTAATCCCTACTAAACCTTTTGATGGGCTAAAACCCCTTTTGGCCTCCTACGACTCAAGCCGCCCGGAGGGGCTGAGATACGGTTGATGATATAAATCCTGCATTACTCATTAAGGACCCTAAACTATGGGAATTATGGTATAGTCCTTAGTATTGCTAATGCCGGATTTATATCATCAACCGTAGGACTCGATTTTTCGGGTGTCGGGGACCACCAGAATCTTAAAACACCCTTTTGGCCTCCCAGCAGATAGGCATTAGTCTCGTGTTTGTACCTCTTCGATGGCTTTCGAGAGGGAGCCCTGCGAACTCCTGACTTATGCAACATGTTTTAGAGCCAGCAAAAGGTGTCCCCAAACACTAAACTGTCAAAAGTTTATGGCTCAGGGGAGGCTCAGATTCGAAAACTCTTACAAAGCCCGACAAAACCCTAAAACAGTGACCCTAAAGCCTTCATAAGCCCATAGAAACCCACCTTCTCCAGCCCAAAGATACCCAAGCCTAAACCCTAAACTCCTAAAGCTGGCAGCCATAACAGGACATGTTTTGGGTGTTGCCTGTGGTATCATCACAGCGGGCGGGTTAACTTGCGATTTCATGGAGTTCTATGACATATGCAGGGAAGGTCGCTCGGCGCATAATATGCCGCCACCCCCCCAAACCCTGGTGCAGCCACTGTGCAAGAAGACAGCCCTAAGCCCCAAAACCCTGACCCAAAGCTAAAACCCTAAGCCCCAAAGCCCGAAAGCCCAAAGAATCGAAGCCCTAAACCCCCTGGGTTGTCCTCTGGGATGTGTTTTAATTTCCCCTACTATTTTGTAGAGAACCATAATAGCAAAAGATTGCAAAGGGCTTCAAGGACAACTAAACCCCATAAGGCGCCCCGAACCCAGGAAGCGGCGACTTCGTGTGCCGCCTCTCGTGGACGAGACCTCGGCGTCCTGGCTGCCGCGCTTCCGCCGCATTTCTGTGCCCTGGCGGCTTGTGGTTAGGGACCCAAAAGCACATAAGCATAAGCCTTTTATAGGGATGTATCCCTACCTTATTGGGTCATTATAAGGGGGTTTATATGGGATATCCCTAAGCTTGTTTTTGCTTATGTGCTTTTTTGGGCCCTATGAGGTTCGCAACGATTTTGGGTTTAGGGTTGAGGGTTTTGGGTCTTAGGGGGCTTTATGGGTTTGGGGCTTAGGTTTTAGGTTTATGCGTATGTGCATGTGTATGTATATGTATGCACACATAAACACATGTGCACGTTAGATTTGTCTTAAAGGCTTTGAGTCTAGGCTCTACAGGTTTTCAAGAAAGCTGGAAACCGGGTCAAGGACAATGAGTGCTGGGATTCTCTATACATTACTCTTAAGGACTGAGGCTATCGGGTTTCCAACTTTTGGGCTTCTACTGTAATGTGTGGGGTTCATGCCTACGTTTTGTCTGGAGAACCCAAAACCCGTTTAGTTAGGATGTGAAATTGAGGGCTTCAGGGTTTAGGGCTTAGGGGTTTAGGGGTTTTAGGGGCTTTCAGCTGCTAGGTTATGTATTAGTGTACGGGTTACAGGGCTTACTTCGAGGATCATGTGACTTGGTAAGTAGAGTTGTCACGTATAAGTACCTTAAGCAAGGCATGAGTAGATATAGATCTAGTCACTGTAGTTGCATGTCCCGACCTACTTTCTAAGTTTCCTGAAACCTGAACTCCTAAACATCCCTAAACCGCTAAACTTTCGACTCCAAACCCTAAACCCTCGAACCTAAACCCTATCCCCTAAACCCCTAGACCTGAAACCCTAAACCCTATCCCCTAAACCCTAAACCGTAAACCCCTAGACCTTAAACCCGAAACCCTATCCCCTTAACCCTGAACCCTACACCCTAAACTCCTGGACCCTAAACCATAAACCCTATCCCCTAAACCCTCACCTGAAGACAGGCAGTCGAGGATCCGACGGAGCTGCTGCACCGCGTCTTCGAGCGCGACGATGCGCGACCCAAGGTCGGCCCAGGGTTAGGGGTTTTGGGCTGTGGTTCCTTTAAAGGGATCTGTAAGGGTACCTTCCAAGAGGTTCCTTCAAGGGATCTTATAGGGTTCTAGGGTTTAGGGTTCAGGGTTTAGGGTTGAGGGTTCGGGGTTCGGGGTTTTGGGCTCTAGGGTTTTCGGGTTTAGAGTTGAGGGTTTAGGGTTCGGGGTTTAGGGTTTGGGCTCTAGGGTTCAGGATTTAGGGGTTTCGTTTTCAGGGTTCGGGGTTTAGGGGTTTAGGGTTCAGGGTTCGGGGTTTAGGGGTTTAGGGTTTAGGGTTCGGGGTGTAGGGGTTTAGGGATTTATGGTATGAAAGGACCAAAACCCGTCGTCTTATTGTCTAGGCCTCTACATGAACCGACTTGTTAGAAACTCCATGGGAGGTTCTGAACTTGAGGTCTTTGCCGAAAGGTTTGTTCCAGGACCCCAAGTAGGGTTATGAGTATCGTAATGAGGGTTACAAGTAGATATAACTATAGTTACCTTACTGATAACCGTACTTATATACTAAGTCCCGTGAACCTCTAGGTAGGTCTGGCTAGGGAGAAAGCCCATCAAGCTTGGAGGTTGGGGATTCAGGGTTTAGGGTTGACGGAGTACGGCTTCCGGAATCCAGGCTCTGACGCTAGGGTCTAGGGTTTAAAGTCACAGGCCAGGTGATGTAAAGTACAGACCTCGCACACGGGTACATGTGTGGTTAGTGCTGTTCACGTCTTCTTGTTCCCTATCTATAGGGGTTATAGTTACGGTAACTAAAGCTGTATCCAATGTAACCCCAATTCAAGTATCTGTATGCCGTAAATAGGGTTATAATTAGGGCAGTTATAGCTATATTAGCAGTAGCCCCAATTAAGGTACCCACATCCCGACTTACTAAGAACTACGATCCTCCTAACTAGTAGTGTCTAGGCTATTTTTTCTCCCCGCGGTCTTGGTCTTCTTCATGTTCTTCGGGCAGCCGGTGATGTTTAAGTTGCGGCTAGGGTTTAGGGTTTCGAGGTTCTTCGTGTTGTGATGTGCATGGTAATGACGGGGATACTGATGGGCTAACGGTGATGATGGTGGTTTTCCCAGACAGCCCAATACCCGTTAATTAGGGAATGTGGCTCAAATTATATAGGGCTTCATATTAAGATTTAAGCTATACTCCTTAATTGAGGGGTCTTGGGCTCTCTGCGTTGATGCTGATGATAATGAGATGCTTCATGATGACGCTGGTGATGATGAGCCATCGTGCAAGCGAAAGTCCAGCGCTTTTCAAAAATGCACCCTACTTCTTATAGCCTAAACCTTACGCCCTAAACCTACGAGCAAGCTCGACTTCTGCTGGAAAAGGGGCTATTGCACTTTAAAAAAAAACCTACTTCCTATAGCCTCAATCCTGAACCCTGAGCCCTAAACAAAGACACTTCGTACAGCCTAAGCCTTAGCCTGAACCCTATACCCAAAAATCTTGTCCGATGCTATAGCTTAAACCCGAAACCCTCAACCCTAAACCAAACTTCCTGCAGCCTAAACTCCAGACCCCAAAACCCACAACCCTCATAGTGACCGTTTAGAGCCGCAGCCCCAGAACCCTCAACCCTAAAACGGAGAACCTTAAAATTCCTGATTCCTCAAAGTTCATCCAGGTTGTCCTCGAAGAACCCGTCCGCCAAACGCTCGAGGCGTCTGTGCGGGATTCGGGTTCGATTTTACCACCACAACGACCACTACCAGCATCCCACACTCCACTCGTACTGCCACTGCAATTGCCACTAGCAGCTGTCGCTACTGCTACCGCTGCTGCTACCGCTACCGTACCGCTATCGCTACCACTACGACGACTGCCGTGCTGCTGCTGCTACTACTGCTACTGCTACTGCTACTGCTACTGCTACGGCTACGGCTACGGCTACTGCTACTGCTACTGCTACTGCTACTACGACTACTACCACTAGTTTCACCACTATTTCTACCACTTTTACTACTCCTACTACTGCTCCTGCTGCGGCGGCTGCTGCTTCGACAGCATCACTGTTAATGTGTGTTTATACGATTACTGAGTTGCAACTAGCTGAGTCTACTTCTGCTACCACTACACTATAACTACCACCCGTACCAAAACCATTGCCGCTGCTGCTGCTGCTGCTGCGACTGCCACCGCCGGTGCCATGATGACTCCTGCCAGTGTTACTCCTGCGTATGTTGCTGCGGGTAGTATGAGCACATCCATCGAGGCAAGACCGACAGGAGAGATACCATAGAAGCCAGGCCACAAAGATCCCCCACGTAATTATGACAACATCGTCACACTACCCGTTCCCCTCCTCCTCCTCCTCCTCCTCCTCCTCCTGTCAGGGCCATCATGACTCTCTGATTATCAGCATTTCTACGATCTCGTCATGATTCCCACTGCACCCAAAGCTCGCCAGGATATGGCTCTCATCGCGGCGGCTGCAGCTCGCCGGCCTCTTCGCTTGAAGGTTCAGCTTTGGGCAAGAAAAGGCCGGAATCACTAAGGGCAGCAGTCTCTTATAGTCACGGAAGAACTATACCATAATATACCCCAAGACCCTATTGTGCTTCTTGAGGCACCTTTGTTCTCCGCTTTCAACTAAGGCAGACTTGTCTTCGAAAGGTCCAGTTCAGGATTTCCGTGGGCCAGAAGAGAAAGCTAGACTCTGAGTTTTATGGGGTTCAGTGGTTTAGGACTGGCGGCTACGTGGTTTAGGGTTCAGAGTTTGGTGGTTTAGCGTTTGGAGCTTAGCTGAACCTAAACAACAAGATTGGAACTCGAAGCCCTCCTAAACCCTGAATCCTAAACCCTTAACCTTAAACCCTAAACACTAAGCCCTAAACCCTAAACCCTAAACCCTAAACCCTTAACCCTAAACCCTAAGCCCTAAACCCTAAACCCTAAACCCTAAACCCTAAACCTCAGAGCTTTGACTGAGGCGATCGGGTTTGGCGCTGCCCAACGCCGTCTTCTTTGGCCCGCCTGGCACAGGCCCGGGCTCCAAATAATACCATAATATCATAGTCTTAGTACTATACTATCATAGTACTATAATACCATAATACCATAGTGCTATACCATTATAGTACTATACTGCCATAATACTATAGTACTATAGTAATATACTAAACCTTACATTCTCGTAGGTTCTTATTGTAGACCCAAATATGGGATTTATAAGGACCCTACAGGAAAGTAGGTTCTAATAGGTTAAGGTACCATAATACCACAATACTATAGCACTATTCTCTTATAGTACTCTACTACCATAATACTATAGTACGACTATACTATTATAGTACTATACTACCATAATGGGCTCCAATCAGTTTATGTGGAGTTTGATTTAAGTTGGTGTCGGGATCAGCGAGATTGCTTTGGCTTGGGATCGTCGTAAATCGGCAGCCCCGCAACGGTTCTCCAGTTTGCAATTCGAGGGTTTTCAGAACTTTCAGGGTTTAGGCTTTTGTTGGGAGAGTTTGTGCGGTTCTAGATTCTGGAGTCTAGAAGCCAGTTCAAAGACCCCGAACAGCTCGAGAGATGGCGGGGGAATGTCCTTTCGAAGGTCTCCTGTGTCACGTGGGAGTTTCAGACATTGCGGGACCCTGATGTAGATCTTGAGAACTCTGTTCTCGTGGACACCCGAAAAAGGCATCCCCAGTTTTGAAGACGCTGTCAGGAGGGTTTCGTAGAGTTTCATCGTGGTGGACTTCAGTTAATTAGTTCAGTGGTAAGAATGCAGGGCGTGAGGTGTCAGGAATAAGGTTCCAGGCTGTGCTATTTCAGGCTGAGGGTTTTAAGTGCAGGGTTCAAGCACTAATTGTCGGAGAATGCTCCAAAAAGGCTTCAAGTGTGAGGGCGCTTAGATAGAGGTTAAGGCTTTGAGAGCAATTGCAGGGTGTGGACTCGCCGTTTTCGGTGGGCTTTGTTTTGAAACCCCAAAGCCCCAACCAGTGATCCCTAAACCGCCTAAACCCTAAACCGCCTAGACCTTCAACCCTAAACCCCAAAAGCCTTAAATCCTAAGCCCTAAGCCCTCAAACCCTAAACCCCAAGCCCCAAACCCCAAGCCCTAAACCCTAAAGCCATAAAACCCTAAACCCCAAGCCCTAAAGCCCTAAACCGCCTGAGCCTCAAACCCTAAAGCCCTAAACAGCCTAAACCCCTGAACCCCTGAAACCACCAAAACCCCTAGAACCCCCAAAACCCCTAAAACCACTAAAACCCCTAAAACCCCTACAACCCCTAAACAGCCTAAGCCTTAAACCCCAAGTCCTAAACCCCAACACCCCAAGTCCCTGACCGCTTAAGCCTTGAAACCCAAGGCCCAGACCGCCTGAGCCTCAAAACCCCTACAACCCCTACAACCCCTAAACCCTAAACCCTAACCCCAAAACCCTAAATCCCTAAAACCCTAAACCCCACGCCCTAAAGCCCTAAACAGCCTGAGCCTTAAACCCCAAGTCCGAAACCTTTGGCTCCGAACCTCCGCTCAAGGGAAGTCCCTGGCTGCCCGGCGACTGGCGGAAGCCTGTGGTATGGACTCTTTAAGGGTGTAGAGTTTGGGGTTCAGGGGGTTTAGGGTTTCTCGGGTTGAGGGTTTAGGGTTTGGGGATTGGAGTTGAGGGTTTGGGGTTTGGGGATTGGGGTTTAGGGTTTTAGGGTTTGGGGGGTTTAGGGTTTTAGGGGGTTTGGGGATTAGGGTTTTACGGTTTGGGGGTTTTAGGGTTTAGGGACTTTTGCCGGGTCCCAGACATGGATCAACGCAGCCTGGAGAGTTAGTAGAGCCAGTAGTTACAACACTATGCTCTAAACTCCAATCCCCAAAACCCCAAAACCCCCAAACCCCTAAACCCTTAAACCCCCAAACCCCCAAACCCCCAGACCTCAAACCACCAAACCCCCAAACCCTTAAACCCCCTAAACCCGAAACACCGAAATCGCTTGCTTAGCGTATAAAGCTCTAAACCCAAAGCCCCAAGCCCCCTAAACCCTAAACCCTGAGCCCAAAACACCCAAACCCGAAACCCCAATCGCTTTCTTGAACGATAAAGGCCCTTCTTTTCGAGGTGGTCGGGCCTCTGAGCCTTCGGGGTTTAGGATGGAGCTCTGCTGGGGCTTAGGTTCAGAGTTTAGGATGATTCGTTCTGCGACGGATGCCGGGAATCCGGACGAGACGCAGTTCACGCTGCCAGCTTATAAATCGTGATGGGATGCTACGTACTTCGACTTCTCACCTTTCAGGCTGTACAACAGCGTTGCTGACATCGACAACTGGTCCGGCCCAGCAACATTCGAAGTTGTTTGCTTATTTGCATGCAGCCTCATGTTGAAGAAACTGCTATTGCTTCTTCCATCAAGATGGCGACTTCGAAGAAAGCACGCTGGAAACTCGAAGTGACAGGAGGTCCATGACCTAGAGCACGCCTGCCGAGGGACCTGGCGCGTGCTTTGAGATCTTGGTTGTTCGGAACGAACAGGCCGACTGTGATTCGCGAAGGGGTGCAAGTGTATGCAGGTGTGCTTTCCAACTCATGTACTCTGATGACATGTGCTTTTCTGCGTGGATGCGCAATAACTTCACTGCGGAGTATTCCTAGCCAGAGCCAGCGCCAGAGCCTCGTGTTGTAGCACTTCCACCAAGGAAACGAGTTGTGCAAACAGCATTGAAAAGCTTCCGACTTCAGAAGCGGACACGAAGATAGGCAAGACACCTTTTGACCGTTGCCGAAAAAAGATCACACAGTCCAATCGAGGCGATCCGAGCGAGAGCTGCGACCGCTCACCGCCACGCAACTGCGTGTGTGCCGACCCGAGGCAATGTAATCTTCATGAGTCCGACTAAAAGCTTCCCTAGGGTCGGCTGGGGACCATAAGGCACCATCTGCAAGGTCGGCCGATCCCTGCGTGATTTTGTTGTGTTTCAGTTGCACGGCAGGAGCGGCGACCAGCTTCTGATATGCTCGGATGAATGCCACGGATGTCATATCATGATACAAATCGTCAAAGTTAACACCGAATGTTTCTTGCATACGTGGCTGCATATCACCATCGAGACGAGTCTATCCGCATCCATGCTATTCCCGATGAGAAAAAAATCCTTGCACATTGCAGTGGATCCACCAGCTGCCGAAGTGAAAACTTTGAGTCGTGATAAATAGCAGCGAGGCCAATCGACGATGCAGCTTTCGGTTTAAGCAAGCAATTTGCAGTCAACGCCAACCCCCTCGTGTAGCTCTTCTTGTGACGTCCCGCTCCATGCTCAGCGACACAATCCCACGGAATCTTTAGGGCCTCTGCGGTAGCACCATCGAAGCCCGCACAACGTTCCGAGGACATGAGCCGGTTCGCCAAGTACGAGGTTCGCTTTCCCGCAAGACCACACAGCTTGCGCGAGATCATCGCATGCTGCGGCGGAGACGAGGGTGGAGGAGATGGCAGACATTCTCGAAGCTGCCGGCGAGCCAGGCGGGTGGTCAAATCGTGCAGCAAGCCGGGGATGTCGTTAGAACCAGGCCACGAATTCTACACGGACTCGTGGCACTTGAGCGACGCGGGCATGCGAGCGTTCTGCCCACTCGTGGCGGAGATGGCAGAGGCGAGGTCGTGCGACGCTGTCAGGAATGCAGTGCACCTACTTTTTCTCGTCGGCCTTCATGAATATTTCGTTGTGACAGGGCTTTGACCTCGTCATCTCCGACTCCACCCTCTGCACGGTCTCCAAGATCGAGGCCTACAGATCCGGAACACAAGGCCGTTGCATTCTAAGAAGGATAAAAAGGCTGCGAAGCTCAGCTCGTCGGATCCGGAGCGCAAGACGAACAAGAAACGCAAGTCTATCGACGTCGAGAGCGACAAGAACGAAGAGCAGAAGATGGACGTCGGAGGCGTTCCAGAGCAAGTGACTGAGGTAACTGGCGATTCGGACACCAAGTAAAAGTTTTCGGCGCTCCTCGGATTCCGGTTGGCTATGTCGAGTAAAGAAAGTTCACAAGTCACTCACACTCGCAATCCAGTAGTGAAGTTCGACTCAGCTGCACTCTAAAGTTACGTGCCGCACATGAGCTGTCAAAAATTTTTCAAGGTCACCCGGACATAGCCATGTCGGGTGAAAGGCTCTATTTCGCAACAGGCGACTGCAGTCGCACTTGAGGGGTAAAATTCCACTTCTTGTGTAAAGTCGTGTAGCATGAGGATGTCTGGAAAGCTGTTTGATTGTTGAAGTGGCAGCGAGCTGGCCGCAACATACAAGCAAGCAAAAGTGCCGCAGCGAATATGGGCAGCTCGTCGAGACAGCCACGTCGGGTGAAAGGCCCTAATTCGCAACAGGCGACTACAGTCGCACTCGAGGAGTGAGGTTCTAATTCCTGTGTAAAGTCGTGTAGCAGGAGAATGTCTGGAAAGCTGTTTGATTTTTGAAGTAGCAGCGAGCTGGCCGCAACATGCAAATAAGCAAAAGTGCCGCAGCGATATGGGCAGGCGCAGTCGGGTAGTCGCTTGAAAAGGACGAGGTCGGTGCTGAGCGGGGTGCTTCAGTCACGTCGCGCTGTCATGCCAAACGAATGCTGTGCTGGGGGCTACGAATACTTAAGCAGTGCGATGTAGTCCGCGAAGCGAGGAGTGAAGTCCTCGAAAGTCTCCGCAGGAGCCTTCGCCCAGCGACTTTACAAAGAGTGCGGTTGTGTACCATTCCTGCATAGACATTTGCAGCCAAGCTTTGCAAAGATCTCGGAGGCCGGGTTGCTCGGACTCAGAAGCTCTTTGCATAGCGGCACTGGCTGAGTAAACAACAGAGTCGCCACAGGTCGCTCTTCGTACAGCGACTTTGCAAGAACGTCCTTCGCAGAGACACTGGAGTTTAATCTTCGCAAAGACGGCTGGGTTACCCGGGCTCCATATGCAGTTTGCGTAGCAGCACGTGCAGGGTGGCACAGACATCGTCGCTGCGAGGGCCTCGGTCTGCAGCGATGGAGGGAACCGCTAAATCAGCTGTGAGGTGGCGGTTTCCACGAACTGGCTGGTAGTATCCCTTAGCGACTGTCGCTCGTTGAGAAAAAGATTGCTTTGCTTGAGTGCCCAGACTCCTGAATGCGCTCCCCGGTGAACGATTCGTGCTTGCAGCGAGGACCACCGGTAATCAATTGCACATCCCTGCAGTTGTGGCGATGTCAATAATAAGAACGATGCCGAAGCACGCGCAAAAGCGATGGGCGGACATGATCCACGACAACGAGGCGATACGCGAAAGAGGGATAGCAATTTGCACATGCAACGAATAAGGCATGCCCATGGGTCTCGTTCCGCGAAGACTACATCAACGCTCGCTGTCGCCTGCAGGTGTCTACGCCCGTGCGGGCCCCGGCGTCATTCACGCAAAATAAAGACGGCGTGCAGCAAGGTCGGCTGGATCTGCATTGTCAAGGCTGGGCCTATGCAGTTGCGAGCGAGCAAGCGTCAGAGTCTGAGGACTGGACGAGAAGCAGGAGGCCTGAGACCAAGCAGGGCATGCCGAAGCCTGTGGCGAAGCAACGCAAGCGGAAGGCCAGGCGTTTTACTGACGAATAAGCGAGTATCATGCGAACAGGTGCCGACAGCGAAGACATCCGCTCGAATCGACCAAGATGATGCCATGTTGAACGAAGCATTCCGACTGGCAGAGGCCGTGACAAGAGCGTCATGTTTTGCACAAGGATGCGTAGCAGAGGCAGAGAGACGGTATGCACCATCGATGCAGAGTTGAGGATGCAATACGGAGGTCTGAACACTTCGTCATCATATCCCCTACCATCCCTAGACCCCAAACCCTAAGCCTTTGTTGTTACATCATACCCGAAGATCATGACTCTGCTCTGACGGTTAAGGCCTCTATGTTCGGATGCGAGTAGTAAGCCTTTTAGAGCCACAAGGAACCTTGCTTTATCTGTTCAGGCCAATGTTTCAGGGTTGACGGAGTCTGGGCTTGCACTCAGTTTGGCCTGCAAGCCCAGAGAAAAGAATGTTTTAGGGTTGAGGGTCTGAGGTTTAGGGTGTGGGGTTGGGGGTTTGAGTTTTGGATCTGCCGTTCAGGGTTTAGATTTCGGGTTGCTCTGCTTATAGTTCAACTTGTATCAGCTTATATCCGACCTGCTATGTCCCTTGATCCGTTAAGTAGTCTGGGTTTCCCTGCGAAAACTTCAAGCCCACCTCATTATGGCGACAAACCCAAAACCCGAGCGCAGGACTATGCGATCATGGCAGGTGGCAACGTGCTGGGGCTGCAGGTGCGCGTGTCATTTTGGCAGGGCTCCATACTTGGAAGATCAGAGGACTTAGTAAGCTCCTTAAAGGGCTCTGGGTTCCTTGAAGGGATCTATAAGGTTTAGGGTTTAGGGTGTACTTGGAGCATCAGGGCACTAAGTAAGTAGGAGTCTAAGGGAGGTAACGATAGTGATTGCTACTTGTAAGCCTAAGGTGCCCATATACAGCCCAACATGCCATATCCCATGCATGCATGATCCTCCAAGTACACTCTAAGGTCTGAAGGGCTTTGGGCCTAGTCTTCAAGTTCTTCAACCCTCCATAAAGAAGCCTAAACCAGCCGGAGGCTTTCGGGATCTGTTACAGCAGGAGCCTTTGAGGCCTTTTTGAAAGGGCCTTAAACCCCCGACATCAGCTCAAAAAGCTTTATGCAGGTTGTGGAGTACCAGACTTGAACCAATTTTTTGGTTGACCTGTTCCTTTCCGGAACCATACACGTCTCTGCTTTTTTTGGCCCCTGCTTACTTCAAAGTCCAATTCATCAAGCCAGAGAGCTAAGAAGGGTATTCTTGTATGGAAGGGTGAAATTCGGCTTTCGGGGTCACTGGGAGCCCAATGATACACCATTATTGCTGTGACCCTGAGCCCTTAGCCCTAAACCCTGAAAGCCCTAAACCCTAAACCCCTGAAGCCCTCAAAGTCCTGAAAAGACCTTAGACCGTAAACGCCTTAAACCCTAATAAACCTTAAAAAGTCTAAAAGCCCCTAACCACCCTAGTCTTTGCAGATCCAATTTTCCAGACCCCTAAAGCCCTCAAAGCCCTGAAAAGACCTTAGACCCTAAAAACCTTAAACCCTAATAAACCTCAAAAAGTCCGAAAGTCCCTACCTAACCCTTATTGGCTGTAAGCTCAACTTTTCAACTTTTGGGGTTCTTATAAGGTAGTCGGTTCTGAAAGTTTCCACTTTTATTTCCTTGCGTTGTGGGTCAGTGCGAACCACCCTAGTCTTTCCAGATCCAGTTTTCCAGGAGGAGGCGGTTCCAGAGCTGCGACGCGTTTTCCGCTGGGCGCAGAGGCGCGGCGAGGCTTTGCATTAGGTGGGTTTGGCGTTTAGGATCTAGTTTTTTTTTTTTTGTTGGGGGGGGGTTCGGAGTTAGGGTTTATGCTCATAAGGTCTTACTTAGATTTGCGGTTTCTGGGCTTTAGCCGGGATTTTTGCAGGTTCGTATGGCCTATCGTTTTGTTTCGGAGTCTCGGAGGGTTGAAAAGCTCTAGGACTTAGCTTCGAATTTGTCCTTTGTAAGCGCTGGGATTACAGGGTTGGGGGTGTTTCGGGTTAGGGTTTATAACGTTCACAATTCAGGGTTCGGGGTTTCAGGGCCTTTGGTTCAACAAGTTTAGGGATTGGTTGCATAGGTGCATATGTGGGAATCGACGTTCTACTTACCTTTGGTTGGTAGGGAATGGAGGAATGGGGTACAATTATAACTACTATTACTACCACTCTTCCATTCCCTACTTACCAAAGGTAAGTCTTGTGCTGTTCTGAACTTCTGGGCCGTTCTTGGTGATCTACGCAGGAAGGAATGCCGGATTTTCACTGTTTAGGGGTTAGGGTTTGGGTTTAGGGTATAGGGTTTAGGTTTTGGGGTTTAGGGTTTAGGGTTATGCACTACGTGTGTTCCCAAAACCCCGAAGCTAGGTAATTCTCGCTGCTCGAGGTCGCCGCGGGGAGTGCTCCTCTTCGTGGATGAGGCACGCAATCTGCATGCTTGTAAACCTCGTTCACATAACCTTAAACCCTACACACCCCAGGCCCTAAATCCGAAAATCCTAAACCCCAAACCCTAAACCCTAAATCCTAAACCCTAAACCCTAATACCCTAAAAACCCTAAACCGAAATTCTCAAAGCTTACAAGGCCGAAGCCTTCCTTTCGCAGCGCGGCCACGGAAACTTCCACCTGCAGGCGGCTGTGCCTCGTGGCGGCAAAAAGCCGCGGTTTTTAGGCTGAAGAAGGGGGTTTGGGGTTCCTTTAAAGGGGTTCCCGAAAAGGGGTCTAGAAGGGCCCTATGGAGATTTTCCAAGGAGAATGTACGGGGGTTTTAAGACATGCTTATTTGGGGTTCTGCAGGGATTTCGTGGCTCCGTCGTCAGGACGGCGGGCTTAGGATTCTGAGACGGGGCCCTGTTGGCCCTACTGGCAAGCCAACTAGCCAGGGAGAGCCGAACTTCGGACGGAAGAAGCTGTGCTAAAACGGTACGAATATCTGGTTATTCTTTAAACCCCATTTAGAGTTCTACCCAGAGGCACCCAAGGTGACACTTGACTACGGGTCCCTGATTCAGGATCCTATGATCAGGGCCCAAACTCTACGGCCCTTTTTCGGGTTGTTGTGTAGGGCAAGTTATATGAGAGTCTTGCTGAAAGGTAGAGACCCCGAAGTAGCACCTCAACCCCTAACTACTCGGGTCCTGGGGTGCATGGCCAGGAGACTTTGATGTTTCAGGGAGATTCCTTTCTTAGGGCTTAACCCTAAACTCTAGACCCTAAACCCTAGACCCTAGACCCTAAACCCTCCTAACCCCTAACCCTAAGGCCTCCTAACCCCTACCTGTAGCCGGAAAGACCTACCATTTTAGGGTTCCGTATTATGGCTTCTATATATAGTTCCTGCAATTAAAAAGGTCGGTCTTTTCGGCTACAGGTAAGTTCAGGCTCGGGGTTTTTGGCTGAGGTTCTGAGCCTCTGGCCCAGGTCCTTCTTTTTGACCGAGACGGGCTCCAGCAGCACCCGCGGCCCGATTGCTTTGAGAGCGTGGCTTTGAGTCTTTGGGGCCTACTTTAAGGATCATGGGACTTAGTAACTAGGGTTATTATTATGGTAGCCATACTTATAATTACTTATAACCCCAGTTAGGGTACCTATAACCATACTTACTAAGTACTTACTAAGTCCCATGATCCTCCAAGTACGGTGTAGAGGGGTTCAGGGTTTAGAGCCCTGAACTCGAAACCTAAGCTCAGACTTGAAGCCCCCAGGGTGTACACCTTGCAGGAAGTCATGAGAGAGCACGGCGCAGCGAACCAACCCAGTCGCACCTACGATTGCCTTCAAGATGCCCGGTGCATTCAGCGACGAGCGAGTTGCCTTAAAATGTCTACCAAAAACGCAGGAGGTCACAGTTTTGAGGGGCAAAAGAGCCGCCGTCAGCAAAAAGCAGGTCGAAGTCCATAAAAAACGAAGCAGGTTGTGCATGCAATGGGAGTTGGTGGGTGTGGTGTGGTGGCGTGTTTGTGCACCTGTGTACGCTCAACACATGCATAATTTGACATACCCCCTAAGTGTGGACAAAAGGTACATACGTTTTGCACTTCCGCAAACCAAAACCCTAAACCCTAAGCCACCTTGAAGACGAGGTTTGCAGCTGATTCTGGCCACGAACCGAATCCAGGACAGCGACTCGGTTAAGGGTTCAGGGTTTAAGGTCTAGAATGTAGGGGTTATGTGAGGCTTGGGGGAATTGGCAGTGTGGGGTTTGAGTGTTGGGGGATGTGAGTGTTTCGGGGTTGCCCCGTTTGAGAATTTAACGGCTCAGGGGTTCAAGTGTTAAAGGGTTCCAGCGTTTGGGAGTACAACCCTAAACCCTAAACCCTGGCTCAGAAATTGAAGGGCTTGTAGGGCTGCCACGAGAACTGCGGTTTATGGGAGTCCGCTTCCTGCTTTTGCCTGTAAACCTCCTCCAGACTCTACTTAGAGACATGGGACATAGTAAGTAGGGTTATAAGTAAGGTAACCCTAGTTATATCTACTTATAACCTTAATTGAGGTACTTATAACCCTGCTTCCTAAGTCCCATGATCCTCCAAGTAGACATCCAACGGGTAAGCTGTAGCAAACAGCGGTCAACACGCGTTCCATGTTTGTGGTGAGGTTACGACCCAGACG
The DNA here is from genome assembly GCA_905221615.1 of Symbiodinium sp. CCMP2592. NCBI lineage: Eukaryota > Dinophyceae > Suessiales > Symbiodiniaceae > Symbiodinium > Symbiodinium sp. CCMP2592. The sequence continues at coordinate 221,240 of CAJNDT010006070.1, read as the reverse complement.
TTCATTTGGGAGTTTCCGAAAATGGGGGACCCTAATCTAGTACCCTAAATAGTGGAGTCCTTATTATCAGGACCCCCAAAACAAGGTACCCCTATTTTCGGAAACTCCCATTTGCCCAGCGTGTTGGGGTGCCAGCCACAGTGGGAGACCCTAAGCCCCAACTCCGAAACCCCAAACCGTGAACCCCAAACTTTAAAACCCTAAAACCCTAAACACCAAACCCTAAAGCCTGTTCTTTCTGTCAACTCAACGGTTGGTTGTAAGGGCCACACCGTTTCCTGGCCATTTTTGGCCTCTCAGGACCCTTTCAGGCGACTGGAAAAAGGAGCTCAAACAAAAACCCTAAAGCCCCAAAACACCCTAAAACCAATTCTAAAAGCCTACGACCCATAACCCGATAAGCCAGGACCTCGACGAGGCCGTCCTAAGCCGCCTACCCTTCCAGATCAAGTTCAGCAAACCGCCCGCAGACGTCTTGCAACAGCAGGCCTCTGGGCTTCTTTATGCGGTTTTGCTAGTTTCTTGATGATCGCGTCGGTCTTTTGAGGTTTAGGGTTTAATGTTGCAGGGCTCTGGGCTCATCTATGCAGTTTTCAATTTTTTTGGATGATCGTGTCAGCAAACACCCCTACGCTGTCGATGTCACACGACATCATATGGGCAAGATATTGAGCTCCAAAATCTGCAGCTTGCTCCTTCGTGAAACCCGAAGCCAGAATCCCTTAATATAGGGGCCTTACTAATTAGAACAGGGGTTGGGAATACCTTATACTATACTTACAATAAGGAACTTCAAAATAGTATAGGATATTATTTAGGCTTTTAGGCTTGTACATTAGCTTGCTCCAAACCTTGAAAAGCAGCCGAACGCACTACCAACAGACGGAGCCCACACTCTACATCCAAAGCCCCAAACTCACGATAAGGACCCGATGCTCTGAGCCTCTGAGGCCCAAGTTCTCCACCGCAAAACCAACACTCGAATTCCGTAGGCTCGAGATTCTCCACATTTTCAGCAAGTTTTTAGCTCCTAGTCCCTAAACATTGAAACCTTCAACTCTAAAGGCTGAAGCCCTTCCTAGACCCCCCAACTACCCTCCAATATACCCCAAATGCCCACTATTAAGGGCCATAAGGACTCTATTAAAGTAGTTGGAGTGTGCTGGTAAGCCCCAATGCCCAAACCCTTATAGATCCCTGTAAAGGAACCCTATAGATCCCTTTAAAGGGACCCCTAAACCCCTAAAGAACCCCAAACCCCTTTTTGGAACTCTTATAGATCCCTCCAAAGCCTCAAAGCTGAGTTAAACCCAAACCCCTTCATAGAACTTTTATAGACTTATAGATCCAAACCCCCAAAGCCCCAAAGCTGAGTTAAACCCAAACCCCTTCATAGAACTCTTATAGACTTATAGATCCTTCCAAAGCCCCAAAGCCCCAAAGCTGAGTTCGATGACCGAGCTGGTCGCCTTCCCCTTTTCGCCGCGCAGCGCCTGCGGCAGCTGATGGACCGGCGAGGTCGGGGATTTAGTGGTAGGGTGTTTTAGGGTTTAGGGTTTAGGGTGTCGGGTTAGGGTTTAGGGCAGGGTTCGGGGTTATAGGGTCTTTTAGGGTTTAGGGCCTAGGGGTTAGGTCGCGCTTTGGGTGGCTACTTAGCCTAGACTAGAGCATCAAGGGATTTAACAGGTAGGGTCATTAGAATGTTAGAAGGGCGAATTAGGGTTATGGGTCTAGGGTTTGGTCTTCGTTTAGAGTTTTGTGTTTAGGGTTGCTAAATGCTCCAAGTCGTCACTAGAAGAATTCTTGACCTTGCGGGAACTGTGTCTGCCGCTTCGTTCGAAGGGTCGGCAGAATTGGACGACGGAACCAGGTGGGCACCCGATGCACTGATCCACACGCCTCAACACTTGAGCCGCATTCCCCAACAATCTTCTCATTTACATGACACATCCCTGCAGTCAGTTATGAACCCTGAGAATGCTATCTAAAATTTCAAAAGCCTTAAACTCAAAAACCCGAAGCCCCAGACCCCAGACTCTAAGGCCTAACTGAATTCGGAGAAAAGGAGCCAACATAAAACAAAGCATAGACCCTAAAGAGAAAACCCCAAAACCAGAACAGGATCCGGCTAGGTTATGGAGCACCATACTTGACTGCTTTTTTTGGACCTGTTCCTGGCAGGAACCATTATGACATAAAAGTCTATACATTCCCTCCCTGGTTACTTCAAAGCGTATGCCCTGAAACTAAACCCCCAAAAAGCCCTAAACCTTAAACAGCTAAAAAACCCCCAAACACCCCAAACGCCTTTTCCTTGAGGCGGCGTGGAGAATTCCCAGGGCAAGACGCTGGAAGCCTTGAGATTCTCGGGCCGCGACGTCCAAAGCCTCTTCGAGGCTCCAGACCTTATGCCTTTGCTGTGAAGGTGTGGGGTTTCAGGGTTTCAGGGTTTAGGGTATGGGGGTTTGGGGTTTGGGTTTCAGGGTTTCAGGGTTTCAGGGTCTTGGGGTATGGGGTTTAGGGTTTGGGGTTTTGTGTTTCGGGTGAAGGGTTTGGGTTTCAGGGTTCAGGGTTTCAGGGGTTTCAGGGTTTCTGGTATCAGTATTAGTACCCAGGATGTGGGGTCTAGGGTTTAGGGCTTGGGCTCAGGACTTGAGGTTTTACCAGTACTCATACTAATACCAATAATAGCACTACCTAATCGCTAGACCCTGAACCGCAAACCCACAACCCCAAACCCTAGAAACCCTAAACCCCTAAAAGAAGCCCTAAACCCAAAAAACCTCTAAAACCCTAGAAGCCCTAAACCCCCAAAGCCCCACACCCTAACTAAACCCTAGACCCCTGGAACCCCTAAAACCCAAAAACCCTAAACCCTAAACCCTTAAAGGAAACCATATAGATACCTCCTTTAAAAGGAGCCCTTATAGATCCTACTATGGTAACTAACCCCCCCGCCGCCAACTCGCTAAAACCCCTAAACCCTAAAAGCCCTAAACCACTAAAACCCTTGAACCCTAAACCTCTAAAGCTCCTAAAACCCTAAACCCCCTAAAACCGCAACTCGCAGGAGTTTCAGCGACGCTGGAGTCTCGAGCAGGCTTCGGATGGCAAGCGGCCGGCCGACGAGGCTTGGGGCTTGGGGTGTAGGGGGTTTTAGGGTCCTTTAAAGGGTCCTATAAGGGTTCCTTTAAGGGGTTCCTCCAAGGGTTCCTTAAAGGGTTCCTATGAGGGTTCCTTTCAGGGATCTCTAGGCTGTAGGGTTCAGGGTTTCGGATTTCGGTCTCAGGAGTTAGGATTTAGGGTTTAGGGTCTACAGCTTTAGGATCTAGGGTGAGGGATACTAGTTGGGAGGTTTGAGGGGTAGAGGCGTTCAGGTTTGGGGTCGAGGGTTTGGCTCTTTCAACATCAGCTTTTGGGGATTCGGGGTCTGAAGCTTAACTTCTTTGAGGCTTGTTGGGCCTTTGCGAATTGCCATGTGTTCCTTATATGAACCTTAAGCCCAAAACATAAACTCTATGAGCCTTAGACCCAAGACAAAACATCATCACAAAGTCTGCACTGAACCACGACCCCCGGGCCTCAACGAGGCATGGCTTGATCGATGGTTGCAGCAGCGGGCAGTGGATGGTTGAGGACGCGCGTCCGAGCGCAGAAGCTTCGGGCATTCAATCTTTAGGCCTGTTTTGGTTGAGAACTAATATCCAAAACCCGAAAACCTAAATGCCAAACTGTTCAAGGGTACTATATTACGGGTCTTTCGAACGGTTTGCCAGCTAGGAGCAGTGGAGAGACGATCTCAGGCCCAGATAGCCGAAACCCTAAACCCGAGTGTCTCGGGCTTCGGAGTTTATCCTAAACTTAGTAGCTGAGGGGATGCAACTTTACACTTCTTGGATTAACAGAAGTGTACACTTTTTGGGGCTTATGAACTCAGCAGCTAAGTAGACCAGAAACCCTGAAGCCTAAAGCCTTCGAGCCTTAATCCCCCAGAATCACCAAAACAGACGTAGTGTTTAGATCCAGGTTTTACTCTTGAGCTCACCGTCTCGAAGCTGGAAGTCTGATGTACACACGACGTTGAGGGTGTGGGGTTTCGGGTTAAGATTTCGGGGTTTGGATTCGGGGGATCCTCTGGGGATAGAGACCGTATCAATAAGGTGCCTTTTACGAGAGCTAGAAGTAAGGTTAAGAAGGGTCGCCTTTCAGGGGTCTCCCTGATACTATCTAGGAAGAAGGGTTTAAGTTTAGCTTACCTGCGCAGCCCCTCAAACCCGCGAACCCTTGAGTGCCCACTTTACAAACAATGTTGTAATGCCGACGTTGGCAGCGGAAGGGCAATGATAATGCCAAGAAGCACGCCCTGAAGCCCAAACCCTCACAATCAACCAACCTCGTAGCCCTTAATCCCACAGCTGTCGTCAGCTCCTGGTCATAGTTCGGTAACATTTTACATCTTTATGGGTATTTAAACCCAATAAGGAATAAAATGTACATCCTTAATCCTATCCCAACAATGAACTAGAGCTCCTTCCCAAACCCTAAACCCTAAACCCCCAAACGCTAAACCCTAAATCATCCCAAAGCTGTAGTCAGCTCCTAAAGAGCTGGCAGAAAGCCCAAAACCCAACGGACGGAGAGCTCTTTCCGCCAGGAGCCTCTTCAGCTCCAACGCTCCCTACTTGAGGGTCGGGGGACTTAGTAAGTAGTTATTTCCAAGAGGTATTCGTATCATAGCTCTTAGGATCCCACGCATAACTCAACCCTAAACCCTAAACCCTTATAGCTTACAGCTCTACTTAGCACCTACTTACTAAGTCCCACGACCCTCCAAGTCGACGAAGAAGTCCCCGAGGTCCTCATGCTGGCGGTTGGTTCCTTCGAGCGCAGCTCTTCGCGGACTTCCAGGAGTCTGGCGGCTTTGGGGTTCGGTGTTAAAGTTTAGTGTTTAGGGTTTAGGGCTTTAGGGGCTTCGGGTTAAGGGTTAGGGGTTTGAGTTTAGGGGCTTAGTTTTCGTGTAGAGTTTAGGAGTTCAGGGGCTAGTATGGTTTTGAGAGTTTAGGGTTTAGGACCCTAAAAGGAGATGCTCAAAACATAAGCCCTAAACAACATACATTCTAAACCCCTTGACACCGTAAAAACCGCCAAGGCCCTTAAGGTACTCTTTTTGTAGCTGCCGCAAGATCCGCTTCATGTATGGGGGTAGGATGAGGACGCGGGTTTCGAAGGAAGGTCTGGGGTTGAGAGTTCAGGCTCTACTGCATGGTTTGAGCGTGTATTGTAGGAGCTGTAGTATGATTGGGGTTGTAAGTGGATATGATTATTGTTTGTTCAGACTTCGATACTTTGCAGTTTGGGGTTTAGGATTGCTTTTTCTGCGGCTGTTCAGGAGGTGCTGGTGGTGATGGGCCCGTTCTACACCCTGCTGCTGGCGAAGCACGCGACAAGATCGGAGTGAGGAGGTTGGTGAAACAAGCATCCCGGGATACTTATCCCAAGATTGTTAGCATTAGGTTGTCATATTCTTGTGTGAAGATGAGCTGTCCTCCACCCCAATACCATGAGTGCTACGCTGAGTACCAACAACTTACGTACAGTAACTTCCAAACGCGCTAAACCCCGCATCCAGTGTAGCACCTACAACCTCAACCCGAAACCTGAGCTCCTATGGACCCAGGCCCAAATCAAAAGCATCACCAAGGCCCATGTAGCACCAACCTTCTCCCACAAAGCCGCTCACAAAGAGTGCGCGTGGCCGGAAGTTGGGATCACGAAAGGCCCCCCCAATCGGCTCGACTGATGCAGGTTTCGGAGTTGTTTCTTTTTCTTAAAGGCCTTTAGGGTTGAGGCTTTAGGCCTTAAGGCCTGTTCAAAGCCTTGTGATTTTCGGGTTCAGGCGCTTTATGAGGTTTTTCATGGATAAGGTTGAGGTTTTAGTTTTCAGACGGGGCTTAGGGTTTGTGGTGTCGGGCATGATATCTAGGCGTAGTGTTCAGGGGTAAGAGTTTCCAGCGTAGGTTTCGTGTGTTTAGAGTGTAGGGTACCTGAAGAACAGGGTTTTAAGTAAAGGAACTATAGATGTATCAAGTTATACTTGTGCTAAGTCACCCAAAGTCTAGAATTTTAAGGAATCTTACTTACTAAGCCTTGTGAACTTCTGAGTATAGAAACCAGACGTATGGGGCTTCAGATCCGAAGCTGCAGCTTCATGACAGCAACCTAATTGAAAGGTTTAGGGCTTAGGTTTACCCCTAATAGGGTTTAGGGTTTACAGTAGAAGCCCAAAAGTTGGAAACCCAATCGCCTCAATCCTTAAGCGTAATGTACAGGGAATCCCAGCACTGTTTGGCCTTAATCCGGTTCCCAACTTTATGGGGTTTACTGTAGGGCTAGGGTTAGCTCTAACTGGGTTCAGGCCTAAGTTGTTTCAGGGCTTGGGTTGAGGGTTAACGGAAGCCTCTGAAACTCTTCACCCTAGTGAGTTTGAATCAGGCTACGGTTGATGGCGTAAATCCTGCATTTCCCATAGTAAGGAATATACCATAATTCCCATAGTCTAGGGTCCTTAAGGTAATGCAGGATTCATATCGCCAACCTAAGCCCTAAAACCCTAAAGCCCTATGCATCCCTTAAAGGCACCCCGTAAAGGTACCCTTCTAGATCCCCTTTAAAGGAACAGTGGGGAGGGGGGTTGCGTGAAAGAAGACTCCGCGACCTGCGTCGAAGAGTCCTCGTGGTTCACCGTCTTCCACAAGCTGAGCCCGCACATGGGAGTAGGGGCCTAGGGTTCCTTTCAAGGGATCCTATAAGGGTTCCTTTAAGGGTTCTGGGTTCTTATATATAAGGGATCTATAAGGTTTTTAGGGTTTTGGGGAATCTAACATGGGAGATTCCGAAATTAGGGGGTACCTTGTTTTGGTGTCCTGAAAAAAAAGGATCCAACAATTTCGGGTCCTATATTAGAGTCCCCTATTTTCGGAAACTCCCATATCCTAAGCCCGGAACCCGACATTTTCACGGCTCGCAGCCTCAACCCTAGATCCAGTACATTGAACCCTCAATGAGCCCGAACTTTGGGGCTTTTGGCTCATGCCCATTCTTGCGCTTTGAGAGTTTTGGCTATGCAGCAGGGGATCTATAGGGTTGATCCCTAATATACCTTAGGGCTCCTTTAAGGGATGGTTAAGGGATCCTTAAAGGGATCTATAGGGTTGAGGGCTTAGGGTTTCGCAAGTTGACAGGCGGTGAGTTTGCGCTGGCTTCGGTGTTTAGGGTTTAGGGTTTAGGGTTTAGGGTTTAGGGGGGCTGTTGAGTGTGAAGACCCCCGGAGCATAGAAGAGCATATGCGTAGTTCTGTAAATCAGGGTCCCTGCACGCGTCCCCCCAAATAGCATGGCACCCTTGTAAAGGACCCTGAAAGGGACCTTGTTCAGAGAACTACCCATAACGGGAGTTTCAGTAGTAAGGCATCGCACTCGTTGGAGAGACTACGCTCATCTGCAGGCATTCAGTGAGATAATTTGTTTCAGCATGAAGTCCTATCTCAATATGGAGAGAAGCCCTAAACCCTAAACCCGAAGCCCCCCGCCCTGCACGTGAAGGGTCGACGGCAGTAGGTCGCCTGCTGCTTGAGGTCTCGATCTGGCGCCTTGAGTTGAGGTGAAAAAAAGAGGGGCCTTGGGGTCTGGAGAACAGAGTTTAGGGGTTTAGGGGTATTAAGGTTCTGGGGTTTTAAGGCTTCAGGGCTTAGGGTTTAGGGAGACAAGAGAGGCTTGGGGTTTGCAGTTTAGGGTCGCGTTTCAAGGTTTCCGGTTTAAGGCTCTAGAGTTTGGAGGAAGTTTAGGGTTTAGGGATTTAGGGTTTTAAGGCTTCAGGCTTTACTTTAGAGTTTAGGGAAGTCGTCGTGATGAGGTTGGACGTCCTGGACAAGATCAACAACTCCATGGTTGACGAGAAGCCCGCTGCTCAGGGCGCCCGGCTTGACTGTTGCCTCGGGAGGGCTCAGGGGTTTGGGCTTAGGGTTTAGGGGTTTGGGCTCAGGTTTCGGGGTTTCGGGCTTGGGGTTTAGGGTTTAGGGGTCCCAGTGGTCTAGTACCAATGATACGAATAGCAATAGCAAGCGTAGAAGCAGCTACCTTAATAACAGTAACTGGCTGCTGCGACAGTGTTGTAGTTTTTGCGCTCGTTGCGACTTATCGTTGTTGTTTTTTTTGATTACTGCTGCCATTTCATTGGTGCCTTTCCTGCAACTCTCGCTGTATGGTCTGTTCGACGGGCTTTGTGTTACCGTCAATGTTTGCCATTCACAGTTCTTGTCCCTATAGCTACTGCTGCCGTCTCCTGTTACTGGAGGCCGTACTGCCTTTACTCGCCTTGACGTTGACATACTGCTCCTCTACTCTCCGCCTCTACTACTTACGGGATCAGGGAACTCAGTAAGGCGGGTTGTAAGTAAGATAACTAAAGTCAGAACTACTTGTTCTCACCCTCAGAAAGTACTCATAACCTTAGATACTAAGTCCCACGGTCCTCCTAAGCACTCTTCTCCTGAGGAGCGCTCCCTATCAGAACATCAGGATCTGGCACACCGAGGCCTGCTGATGCATCATGTCTCATCTCTGCCTGTTCGCAAGAAGTCGAATACCCTGTCAAAGTTGGAAAAGCCCTTAAACTCAAAACAATAACCCCACAGCAGTAGAAATACCAGACCCGCTGCAACACTAAATCCTTCAACCCTGAACCCGAACCCTCTCGCGTAGCGGGCGTTCAAGCAGAAAAAGCACTGAGCCCCAAAGCCAAAACCCTAGACCCTAAATCCCAAGCCCTTAAGGCTGAACCCGAAACCCCTGAACCCTGAACCCCAAACCCTGAACCCTGAAAAACCCCTAGACCCCCGCCCTGAAACTCTGAACCTTAAATTCCGCAGATTCTTGATGACCCCTTCGATGATCCGGACGGGCCCGGGGCTCAGAGAGGTGACGGCTCCGGGGTTTGGGGCTGATAATGGGCTTTATGAGGGTTCCTCGGGACTTTTAGTTTTTAGTCGAGCTCCGTAAGAGTTCAAATATAGCAATAATCATAGGGTAGTAACAATACTCATCGTACTAATCATAATCATACTAACCATAATCACAATAATCATAGTAATCATAATAATTAATAGTCGCAAAGACTTTCACAGCACGAAGAAGAATAATGATAGGAGGGTTCGGGGCTTGGGGTTTGGGCTTTTGTATAGGCTTCAAGCAAGAGTTTCGGCGCACAGCCCGAAGCTCATCTCTACCCCCCAACCGCAAGCCCCACCTACACGCTCAAAGGCCTGAAAGCTGACCTCAACTCCAAGCCTCAAGCCCTTACACCCCAGTGAAGAAGAAGGAGACAGCTTAAGGCCTGAAGTCTCCACCGTAGCACGAATCTGGAGCAGTCCCTGCGACAAGGTCTGGGCTTAGAACTGGTTTAGGGTTTAGGGTGAGCCCCTAAAAGTGTGATGGTGCAAGTCAGGCCAGGGTCCTTCTTCGGATCCTAAAAGTGGCCCTAACTTGGAGAAGGCTCGATCCTGAACGCTAGAATGGCTTATTTGGAGAGCCCTAAACCTTGCAACCTGCGTTGAAATCAATTCCTCAGCCCTGCCACAAAGAAAAGGGCCCTAGTTCAACGAAACCCCAAACTTGCGTCCCATGTAAGACCCCAATAGCCTATAGCACATCCTCATGCTTATACTAGGAACCACACACAACCGGGCCCTGAGGGTGATGCTTTGTGTATAGTAACCCTTATAGGAACCTGTAAAGGGACCTTCGTCTAACTGTGAGGGCCCCTAACATAAGGGCCTAGATAATTGCGGATACCTTGTTATAGGTATAGTATAATGGGCACCAAAACCTTACTCTGATTATGAAGGCGCCCAGGCTAACTTGCATCTCATGCCGACTTTCAAGGCTGGCAGAGCTCATCCCGCCAAAGTCGCCCGACGTCGTCAAAGACGAGGCTTTTGAGGGTCCGACGGCTTGGGTTTCTACAAGGCCACTATAAGGGTCATTATACGGGTTGCTACAAGGGATCGAGGCTTTTCTTGGGTTAGGGTTCTGGGTTTCGTGGTTCAGAGGTCAGAGTTTGAGGTTTCGGGGTACTGGTTTGGATGCAATGGCCACTCAGACAAAACACGGAATTGCACAGGGATGGCAAGTCCAAGTATTTCTTGGTATTGTAAATCTCGACCTCCGATTAAGTAACTCCCCTTGAAGATTTGAAGGATCGCATAGCAGCCGCAAGGATGGTCCGTACTACTACTACTACTACTACTACTACTACTACTACTACTACTACTACTTCTACTACTACTACTACTTCTACTACTACTACTACTGCTACTACTACTACTCCTGCTGCTGCTGCTACTACTACTACTCCTACTGCTACTGCTACTCCTACTACTCCTACTACTACTGCTATTCCTACTATTCCTGCTCCAGTTACTACTGCTACTACTACTACTACTACTACCACCACCACAACTGCTACTGCAACTGCTACCGCGACTACTCTTGGTATTACCACCTCACTGCGACTCCTACTCCTCCGCTCCTGCTGGACTGAAGCTGCTGCCGCTGCTGCTACTGCTAAAGTGCTAGGACTGCTGACAAAACTAGTCATGACCAATAAGACGAGCAGCAATCTGTACAAATGTTGGTTCACCGGTAGACATACGAAAAGCATCAGGCCACTGGGGAGACGCAACACTGCAGCGGAACAGAAGCTGGGGTTTCAGGGTTTCGGGGTTCAGGGTTTAGGGTTTAGGGGCTTCGGGTTGAGTTTAGCACCGATGATGCAAAGCACAGGTTTTAGCGGTTTGGGACTTCCTTCAACCCCTTCGGTGCAGGTGCTGAAGACCATCGAGAACGAGGAAGACGAAGCAGAGCTACAGGACATCCGAGAGAGATTTCGTTGTTCCCTGTTCCTCTCGTTGCAATCTGCGAAGAAGTCGACTTGCGCCCTGATCTGGATGAGCATGCGCTTCATTTTCTGAGGAAGTCCAGGCCATTCAGTTTAAGCAGCTAGTCGGGCAGTGATCAGTGGCAACATATCGACAGCAGCAGAAATACCATTGTAGTGGTACTCTGCGCAGCAACGTATCAGTGTCGTTTGTGGCGGTGGTGGTGGTGGTGGTGGTGGTGGTGGTGCTGCTGCTGCTGCTATAGTGGTGGTGGTGGTGGTGGTGGTGGTGGTTGTTGTTGGTAGTGGTGGTGCTGCTGCTGTTGTTGTAGTCTTCCCCTGGCTGCTATTTTGATTTCCGACTTGCTCTTGCCGTCTGCGAGGTATCAGTCTGAGTTGGTAGTGCATCAACATGCATCAGCATTGGCAGGCCTATTGCTAATATTCCCATCGCCACCAAAATCGCCGCCACGCACCGCCGCCGCCGCAGTCGTCACCATATCACCATACTGTCACCATCATTCTTATTCTTATTGTTTTGGTGTCAACTCTCCAAACCCTACACGCTACACCCTACACCCACTTCTCGTTCTCTTAGAACCCTGATCTGAGTGTCCTACGCGTGAGGAGAGGATGGCAAAGACGCTGGCCAAAAGCCAGGCAACAGGGCCGCGAGGGTTGAGGGTTCAAGTTTGAGTTTAGGATGTGCAGGGTGCAGAGTTGCCGGCGGGGCTCTCGCAACTTTGGGAAGGTTTAGCAGCTTGTGCTTGAGCTTTCTGCAGTTATAGGGGATTAGTGCCCACAAGATTTGGCTGGAATTTGCCAATGTTCGAGGCTTTGCGGTTTTGCGTTGCTGAGGTCGATTTAGATGGCCGCGGTTTCTGTGCCGGAGCCAGTCATGTAGTCAGAGGATTCGTCGGCCACACATGCTTGTGGCAGAGGCTTCTTCTCATGTCCCCCAAAACGACATTCTAACTATTAAGTCTATGTTAGTCCAAGCTCACGGTTGAGGTTGCACACCATTACGGTACTAGAGCTCGACGCTACACCAAAAGTGATGACGTCGTCCGCGAGCTTCAGCCGTTCGACTCTGAATTCTCAACTGCACCTGTACGCCCCAAAGCCTGTCTGTCTTGCTAAGGGCATGCCGAGCCCTAGTTTATTGATTAAGACCCTACGTTACCAGAGTCCTGCACTGCAAGGCGACGACGTTGGAGTTGTTGCACGACCTGCCGGATGCGGAGATCGCGCCACCGGAGCGCTGGGTGGCGGCTTATGGTTTAGAGTTTGGGGGCTTAGGGTTAAAGGCTTCGAGTTTAGAGTATAGAGCTTAGGTTTAGAGGTTGGGGTCTGGGTTTTAAAGTTTAAAGCTTAGGGCTCAGAATTGCGAGTTTTTTTCGGCTTAGAGTTCCAGTTTGGCCTTGGGTTCGACTTGATCCCTAAACCCACCAACTATACGCCAAACCCGGGAATCCTAAACTCCAGACTCATTCATTGTCGAAGGCAGCACTTTCCTGTGTAAGGTGTTGGGGTATGTTGTGGCTTCTCTTGCTGATCTTTTTCCAGAATATTTCAGAGGCTTGAAAGAGCCGGCCAAGTATCTCAAAGAGGGCCTGGAGGTTTTCTTCCCGTCGCCTCGACATTCGGAGTGTTGCCTTGGTGACACGGTGTCGCAGCACATCAGTTTCAAAGTGGCATCCCTTACAGTTTGACGGTTCCGTTATCAGATGAGGTCGGTGGCATGCCGGTTGTTGTCGTCGGCTTCTTCGTCATCGTGACTTTAGCAGGTGCAGAAAACTTACATCTAACGAGCCAGAACGTGCAGAAGGAGGAGGAGGAGGAGGAGGAGGAGGAGGAGGAGAACAAGCAACTACAACCGTAGCGGCCACCCCCAAACCCTTGACCCGCCTAACCCCTAAAACGGCAACGGCAGCAGCACATTGCAGTGGTGATGATAAGCATGACCTGGCCAGGGAAAGGTAGACCCATGCTTGAATTACTACAAAGGCCTTTGGGGGGGGCCTTATTATAGCTACAGCATAATACACCCCAAACCCACATTCTAATTATTAATGCCCCCTAGATTACATTAACATCTTCCTCGTCGGCGTTCTCCTTCTCAGTATCACGAGCATTCTCAGCACCGCTATCGGCAGCATCGTTATCACCGCCGCCGCCACCACCATCACCATGATTACCACCATGGTCGTCATCACAGTGTATGTATCCACATCAAGTATCCGCATGAGCACCACCACTGGGTTACCGGTAACTAATGCAGTTGAACAGGACCGGAGGGTCTCTTTTTCAAGTTTCCACTCGAGCAGGCAGCGAATGCAGACTCAGTTTGGGGTCTAGTTGGTTTAGCACTTTGGAGGACCAGGGTTTCTCAGCTAAGCCAACTTCAGTTACTCCTGCAGCAGGACACAGACCTCTTCGTGGCCAAGCTGAATCCTGTGACGCAGGCCTGGCACTTGAAAAGCACGGATACAATGACTATGCTGCTCGTTGTACAAGTACTCGCGGCACCGGGAAGTGCCCAGTAGTAGCAGCCCTCGTGCACTAGTGTATTTACCACGCTATAGGCACGTGCAGAAGCCGCACCCTGAACTCTCAAATACCTCTTGGCAATACAGATCCAAAGTCGACACCCTGTGCTTTGCAACCCAAACCCTGAACCCAGAAGCCCACGCAGTAAAGGCACTACGGCCTGTACTAAAAAGTCTTACGACGACCCATACTACTCAATTTGCTGCTCCATTTCCACGCAGCTGTGCTTTCCGTGCATCTGCACCAGTGAATCAAAGGAGCACGAAAGTGCACGGGACTGAGACGAGTTTAGGATCCCTTAAAGGGTTTAGGGTTGAGGGTTCCTTTAAGGGGCCCTTTAATGGATCCATGGCCTCGCTTCGAAGCCGTTTGCTCGGAGCCCTGCCGTCCGAGCTGCGAGGTGCTCCCAGGCCCCGGCTTCTCTCCACCGCGCCCAGTGCACCGCCTCTCTGGTGGAGGCAGGGCCGGCGGAGGACGGTGCACCACAGCTACGCAGAGGTGGAGCTCTTGTCCCGCCTGGCGGTGCTCCTGTTGCCACGGGAACCTATCGGCGAGCTCTTCCGCGATTTCCCGGTTAAGAAATCGGAGGTGTGGGGCAAGCCTTGGCTCTGCCCCGACATCTCTGCCTTTGGCGTGCTGAAGGTGGAAGAGGCAGCTTTGTTCATCGAGTACGACGGGTGCTTTCGTCATTCTGAGCCGCAGGGGCAACAGAGGGACGAGCGCAAGACGGCAGCTCTGCTTCGCTATGCACCCCCAGGCTCACAAGTCCTGCGGATCGGTCATGTGCATCAGGACTTGAGCAGGGCGGAAAATGTGACACACGCCGTCGTCGATGTTTGGCGAGCAGGGCACGAGCCGTCGCTGATGAAAGTTGTGCAGCAAACCGTACGAGCCCTTCTTCAGAGGTTTGAGCTTTTTCTCCAACAGGATGTGTGTGAGCGTCTCAGCAGAAATGATGTCGCGGAGCCCAAGCAAGACTTTCTCAAAGCAACCACATTTGCGAGTGAGGCACTGTTGACAAAGGCTGTCGAGAGTAAGAAGATGAATCTGTATGCGTTCATGGAAGCGGAATTGCAATTTACAAGCACCAGACTTGAGGCGTTGGCACGCAAGTTTCCGCGAGTCTGGGGTGTCAACCTTGAAAGCCATTTGAAACCCACAGTGGCCTGGCTCGAGGATGTCGGGCTCAGCCGCGATCAGGTGGGCAAAGTCATTGCTCGTTGTCCTCAAGTGTTGAGCTGTAGCATTGACCACAATCTGAAACCCAGAGTGGCCTGGCTTGAGGATGTCGGGCTCAGCCGCGATCAGGTGGCCAAAGTCGTTGCTCGCGCTCCGCAAACTTTGAGCTGCAGCATCGAGGCAAATCTGAAACCAACAGTGACCCTTCTGGAAGATGTTGGGCTGAATCGACAGCAGGTGGCCAAAGTCGTTGCTCGTGCTCCGCAAGCGTTGACCTGCAGCATCCAGGCAAATCTGAAACCAACTATGGCGTGGCTGGAAGATGTTGGCCTGAATCGACAGCAGGTGGCCAAAGTCGTTGCTCGCTATCCGCAAGTGTTGGGAGGCAGCATCGACGGCAAGCTGAAACTTGTAGTGGCATGGCTCGAGGGTGTTGGGCTGTGTGGTAAGCACGTAATCAAAGTCCTGGTTCGTTATCCTCAAGTGTTGGGCTGCAGCATCGAGGCCAATCTGAAGCCCACAGTGGCCTGGCTCGGGGATATTGGGCTGAGCCGCCAGCAGGTGGCCAAAGCCGTTGCTCGTTCTCCTCCAGTCCTGGGCCTAAGCATCGGCGCCAATCTGAAGCCCACAGTGGCCTGGCTCCAGCATATTGGGCTGAGCCGGAAACAGGTCGCCAAAATCATTGCTGGCTATCCTCAAGTCCTGAGCCATAGCATTGAGAACAACCTGTTGCCAAAACACGTTCTTCTGCGACGGTCTTTTGCATCTGAACAGATCTGCTCCATGATCGAGTACCTTCCACCATTGCTTGGCCTGAGCATTACTCGCCTACGTCATCGCTTGAAGATCTTGGAGCAGCACGGCCGCTTGAGCGAACTTGCAAAGATAATGGCTCTGACTGATGCGAAGTTTGCCCGGCGATTCCCTCATTAAACCCTAAACCCAAAACCCAAAACCCAAAACCCTAAACCCTAAATCCTAAACCCAAAACCCTAAACCCTAAACCCTAAACCCTAAACCCTAAACCCTAAACCTCACTGAGCTGCGACGGGAAGTGCGCGTGGGAGCGTCAGACTTTCGAGGCAGCCCTCGATTTCGAGCAGCCGTGCAGAGCTGCGACAAAAAAAGAGCGTGCACACAACCCGAAGTTATTAATGCAGGGGCCTTAAGAATTAGAATAGGGTTTTGGGGCCCATTATACTCTAATTATTATAATAAGGAACCCCCAAAATAGTATATATATATATATATATATATATATATATATAGAGGTAATTATTTGGGCGGCCACATAACCCGAAGTTCTGCGACTCCAAGCCTTCCTGCTGGAGCCTCACCCTTCAAAAGCTTTTGCAAGAAGGGTTCAGGGTCTCTAAATGTTCCGGGAGCCATCTGCCGAGTCTGTGGGAGGATATTCTCACCCCACTCCCATGCCCCAAAAGCAGCCAAAACGCAAAATCCGAGAGCTACCGAGCCGAAACCGGGCCTTGGCCAGAGGTGGGTAGTATTATTAGGGAGACCCCTTAAAGGGCACCCCTTCTGAACCCTACTTCTGGCTCTCTTAAAAGGGGCCTTATTGAGAGGGTCTATATCCCCAAGGGTCCCCCTAATCCTAACTCCCAAGAGGGTTTGTTTTGCTGGCACAGTCGAGACGTCTCTGAACCGAGAGACTCCGGTAGCTGTTATCTGAGGCTTTTGACTAGAATCTAAGGGATAGCCTCCGGTTGACGATTATAAGACCCCTTGTGAACAACCCTGCTTACAAGGCCTCAAATAATGAGTCCGTAAACCCCGAAGCCCCAAAACCCTAAAGCCTCAAACCCAAACCCCAAGCCCCCCAAACGCGCCCCAACCCGCAACAAACCCCAAAGCCCTAAAGCCTCAAGCCGTCAACCCTAAACCCTAAGGACCAAAGCCCTAAACCCCCAGAAAAAGCCACCGGGCGAGGACGGCGACCTCGAGCTCATCTTCTCCCGCGGGGGCTCCCGGAATCCGGAACCCAGTTAGGGTTTGGGGATTACGGATCAGGGTTTAGGGGTCAGGGTTTAAGGTCAGGTTTACAAGGGTTTAGGTTTTAGGGTTGGGGGCTCTCTAAGAATATCGATTTATAAGGGGACAGGGTGTAGGGTTCTATAAGTTAGACAACACCAAAGCCCTATTTCAACAAGAGACCGACAAACCCCGAAGCCCCCGATTCGCAGCAGCTCGTGCCTAATCCGGAAAGGAAGCACCCCACGAGCTCCAAACCTTCGGGACCCAACCGTGAACGACGTGCCTAAAGCCCCAGGCCCATACAGTAAGGCCTACATCCTAAACCTATAATGCTTACATCTAAGAGTACCGCGTTCCGGAGGCTGTCGGGATGAAGCCGTCTCAGGGTTTGACTTCAAGGTTTGTGCCGTCCGAGTTCGAGTTCGAGATGACATGTGCTGTTGAGGGTAGGATATAGGGTTAAGGGTTTTCAGAGGGTTTATGGGGTTTAGAGTTTAGGGTGTAGGGTTCAGAGGTCAAGGGTTTAGGATCTGAATCTAAGGGTTCATGGGTTTAAGGGTTTAGGGTTTCCGACAGGAATTCAGGGTTAAGGGTATGAGGCCGAGGCGTCATGGCCCACTGCCTCTGACAGGCTTCGGGCCGATCAAGAGTTGCGAGATTGTGCGCGACTGGAAGCGCCTTCCCGAGTTTGCTTTTGCTTTTTCTTACTTTTGGTCAGAAGGGAATGGTAGTAGTAGCAGTAGTAGCTATAATTGTACCCCATTCCTCCATTCCCTACTAACCAAAGGTAAGTTTTTTGGTTTTGGGGTTCAGGCGTTTTAGGGTTCAGAGTTTGTTAGGGGGAGGGCGGGGGTCTTGGGCTTCGTATTGACTTCAGGCGTCGGGGTTTGTGCGATAGCCGTAGAGCTACTTTACGTCTATGCCGAGAAGGCCCTATGACCGAGAAGCTGCAGATGAAATCACACAGCTGCGAAAGAAGATAAGCGAGTAGGCAGATGCTCATCCATACAGTCAGTTGCAGAAACTACAGTGCAGGGTGATACATACAGCCATGTAGCCCCTGAGCCGAAGATAGCCACCCTTACAGCCGTTGGGCAGATCTCGGGGCTTTGAGTGACGAGGGGCGTGGGGGCAGCCTGAGATACTCCCGGTTGTTGCTTTTCGGATCGAGCTGTTCGTAGGTGCTGGAAAAACTCAACGAGCGCCAGAGAAAACTCCCTTTCACTGAAAGCCAAAGTCTGGACCTTTCATTTCATGTTTCCTCCTCTGATGCGTGACTCTTTGTCTTTTCTTGCGTATCCTGTGGATGTTTCGGTACCACTGTGCGGCGACCCAAAACGGTGGTGGCGCCTTGCAGCCCTAAAGTTCCCTAAAGCATCCCAAGGCCTAACATCCCTGAGAAGCGTGTCATGCCCAAAGGACTGGTGATTCACTGCAGTACGCCTTCATCATCTTTGAGAACCCTCGGGATTGTGAGCAGGTGAGGGGTTGCTGCTGCCCCTGAGCTCAACAGCTGAAAGTACTGAAAGCTTCAGCGCAAATCCAGTGGCTTCACGGCTTTTGTGTGCATCTTTCTGCGAGACCCGATGCAGTCTTTGCGTGTTCTTCGCGCAGGCTTACTTCAAGATGCACGACTGCGTCATCGACGACAGGCCGACGGTTTTGCGAGAAGTCTTAGTCGGCTTTGGAGGGTCTCTAGGGTTTCATAAGGGGTCCTGCAAGGGTCCCACGCGGGCGCTACGCCATGTCTTGGACCATGTCTGGGTGTCTTAGTGCAGCGACCCTGTGGACCTACGGGCATTGCGGCTGCAGCAGCAGCAGTGCATCCAGCGCGCGGTCATTATCTTCATCATCAGCACCATCATCATTATGAGCTCAGTGTCGTCGCATGCATCATCCTCGCCACTGTCATGATTGCGTCATCATCATGACGACAATCGCCAGAATGTGAGGAAACTCACAAGAGTATTTGGACCTCGAGTCGTCGAAGCACAGCGATGCAGCAATGAGTTGCTCCAGTCGCCGGCGAGAGCAAGCAGGTCAGTATCAGAACGGCGTGCTAAAGTTCTGAGAGTGCTGAAATGCCGTAGCTGGAATGTCACTCCACACTCCAATACAACAAAAGACCCTGAAGCCGAGTGCAGCATTAGTACTCGACAGTTCTTCAGAGCATGCCTATCTGTTTTGAGTTGGAGTAAACATAAACTGCCAGCACACACATCCTAATGGATTTATGTGTCCGCATATTGAAGCCGAATAGAACGCAACATTTGGGAAGGCGCATCTTTGTCAACTTCTCGCAGTCCGTGGCAAAGCTCTGGAACAAGTGGCGGACGGGCTCACGAATGACCAAGGACGGCAATGAAAATCTCAGCAGTACACTCCTGCAGGCACTGAACTGCGCCCCGTGGTTTCTCTGAGAGGTTCATAAATCATGTCCTCGCATGAACCGTGCTGGAAGGACCAGTAAGCAGGGCTTGAAGCTTGGTAGCCCTAACCGACAAGGTGCTGATAAGCCCAGCTTACGGTTTTGGCTGTTCTCAAAGGGGAAAAGGAGGGACCCTTAATGGGGACCCCTACCCTATAATGGGCTATAGAATGGGTAGAAAAAAAGGGTATATACCTAGGGGTCCTTATTAAGGGTCCCTCCTTGTACCCTTGGATGTTACTGTCTAGACCAGCATCCTGAACCCTAAACCGGATTGTGCACTTGGTAGCTACATCCCCTTCTAGTCCCTTCTGAATTTGCAACGCTGCGATAAGGTACCCTTAAAGGCAAATTCGAAGAAGGGTACCCCCAAAGGCCTAAGAACGATAACGCACCGCCAAAGGCCTATTCTACGAACTAAGGCCCCTGTGATAGAACCCAGCAGCCGTTTTAGAGCCCATTGAAGGAAACATCGAACATGTTCACGAAACCTTCTTCGAATGATTAAGGCCCCCCTGTTTCACCTGAAGACATGACTTGGCCATCGCGAGGAGGATGTGAAGGGAGGTGCCGAACACAAGGGCGGAGGCAGTGGTGGTTAAGGGGTTCGGATCTTGTGGTTGTTGGAGTTTGAGGTTAGTCTTCGGGTGTACGGTTCAGGGTTCAGGGCAAGGGAGTTATTGGGCGTCTGTAAGGGGTTTGGAAGGAGTTGTGTTCTTGTTTGAGGGGTGTGTCTGCGTGCAGAAGGGGTGTTCGAAGGTTTGGAGGGGCTTCGTTTTTTTTTGTCATTTGTTGCTCATTTTTTTGTAGGGCTTGGACTGGTTCCTTACAATGTTTTATAACCAGGGTAAGTCGCCAGGTTCGAAACTTGAAGTTTTTTGAGATGAGGCTCAGGTTTCTGGGATTTAGGGGTTTCGAGCTTGTAGGGGTAGGGAGTTTTAAGAGGGTGTTGGGGGTTTTGGCCCGAGTGTTTCAGAGCTTCGGGTTTAGAGCCAGCATAAAGGCCGACCCATCCACTGAGGGTTTAGGGTTTCAGGTTCGGAGCTTTGTACTTAAGGCTCTAGGCTGAGGGCTTCGGGTCTTTTTAATTCAGGTTCGGGTCTTTTTAATTCAGGGTTGCAAAACTTTGGTGGTCGTAGAGCCTCCATGTCTGTGCACGAGGCCCGGTTCTGAACCCACACCCTGGACTGAATGACCTCAACCCGAAGCCTGCGCCCTAAACACGAATCCTTAAACTCTACCTGCGAAACCCAAACCGTGGTCCGTTTGAAGGTTGAGAATAATCACCAATATCAGTCCTTGGTTCCTTGGTATAGTGATAGTGCTGCTATAATTAGTACACCCCAAGCCCCAAGCCCAAACCCTTGGTTCCTTGGTATAATGTTGTGGCTATAATAGACCCCAAGCCCAATTCCACTTATTAAGCCGCCTAAAGCTCCCTTGAAACCTTCTCCAGGCCGAGGCAAGGGCAAAGGCAAAGGGAAGGGCAAGGACAAGGGCAATGACCAGGCTGGAGCTGTGCTGCTCTTGAACACGCTTTAGGGTTTGGGGTTTGGGGGGAAACTTCACTTGTTTCAAAGAATCCCAAGACCCTAGCTTTGTCGTGCCTACTGCAGCTATTGCCGGCTTTGTTACTGCGGTTTGCTACAATGGATTGCGGTACTTCTGCTTCTCCTCAATGCTCTTGCCATCCCCCTTAAGATCACTGCCGCCAACGTGCTCAGAATGAACAGCGTCATGAGACCAGCCTTGTGATGATTTTCACAGTGATTGCCATCCTTACCGCCAGTGGTGGTGATTGTAGGGGGAGAAGGAGGAGGAGGAGGAAGAGAGGAGGTGGTGGAGGAGGATAGACGGCAGTAGTGGTAGCATCAGGAATACGGTACCGCTTCTGGCATTTCTGCTTGCACGACTCTGGAGTTCAAGACTGCTAATGGTGAAGTCACTAGCCGTATCAACGCCAGGCAGTAACAGGAAAGTAAGTTTAAGAATCTAGCCATCATCACCGTCATTGCTGACCCGTTGCAGCAGTAGGAAGAGCAGTTCTGTGAGTGAAGTTCAGCAAACCCTATGCAGGGAACACGAGCCATGATTTTGTTTGGTGCCTCGCTGATCGTAGCAGCAACTGCGGCCTTCACAAAGACATCATGAAAAAATCGGCCAAAGATCTCCCATAAAAAGTACAGTCGGGTAGGGACATCTCGGGGCTTCCACGATCTTGTCGTTCCGTAGCTTTCGACGGGACGGCAGAAGCGACGTTATCTTCTGAACAAGACTCCACCTCCACCTGAACCTGAGCCCTTGAGACTAAACGCCAACCCGAAACTCAGACTACATGAGGCCCCTACACCTCAGAACCCTCAAACCCTAAACCTCCAAACCTAAACCCTAAAACCTAAACCCAAAGCCCTAACCCCAGGCCCTAAACCCAAACCCAAATGCCTTAACCCCTAAACCCTAAACCCAAACCTTAAACCCCTAAACCCCAAACGCCTAAAGGCTCCACTTCTGTCGGCGGCGGAGGGTCCAAAGCCCGGCGGGAAGGGCGCCAGGGGAGGCGCGGCCTTAGGATTTGAAGCTCGGGGCGCTGCTCTCACGGTTTAGGGTTTAGGGTTTAGGGTTTATAAACCCTAAACCCCTATAGGAGTTTAGGGACAGTATGGGACAGTACACCTACTGTTTTGGGGTTTGGGTCTTCGCAGCTCAGGGTGTGGGGTCGTTCTGTTTTGGGTTTGGGGTTGGGGCGTTTCTGGTTTAGGGTTTTGAGTTTGGGGTCTTTGAAGATGAGGGTTCAGGGTGTTTGGTTTAGGCTTTAGGGTTTAGTTGGGGTTTAAGGAAAGGCTTAGGGGGAGCAGGCCGAGTTTTTGGGCTTCCCTTCCGGATTCTGCTGGAACAGCTCGTGCCCCAAACTGAAGCCCTTAACAATAAACCCCAGAGCCCCAGACTCTACGCGACGTAGCCCTAAAGCACCGCAGAAAGCTCTAAGTCCGTTTTTGATGGGCAGGCATGGTCTTTGAGAACGGCGGCCGCCAGGGAGGTGAGGAAAACATGGGAGTTTGTTTGGAGTCAGGTGTCCTTCTGTTTGGGGTTCTCATGTTGCTACTTACGCATCTGGCTATTAAGGGTCTGTGAGACTCCCATGCCCCTTACACTCTCGATGGATCCTTGATGATTCAAGGTTCAGTGCTCCATTTGGGGGGTGCTGGGTTGTCTGGATGAGGGCTGCTGTTTAAGTTTGGGGTTTAGCTTCAGGGCTGATCCGAAACTCATGAAACCAAAACTCGAAACTCTAGATAGACACCCTATCCCTAAGCCCTAAGCCCTAAACCTTTGCAGCAGTAGCCCTAAGCCCTGAACATCGGGGTTTCGGGAATTTCGGGCTTGGGGTTCGTGTTTTGGGCGTTTAGGGTACACCCGAAACGCTTAAGCATCTCCAGTCCTTCTTGTGAGCCTGATTCGGGTTCAGTGAACCCGAGGCGTGGCTCCCAGACGAAGATGCCCTTGAACATAGAGAACTCAATACGCCTTAATTAAGGATACCGAGCCCCGTATAACTGAAGGTATATTCCTGAACTAGGGGGTAGTGTAGGAAGGCAATGTTCTAAGGTATGTTCCTTGACTGGGGAGAGAGAGGTTACATGTACATATACATACAGAACGGGCCACCCTGGGAGTGCGCTTTTTCCGTGTTTTACGTTCTCCAAGACACACCAACGACAGTTAGGAGTCACGAAAACTGTACAACGATTGCAGACTCGCACAACATATATATATATATATATATACACGCACACATACATACATAGAGTTACACTACCTCTCAACCTTAATCCCCAAGTCGGCAAAACCCTCAGCCCCGAAGCCAACCATGGACGCTGGCCTGTTGCTTCTGACAGAGAGCCCAATACCCCTTAACTAAGGAATATATCTTAAATCATAATATGAAGCCCTATATAGTTTAAGCCACATTTCTTAATTCCTTTATAGACCCCCTTAAAGATCCCTTATAGATCCCTTAAAGGAACCCTAGGTATTCCTTACCTATTGGGCTCTCTGGGCTGACATACCCAGATGGCGACGGCCGGCGCGGTGGGGAGCGTGGACGAGAGCCGGTTGGCCGCTACCGGCCCGGACCTCCGGCTTAGGGGCTTAAGGTTTACAGGGGTTTTAGGGGTTTTCAATTTAGGGGTTTAGGGTTTGGGAGTTTAGGGGTTTAGGGTTTGGGAGTTTAGGGGTTTAGGGTTTGGGAGTTTAGGGGTTTAGGGTTTGGGAGTCTAGGGGTTTAGGGCTTAAGGATTTTGGGATTTAGTTGGGAGTTTCCGAAATAGGGGACCCTAATATAGTACCCTAAAGATTAATTAGGATCCTTATTATGAGGACCCCAAAGTAAAGTATTTGCAATTTTTGGAAGTTCCCATTTGGAGTTTTGGGTTGAGGGCTTGACGGGTTCATGTTCAGCATGAGCTCTTAACCTTCGTCTCTATCTTCGAATGGGAGTTCCCGAAAATTAGGGTTACCTTATTTTTGTTGGGGCCCTTATAATAAGAATCCTACTGTTTAGGGTACTATAGGGGTCCCCTACTTTCGGAAACTCCCAAATCTACCACTTGATCTTGGTCTGATGGAACCTTACTTTAAGGCTCAGCGCATGCGGCTACTAATGTTCCAACTTTCTTGCTTCCAGCTAAAACCCTCCACCCGAAATCCTAAAAACCCTAAACCCTAAACCCCAGGAGACCCCAGGAGCCCTAAACCCTGAAAGCCCCCTAACTCCAAACCCTAAACCCTAAACCCCACGAGCCATAAACCCTAAACACTGAGGTCGCGCAGCCGGGACCGACGCGACCGCGACCGGGACCGGGACCGCGATCGAAGAGATCGGCGGTGAAAAAAGGGCGCAGGATGGTTTCAGGGCTTACCTTGGGATCCAAAACATACCGTCTTAAGCGTTCTACCCTTTCATAAAAGGGTCATCGTAACCTACTCTTTTGTAGGTTTCGGGTCACAGGGTGCAGGATCTAGGTTTTGACCTTGAGGGCTAAGGCTTTGAGGTTTGGGGTTCAGGGTTTGGAGTTCAAGAGTTCGAGGCTTTTTGCGGTTGAGAGAGTTCCGGCCGTTGAATTATTTAGAGTTCAAGGTTAAACGGTTAGAGTTACATATTGGCTCCAGACTTTGAGTTTAGGGATGAAGATCTTTTAGGCTAAGGGTTTAGAGTTGTTGACGTTGTTGGCTTACTGATCAGGTTTGACCTGACGCACTGCCCTAAACCCTAAAGCGTGGAGTGTACAGCCGGCAGGTTATGACTGACAGGGTTCGCACGGTTTAGCTTGAAGTTTATATAGCCTGCTTGGGTTCGTCTTGAGTTTTGCTGCGGGGTGGTTACCCGCAGCCCTCAAAATCCAAACCCATGAGCCAGAAGCCTTGAACGAAACCTGTAAAGACCCCTTCTCAACGAACCCTTAAATTGCAGGCCGACATACCGATCAAAGGCGGCTGCGGCCACGGCGTACGGAGCTGTTGACACAGCAGGCTCGGTCTCTTTGCATGTTTGCGTCTGGAGCTTGGCTTTACCGCCTGGTTTTTTTCTACAAGGTTCTGCAAGCCTATAATACAACCTGAAACCACCATAAACCCCTTGAGTATAGAAACCCTGCTGAACCCTTATAGTCTATAAGCGCTCAAATGGGGAAACTTCAATGGCCGCTGCCCCAAGACCCTACTAGGTAGAACAGTGCTTCAGGCATCATAGGGACTGCACTATTACTGCTACATTTTTCAGACGCACTCTCCTTCAGCTGCATCTTCTTATCGGACAACCAGAAGCCCTTCGTCCCAAAATTCCTATACCGGAAACCCCGCGACTCATGTGCTCACAACGCCGAACCCCCGAATGCACCCAAAGCCCTGAAGCCTGAACCCCTGCAAAGAGGACTCAGCGGTGCGACCCCCGACTCGACTTGGGGTAGTTCCCCGACTCGACTTGGGGTAGTTCTGCAAATGAGGGCTCCTTTATTACTAGGATGCCCAGTAGTACCCTTATTCCCTTTTTGTAGTCCTAGGTTCCTTATAAAGTTACCCAATACCAAAAAGAGAGGCCTTTTTATTCTTAGGTTACTGGGTATCCTAGATTAGGTCCCCAGGATGGCACGGCACCCTTTCACAAAGGACACTTAAGAGGAATCCTAATCTAGAGAACTACCCTAAACAAACCCAAGCCCCCAAAGCCTTATGAAGAGAACCACCCTAAACCTTAAAGCCTTGTGAAACTGGCCCGAGAAGGGAGCCTAATTTAGAGAACTACACCATTTTGGTGGTTCCGAACCACTCCCTTACAGCCACCAAGGCCGAGAGAGCCAACCTGAAAGGGGTTTGGGGTTTAGGGGTTAGGATTTTTAGGGTTTTGGCTTTTAGGGTTTGGGGTTGTAGCTTTTAGGGTTTAGGGTTTTAAGGTTTTAGATTTTAGGTTTCAGGGTTTAGGGTTCGGGGGCAACCTTGAACCCTAAGGCCCAACCCTAAGGCCCAAGCTCACAACACTTCGAAGCTCGTCGCCAGGCCTGAAGCTTCCTCCCGCAGTGGTCCGCAGCGCGGCTGCGACGAGGCCGGGTGTTCGGAAAGCCCAGCTAAGACCCAGGTTCTCTATATCATTTTGTTTTATTTTGGGCTTTTATACGGTTTACTGATAGATTGCTGACTTCATTTCACGGCCTTCATTCCCGAAAAGGGCACGAAGAACCTTCCTGGAACGGTTATGGAGCCTTTATAAAACCCTTATACCCTACAAGAGTCCTAACAATTGTTCTTACCAGAGCACGAAGAACTGCAGGCTCAACAGTCCAGAGCGTGCAGCAGCGCAGCAGCCGCCTCCGGCGAGAGGCTAAGACATCGGCTGAGGGCCTGGTAGGGTTGAGCGTTTTGGGTTAGGGGTTTAGGGTTTTGGGGTTCGGGGTTTTTGGCGGCGTTGCTAGTGTCCAAAGACGCACTCATGAATTCAGTCTGCCGGCCTAGAGAAAAGGCCAAGCTGTGGCACGCGCTCTGCGCAGTGCTTCAGCTGGTCCAAACAGGATAGCATCGCCCTGAAGGACAACAGCGAAATCACCCGTCTCAAAGGTGTGTTCACCATCGACAAGGTGGATGTTTTCAGCTATTACGGCGGCTAACTGTACAAGGGGTCTCTGCCAGTCCGCCTCGCCGAAACCAGCATGCCAGGAAATGCCCGTCTCAACCAGACGCAACCAATGCTGAACGAAAGTGGTAACCTGGTGCAGCTCAACAAGCTGGCTGATATCCAAGCTATCATCGTGGTTGCCGGGAGTGGGGCTCTCAGCAGCAGGCTGGGGCTGAGGCCGTAGGGTGGCCCACCAAGGGGTGGGTCCCACCAATGCGGTCGGTGGGGTAGAGCGTGGGGCACACTGCTCTGGAACAGCTGCGGCCTCCACCTCCGCTTGCTGGTACTTAAAAGCACAAGCTGGCGACCTACGGAAGTGGTCACGCAAACGGGCAGTGTCCCAGTATTGCCTCCTGCAAACCTCGCAGGCTGTGCCCCATGCATATGTCTGCATGGCACGCACTCCATGCGTCTTAGCCCTGTGCACTGCGAGGCGCGCGGCACCTCGGAAGCCTCGGTTGCAAACATCACACCTATGCAAGGTCGCTGGGTGACATGCCTGTGGGATCCGCGCATAGTGGAGCCCGGCGTCCGCAACAGCCTGATGGGCCTCGGCCTTCCGAATTGCACCTGGTACCAGCTCCGACCGGCTAGCTATGCACGCCTTGCGAAAGCGCTGTAGAAGCGAGGTGGTGGCAGGTCGGTCTCTCGGCCAAGCAAGGATGAGGCCTTCAGTGGTGGGCCCACTCTGGACCCAGCTGAGCAGGGACGCATCAGACAGTAGGGAGGCAATTAGCAGGACATCAGTCCGCACCTGCTGAAGCCATTTGCCCTCCGCGACCAGGCTCTGGATCAAATATGCGTCGGCTCTCTGGTGCAATTGGGCAAGGACGCGGACACGGCGGACGGCCAACGCCTCGTCTGGCAGCAGGGTCGCAGTGAGTGCACAAACCTGCTGCGCATTGAGCCTTCTGCATGACACCTTGTGCAGAGGTTTAACGCTGCCGCGCAGGAAGCCCATGTAGTACTTGTCAAAGACTCCTTTGCTCGCAGCGCTGTCTAAGGTCCATGTGCCGGCACCGTGGAGGAACTTGGCTAGGACAACGGCAACCAACAGATTCTGACGCTCAGGGAGAGTCAAGTGCGCATTGGCTAGTATCCGTCTCTTGAAGGCAGGGAAGACGTCGCGCGCCAATTTGGCACGTTCAGTGACGGCTGTCACATCTTCAGCTCGCCCATCCCGGACAACTCCAAGGTGAGTGTACCGATCGACACATCGCAGATGGAGAATGCGATTGTCAGGCATCCGGACATCGACCTCGGCCGCCTGTGTGACAAAGAGAGTCTCGCGTGCCTTGGCGGAGCCAGCGCCGTGGAGGCAGACAACAGCTTCTGTTTTCCCTGCGGAGAAATTCACTTCAATGCCTGCCACCGAAAGGTACTGGCAAACCAGGGAAGCTGCGCGAGACGTGTCGGCCGCAACCATATCCGGGGTGGCGGAAGTCACAAGCACTGCAATGTCGTCAAGCCAGGACTGCGGCGAGGCTTGGGCGGCATCATCTCCTGTGGTGAATTGGGCTGCCACTCCCTCATCACGTAACTGACTGCACAGGCACGCCATCGAAGCCTCAATGACGTACTGGAACAACATGTCGGCCACAGGGGAACCGGGCACCGTTCCTTTGGCCGTTTTGTAGACAAGCGGTGCAGTGGCATCCACAGAGAACCACGTGTTGTGGAACGCCGCCCGAAGGAGCGTGACAGTGGCATCGCTGATGCCAGCTCTTTCTAGGGCGCCGGTATCTGCCAATGCACACATGATCCTCGTTCGAACCTCTGGCTCAAGCGGTAGAGATTCAATGTATTGCTTCAGCGCTCCAGCCTCACTGGTAAAGAGGTGTCCTCGATGCGCAGCATAGAAGGCTGAGACGCCGTCAACAAACAGGACAGAGCCAGCCTTACGCTGTTGCTTGAGGGCGGCAATATGGGAACGCACAGCCATGGAAGGAACCTCGGCGGGGAAAGCAGCACGAGCACCTCCGATGGTAGGAAGGGCCTTGCGTTCGAAAGCGGTGCTAAGTTCCCTGCGCGTAGCCTTGGTAATGGCTTTGCATGCTGGTTCGGCCAGTGCAATGGACCGGTAACCAAGACAGAGGTCCGCAGGCTTTCCGGCCTTGGGAATCGGGTGGGCCCTCATCCCCGTCCAAAGGAGCGGCATGTGCCGTCGTCCAATTGCCTTTAACACCAGGGGCATGTGGCAGACAGCAGCAAATGGCGCACACTGTGAATAGGCCTCGGATGGAATCCCAGACAGGCCCGGTGCTTTGCCAGATTTGAGGGAGGCAAATGAGGCAGACACATCAGCAAGCGTGGGGGCACCGTCTAGTGCAACTTGTTCTTGGCCCGGCTGGTGAGCAATCGCAAAGCTGTCGAGGCGGACCTCTGTAGCATCTTCAGCATCAGCAAAATGCGCACCAAATGCTCGAAGGATGGCATTCGGGTCAGTGACAACCTCACCGCCCGCCTTCAAGGCCTCCGGAAGGCCAGCTTGGGGAGTAGCTCTGCCACTGCGAAGGACAGACCGAAGCCGGCGTGCAAGGGCGGTGGGTCCTTGCTCTCGGCAGTCTTGATACATAAGCCGAACGTACTCAGCCTCATCTGCTCTGTGTGCTTCCCTCAGCTGTCGGCTCAAGTATTGCATAGTGCGCATGTGCTGCGCCAATGCAAGGTCACATCGCTTGCGGGCCTGGTGCAGACGCCCTGCGTCTGCGCCTGATAGGCCGCGCCAAGCCCGGAAACATTGGTCCAAGACTGACCTGGCCTGGAGCGTGGCCCGGCGCCTATAGACACGCCGCTGCTCCCGGCGGTCCGCTATAAGTTGCCAAGTGCTCTGCGACATGGAAGGCTTGCGGGGCCGATCCGTCGCTGGAAATGCAGCTGCAAGGTGATGCTGCAGGTGCTGGTTGATGCACTGCAGGTGTGCATCAACGCTGGTTTCCCATGGCACATCGGGCATGGTGCTGTAAATTTGCTGCAGCTTGAGACGGCCGTCCGGCGTGAGCATGGCACCTCTATCCAGCTTACGAGCTGCCCGGGGTGGGCGCCAAATCTGGACATCAAGCTCCATAGTGACCGGATCGTGGTCAATGCCCGCATGCTCGTCGGATATCGGGAGTACACCCTGCAGAGTGCAGTGTTGACCCCAGGCCCGAGGTACGACGACATAATCAAGGCAGGCTCCAGTGCCAAGGTTGCCGGCAGGTGGGCGCCAAGTAACGCGAGGGCGACCATCAGACTCATATGCATCTGTACGCTGCAGTGCAAATTCGTCCAGAAGCTCCTGAAAGGCACGCGCATTGTTGTTGGTCGGTTGCTCAGCACGCTCGCCCCACTGAAATCTGGCGTTGGCATCAAGCAGGAGCAGCGGCTGGTAGCCGGCAGGTACAGCCAATAGTCTGTCCCGCAACATCCTCCACCAGCCAGAACGTTCGGCCTCAGGAGCGACGGCGGTAGGGCTGTGCCCAGCTATGATCACCAGACACTGGTCGCCAAGCTTGGCGTGTACTTCGAGAAGGCGCTCATTTTGGAAGGCTTTACGGAAAAAGGGGCGCGCCCATGGTCCCGCTGCAGTATTGATCCAGATTTGACAACCAAGTTGTCCGCCAGGCGCGGGGCCTGCGAAGCGTAGGATATCCTGGACGCAAGCCTTGCCAACTGTGTCATGCCTGGTCTCCTGTAGGCCTAAGATCTGAATGCGGTGCGCGGTCATGTATTCCGAGAGACACTGACGCTGTAGAGCAGTTTTGCATGAAAGTGTGTTATAAGTGACCGCCCGCAGGTGCAGTCGCACGCAAGTAGGCACATCTTGCTGAGTATCCGCTGCCCAGGTAGCTGGAATGCAGGGGGCCTGAGGCGCGGGCGCCGGGGCAACTGGTTGTGAGCGGCCATCTTCATCAATGCTTGGCCATGCAACGGAGGAACCCCTGGCCGTGTATAGCCAAATCCAGTCAAAGGCACCTTCCAGGATGTAGCTCGTGACGTGCGAATCACCCAATGGGGCAGCAGGCCCTTGGCACTTAAGGGCTCGTTTTGCTGCAAAGTCAACAAGCTCATTAAGGGGGTCCCCTTGGTGCGAGTAGACGTGCGAAAGGAGAGGCCAGTGCCCCTGCACCCCAGCACACATGTACAACCCCATAGCAGCACGAACTAGACAATCAACTGCGCTAGTCTTGGCATTCCCACTAGCCACCGCAGCAGCACTTTGGGAGTCATAGTAAATCGTGGTGGGGACGGCAGTGTGTGCCGCAATGCCATATGCAACCAACTGGGCGTAGATTTCGGCATCGAATGCAGACCGGACGGGTAGTGCATCACTGATAGACTCAGCAAAGTACCCAACCCAAAGCCATTCCTCAGAGAAGAGCCCGAGACAGCAAACGGCCCACGCTCCCCGGCCTGATTCGTAGGATCCGTCCACATAAAGGAGCAATGCCTGTGGGGTGGCGGTCTCCGGTGCTGCATCTAGCGTCTCAAGGAAATCTTTAGACGCCGTGTGCAAACCCCGCCCTCTAGGCTTCTTTCTGCACAGATGGGCAAGGGAGAAGCCTCCCAGTGCCAGAGTTTTGGCATCTGCCGGAAGCCCTAGGTGGAGCGATGCCTCATGGGGTAGAGGTGAAGTCGGAGGCAGCTCATCGGGGGCTGCACTCGGGGACATACACCTCTGCGTCAGCTGCAGCTGGAATGCACGTATCTAAGGATAGGCTTCGACGCTCGCGCACATCAGGTGAACCCGTGACCTTCAACACCTCCGACACGGAGGGAGCTTCCAGGCATTTGTCTGTCCGGTCTGTTGCACCTGCTAGCACAGGGGCAAGCGGTCTAACCTCGACAAACTGTTTGTCCAGGTGAAGTTCACTAGCACTGGGGCCCTGCGGGTGCAGGGAGTTGCATCCCAGGTTAGCAGATGTGCATTCAGCGGACAAGAGGTTATCAGCCGTACCGCGTGAGGAGGCCGAAATCCCTCTGCGGCCAAATGGGGTAGCCACTGAGACCTTAACAGCCTCTATGTTCGCTTCTAGGTGCGCAACTTGTCTCCTAACTCGCCCTGGGGTGCCCAAAACCGCTTCATCCGCTGCAGCGCGGATCGCCTGGTCTGGCGAACATTGAAGCTGTCCAAGGATGCAAGGGCAACGGTCGCTGACCAAGCCTTGAGCCTCGGCCTGGCGGCACCGCCGCTGCTGCGCTTGTCGAAGATCGGGCAACTGCGCGAGTGAAGTCCCTCCGGAGGACGGCACCGTCACGATGCTCATGGGCTTCGACGCGGCCGAGGAGGTGCCTCCCGAGCCGGTAACGGCGCCGGTAGCAGGCGCCGCCGTAGCAGCAGGTGGATTACCACTGGAAGAGGCAGGCTCTGCTGGTAGTGCAGCTGTCGAAGCTACAGGAGGTGGCAGAAGCTCGGTGCCCGGTCGGATTTGGGCGAGGGAAGGTGCCATCCGCGCAAGGGACTGTCGTCCAAGAGGCCGGGCGACTAGAATACCTGCACCATCGATCCAACCTTCAGATGGTGGGACCAAGGTGAGCTGGTCATGTACTGGCAGGAGGTGCCAGGGTGGTCTGGTGTCGGCCGGCAGGTGGATGAGAGTGTAGGCCCCAAAGTAGATGGGATTTGGCACTGAGTACGTCATGCCGCGCACCTCCCGCGGGGCAATGATGAAGACTTGCGCAACTAGTGTCTCGATGCGAGAATCAAGGATTCTTGCGTCGGCAGAGAAGATACGCAGCTCCCTCAAAAGGGGTTCAGCCTCATCAACAGAAGGGCAGGACATAAGGTCGAGCCAAACGGTGTGCGGTGCTCGGCCCGGTTCCAGCAGCACAACCTTTTGCCTGGTGCGAGATGGCAGTCCGTACATCTCGACCCGAGCTCTTGTCGCTCTGTCAAATCCTGTGAGCAGGGCCTGGTGAACTTCAGCATTGGCTCCTGCATGTGAGGCTCTCGCAGCAACAGTGTTGAATTCCGGGACACGCAGCGGAGCACTCAGGCATTGCAATCGGTTCACACTTCCCAACAATTGCATAGGGTGTCCGACCGGGTATTGCACGCGAAGGTCTCCCGGGAACAACTGAACAAAGTCGCCCGTTCGCAAAGGCCGGCGGACTGCCGACTGTGGCGCCCCATTAACCCAAGCGGCAAAACCAAGGTTCTCCTGATTGCGAGACAGTACATGCTCGGGCAAGGTGCCGGCCTGCACAACCAGGCTGTGAACCTGGGATCCGTCGATTGACGGATCCAGGACAATGTACTCATAGTCGTCAGGAGTGTAGACGAGAATGGGTATGTTGTAGTGCCGGCCCCCCCTGGGCAGGGGCCATGCTGCAGTCATGACGACGTGTGCATTGGGGGGCAAGCGCCCCGCGCGCGTGATTGCCAGTATCAATGACGTAAGCTCGGACACAACATCAAATTGCTGCAAGGGAACCGGCGCTGTGGTCATCGTCATACCAGCCCCAGTAAGCGTGAACCGGACCGTCGTGGCCTCTGTTTGCATGGCTGTGGTGGTCGTGGAGGTGGAGGTCAAAGGTGGTGCATCAGCCGGCATCATGGCAGTACTGCCAATGATACCAGCCCGGCTGACTACCCGAAGCCATTGCAACTCGGCTGCATTGTCAGGCACAGCGGTGTGCACCCCACCGCGAGCATCCTGTAGGAAAAGGTCGCGGTTTAGCAAAAGCTCCTGCAGGAGATCAGACTCCTCGAGTCCCGGGGCAGCCTGGACCAAATGTTCGATGTCCTGCCCTGGAACGGCAGAAACAGTGACAATGGGGCCGCCGACAAAGCGAAAGTCAACTGGGACGGCCGGCTCATCAGCTCCTGCGGCTGTGAGTACAAATTGCGGCTCAGGCAGGCCCGGGACACCAGACATGAGCAGTTGGACCGCTTGCGGCAGCTCAGCTGTGACCCCAGTCGCGGCATGGAAGAAAGCCGCGAGCGACCAGTCAGAATGTGCTGGCAGCAGAGCGGCCTCGGCGCCTGCGACATGCACCGTGAACTCAAGCCCGCCCGTGGTGGCCCGCAGGCTTTCAAACAAGCACAAATCCGCGAGAGGCCGGTGGACAACCTCAGGCTGACGCAGAAAGGCAGGCCGCAATGCAATGCATGACGGGTACAGACCTGCGCCTTCCTGATGGTACGGATCCGCCGCCTCTGCGGCCGCTAGCTGCATGAGTCGCTGTGCCGGTAGGGAGCTGTTGGGCATGCCTGTTGGCACCCGAGCCCCCGTGGTAGTAAGGGTGGTGCCGGCAGTTACAGCAGCAGCCTGAGCCCCTTGGCCGGCTGGTATAGGGATTTGGCCGGCAATCAAGCACAGCCACTGCCAGCCGCCAGAAGGTGTCTGGGGTTCATGTTGGATGCGCCCTACTTCATCTTGCCATGCGACTGCCCCAGTTGGGAAGGTGAAGAGAGTCGGGGCTGGGGCCCCTGCTCTGACAAGATCGGGAAGCGCGGCCAAAAGAACCTGTGGGGGTATCTCAGCCGTGACAACGTCCCGGGCAAAATGCCGGAGATCGCATGGAATTGCCCTAGAAGCAGCCGGGGCTTCACGTCTCGTAAGTACAAGCTGCGGTAGAGGGTATCCTGCCAGGGCCGGATCCAGCACTCGCACATGTCGGACAGGCGCACCAGAAGAGCGAATGGCATCGGTGACAATGTCCTGAAGTGACCAGGTAGATCCAAAGGGCCGGACCCGAGGTCTACGCTGAAACTCAAACACTGTATATTGTCGCCCCTGTGCAGCAATCTCCGCCTCCGTAAGCAAGCCTGCCTGTTGTACCGGCACCGCATAGCCACCTCCGTACACCGTTGGAGGGTCAACTGGGACAGGTGCAGCGACACAATATGCAAGAGTGTGTGGCAGGGCCGGTTCATGAGCCGCCGGTATCTCTTCTGCCGGCGCACGGGGGAGGGCTGGAGCCTGAGGCTGGACGGGTGCCGTGCAGGTCCCAAATGACCGCACAGGCTGCGACTGGGGTGTAAAAACCTCCTGGGTTTCTTGTTCCCGGAGGGAGTACTGGGCAGACGCCGTGCTGGTTCCGTGTGACCGCACAGGCTGTGAGGAAGGACCTGGGCACCCGGGTGGGCTGGGGCCGAAGGTAGCGGCTCCCCGTTGCGGCTCCTCGGTAGAGGGCCGAGTGTCACGGCTGGGGCCGGAGAGAACGGCTCCCATGTGCAGCTCCTCTGCAGAAGGCCGTGGCATACCAAGACGTCGTGAGTCCCGCATGTAACGTTCGAGACTTGGCTGTGCAGTAACAGAGCCAAGGACGTGTTGCACAGATGCCGTGCAGGTCCCAAGTGACCGCACAGGCTGCGACTGGGGTGGTGATACCTCCTGGGCTTCTCGTTCCCGAAGGAGGGACTGAGCGGGGGCCGTGCCAGTTCCAGGTGACTGCACAGGCTGTGACCGGGGTGTTGGAACCTCCTGGGTTTCTTCCCGGAGGGAGGACTGAGCAGAGGCCGTGCTGGCTCCGTGTGACCGCACAAGCTGCGAAGAGTGACCTGGACACCCGGACGGGCTGTGGCTGAAGGTAGCGGCTCCCCGGTGCGGCTCCTCAGTGGAGGGCCGAGAGTCACGGTTGGGGCCGAAGGAAGCGGCTCCCATATGCGGCTCCTCTGCGGAGGGCCGGGACATACCTAGCCGTCGGAAGTCCCGTATGCAACAGTTGATGCGTTGCTGTGCAGGGTCAGAATCAAAAACAACTCGAAGCATACGGCGTGCTGGCAGAGGTCGAGGAAAATTACTATGTACAGAGCCACCCTCAGGACTGTACAAACGCAGCGCTGGCCTCAAACCACGGCTCGAAAGCAGGTCGGAGGTGTTCACAGGCCCCCTGCTCACACTGAGGGCTCGCTGGTCGTCACTGCCCATGTGACCTAGCTCGCCCCCAGCGGTCAGGCGAGTCTCGTGCACACAACCGTCCATGCTTGCGCCGAGAGCTGGGTCACAGCCGTTATCCGCCCACATCGGCGGCATATCCAGAGCCTGCTCCCCTGCAGACTCTAGTCTCCTGTTCGCGCCGGGGGTGAACACACCTCCATGCGATTCAAAAAGGACATCATATCTCAACTGCATGGCTTGCCACCTCGCCTCAAAAGGGGTAGCGAAGTCCCACTCTTCCGTAACCGAGTGGGTATATGGCCATACAGGAAGCACATCCGGCCTCCTAACATCCCGAAGGCACGCTAGGAGGCCTTGCCAGGGGGCACAGAGGGCCCAGATTTGGGCGATGCGTCGACCTGGATTGGCTTGGATCGCCGCGGTGTTCTTTCGCGCGTCATCTCTCCAGCCTTGTCCAGCTCCTCCTCTGCTGCCGCCTTGACCTTGTCGAGAGCATGGAGAAGGTCTGCGCCCTGTTGCGCAGCCGTCTCTGCGGCTGCCTGCATCTTCACCTCTGCAGCGGCCGCAGCATCCACGGTTGCCTCGTTGATCTCCAGCTCCATCTCGGAGTCTGCCTCGCCCTCTTCCGGCTCCTTGGCCATCTTCGAGAGCGATGTGGTAGCCTCCTGTAGTGCCACCTCCCATTGCTGCTCCTTGACCAGGTACTCCTGCATGTTGGCAGTGTGCTCTGCAACCTGGTCCGACAGGGTCGTCGACACCTGCGTGACGTAGCCTGCCCAGAGCTGTAGGTACTTGCCTCTGGCCGCGCGGAGCTTGGCAAGCTCTCTCTTGGCTGTGGCTTGGTTGGCCACGACGCGGTGGAGTGTCCGCGCCTCGTCGCGCGTGGTGTCCTGGCGGTGCTGTGCCAGCACCTCGCGGAGTTGCGGTGGCAACTCGGCCTCGCTGGCCTGCAGGGCCCCAATGAGCTTGTCCAGGGAGGCCTTCTCCTGTGAGCTCGCTGCAGCAGCCGCGGGCTTGGCTGCACTGCTGGGCCCCCCTATGGTAGGCTTGGGCGGCGGTTTGGGCAACTGCTGTGCATCGGGAGCCACTTGTTCCGGTGCACTGGTGCTCTCCGGTTTGCCCGCCTTGCCTTTGCCCTTTCCTTTGCCCTTGGTCTCCTTGCGGGGTGACTTGGGCCGCCGAGATCTGGGGGACCGAGTGTCCCGCTTGGTGTGGTCGTAGTCCCACGCCTGTTCTCCACGGCGGGGGGTATACCTGGCAGACTGTTGCTCCCAACTGCTTCCACAGGAGGAGCAAAAGCTCGCGGCTTGCTTGTTCGTCCTGCTGCACGTATAGCACCACCAGCCTTTGCCACCGCCCTGCATCGCGTCCAAGACTCGGATCGCACGTGCAGGAAGCTCGCTGCAAGAGTGATGGGCCGCTAGACGGTCCGCAGCCTGCCGTACAACCGAAGCTGGTACTGCAGCTCCGTCCAAAAAGCACCTCAAGCGGTGCCTCGCGGCCAGGCGCGAGCGCCTTAGCCGCCTGTGCCAGGCAGCTTCTTTCTGCACAGGCCTCCTCACTGTGGCCACCCAAAAAACTCACCCAGAGTATCAGTGGGAAAAACCAGCAAAACATATAAAAACTTCCCTCGCACGGCGTACAGGAAGGAAGTCACTCCAGCCACGTAGGGGAGCGACTTGTCGTAGTTCGCCGGGGCCGCTCTTGCGGACGCACCCGGGAAAGCGCGGGCCGAAGGGCCTCGCCTGGGGTTCCTTCTCCAAGGAAGGCGGACCTCCTAAGAGGAAACTACGCCTAACCTGGAAGCCAGAACGCCTGGGGTTCGGGGTTTAGGGTTTAGGTTTGGTCTGCGTACTTTTAGGATTCACGTCGGATTCTGGGATGTTCTATGAGGGTTCTCTTACGGTTTCATCGGGTTGGAGAGTTTCAATCCGAAACTTCTAGACAGACTCATTCCCAGAACCCTCAGCCCTTTAATCTTTGGAAGGTGCACGAGCCCCCACCCAGAACTGAATGTCCTTTCATGCAAGGGTCCACTAAACTCTAAACCCGACACAGTTTCCTCGCCTCCCGAGACACCCGAAGCTCGAAACCAAACTAAACCCCTTCAGCACCAAAAGCCGCCGAGTTCCGCCCTTCGCCAGAGATGAGGCTGCCCCCGGTTTTGGAGTTTTGTGTAAGGTTTCAGGTTTCTGGGTTTTACAAGATTCAGGATTCATTGCCTGGGACTTTGAATTCTGGGTTTGAGGTCTCGATTTCGACTTTAGCTGTGGCGTCGGTTTCCGGATTGAAGACCGGGTGTGGGTTGAGGGTTTCGGGTGGAATGTAGGAGCCCTAATAATTACCTATACTATTTTGGGTGCTCCGTATTGTAGTTACAGCATAATGCACCCCAAACCCCGATTCTAATTTTTAAGGCCCCTATATTAGGTGCCGCCCCTATATTAGGTGCTCCCCAAAGCTTCATGAAGCGCTAAAATCCCAAACACCGACCCGTGAACAATGAACTCCCGGACCTTTGAATCTAAGGCCCTGAATCCTCAACGTAGCAAAGCCTCCCAACGCGAAACCCTAAACCCCTAAAGCCCCTAGAGCCCCTAAAACCCGAAAACACCGAAAACCACCAAAACCCCTAAACCCTAAAACCCCTAAGCCCAAAACCCTAAACCCTAAGACCCTAAACTCCAAACAACCAAAAGCCCTAAACCCTAAACCCTTAAAGGAAACCATATAGATACCTCCTTTACAAGGAGCCCTTATAGATCCTACTATGGTAACTAACCCCCCCGCCCCCCCGAAACCAAAAACCCTGAACCTCTAAACCCTAAAGCCCCTAAAACCCCAAAACCCACAAAACCCCTAAACCCTAAACCACCAAAAGCCCTAAACCCTAAACCACCAAAAGCCCTAAACCCTAAACCCTAAACCCTAAACCCTAAACAAAAAAATGCTCCAAAGGCCCAGCTTCCGTCCAATGCCCACCTCGCCCTGTCCCGAGTTCGCCCCGTTCGACAACGGAGGCGGAGTCGGGGGTTTTGGTTCAGCGTTTCGGGTTGAGGGTTGAGGGTTTAGGATTGAAGGTAGTTTAGGTTTAGGGTTCAGGGTTTAGGGTTGAGGGTTTAGGGTTGAAGGTCTAGGGTTCAGGGTTTAGGGTTGAGGGTTGAGGGTTTAGGGTTGAAGGTTTAGGGTTCAGGGTTTAGGGTTGAGGGTTTAGGGTTGAGGGTTTAGGGTTGAGGGTTTAGGGTTCAGGGTTTAGGGTCGAAGGTTTAGGGTTTAGGGTTGAAGGTTTAGGGTTTAGCGTTGAGGGTTTAGGGTTTAGGAGTTGTAAAAGCTTCAGGAAAGAAACTCACCTCCTGAGGCTTTCGGTGCAGGAAGCCCCTTACCCGCCACCCCAAAAATCGGGTTTGGGCTTTAGGGCTTCAGGGTTTTAGGGGTTTTCGGGCTTTGCGGTTTAGGGTTTTCGACGAATTCGAGTTTAGGGGTTGTGGGTTTTTTGCAGTTTAGGGTTTTCCGGTGTAGGCTTGAACCCAGAGCGTCCAATACTTCTTAATTAAGGAATAATAAAGGAATATAGCTTAAATCGTAATATGAAGCCATAAAATTTGAGCCATATTCTTTAATTAATTCCCTTCCAGACCCCCTTGTCGATCCCTTTAAGGAACCCTTTAAAGAACCCCTAGGCCTTAAGCCATATTCTTTATTTACGGGATATTGGGCTCTCTGGGAAGATGCGACTTGCGCGAATCCTGTCGCCAGGCAGTCCCGAGGCACGGGGGGGGGGGGGGGGGCTTTGTCGACGGTTGGTCATACCTAGGGTTCCTTTAAGGGATCTATAGGGTTTAGGGTTTAGGGGACTCCAAATTCCCTAAATTAAGGAGTATTCCTTAAATCATATAAGGGATCGGACCCTAATTTAAGGAATATTCCTTAACTATGGCATATATTATAGTCTCTGGGTTGATCATCCCGGTATTAGTTCTACCAGGAGCCGGCGGACAAAGTCGCATAATAAGCGAGAGTAGGGAGGAGGACGATGCTTTGGATCAACTTCCGAGGTTTTTAGAGTCGAGATCGAAATCGAGAGGGGCTTCATGGGAGTTTTCTGCAGTTTCGGCTGAGAACTTTATGATTTTGTCTATGGTGGTCGTCTGTGGGTTTGTCAACAGCGAGAACCGTCGCATAGCCTCAGAACCTTGCAGAACCTGTATAGAAACCCGATAAAACCATTTCAGAACCTTCAAGCCCCTAAACCCGAAACCCGGCACCTGTGCAAACAGATCCACCGGCCTACTGGATCAGGGGGCTTGGTCAGTGGGGTTCCGCAAAACGAGCTTACAAGATTCCTAGGAGGGGCTTACAAGGAATGTAAAAGGGTTCTTTAAGGCTGGTAAGGGGTTTACAGATAGGGCCGTAAGCAAAATAACCCCCATTTAGGGTACTTATCACCCCATATGCCATACGAGCTACTTACTAAGTTCTGGCGCTGGGGCTGAGCGAGGGGGACGTGTTGGAGAGCAATGCGCAGCATGTTTGGGGTGTGGTTGTCTATGGTCAAGGAGCCGACTGCGCGACAAACTCTCCCTGTAAACGCCACCAAACTAAACTTCGAAAAGGCCGCGGGCTTCAAGTGCCCCACTGGCAAATCCGTCTAACTCGAAACCCCACACCCTCAACCTTGAAACCTGAAACAACAGACCCACTATATGGTTACCAAAACAAGCGACAACAAATCCCCAAGGTTTACTTGGAAGATTAGAGACTTGATCGTATGTCAGCTATACGTTTCAGTAGAGTTGGAAGTAGCATAACAGGAGAACCCGATTTCGGATACTTATCACTGCTCTTGGAAACTTCTTGCCGAGTCTCCTGATCCTTAAAGTAAGCTGGTGTTACTTTCCTGGAGCTGCCGCGATGGCCCTCTTCCAGAAGTATCCGGGCAAGAAGGATCGAGCCTGACGTTCGGGAGTTTCAGGGCTTCAGGCCTTTGAGATTTACGGGGTTTCCAGGTGGGGTTTGGGGTTGGGCTATCGGGGTTTACGGGGTCTAGGCGTCTAGGGTTTGGAGGTTTGGGCAATTAGGGGTTTGGGGGTTCAGGGTCCTTACTGAATACTGCGCCCTAGACCCTCTGCAACATGCCGTGGCATCCCAGACTTATACCCTACACCCCGATTCACACAGAGCCCAAGATGTTTTCATATCTAAACGAAACCCAAGAAAGACGTTCTGGGATTAGTCTAGGTGAACGATCTCCTGCGCAGGTCTAAGGGCTTAAGTATGAGCACGCTTGTTGTACTCCCTTGCAAAGGGATACTGGTTTCATGAGTCGAGCGTCTGCTTTTAAGCCCCTTAAATCTGAAACCAGAAACAGGAACCCTAAACCCCAAACCCTAAACCCCTAAACCCTAAACCCCTAAACTCCTAAACCCTAAACCTTAAACCCAAAAAGATCAGAAGTGGACAGACATCGGGTTGATACCCTCCGCAGGAATGCTGTCCTCGGCCCTCGGTCCTGCACTTCCCAAAGCCGAGAGGGTCCGAACTGCCTGTTTCGTTGAAATATCTTCTTAGTCCTTATTGTAATCGCCTAATACATACTTAGTACGAGTATCCCCTTTTAGTCCCTATTCATACTATTCTTGGTAATTGGGACCTGAGATTCTGATCGTCCAGGCCCCCCTATTTAACTCTGGGTTCTAGCGCCCAGACTCCTAGGTAGGTTTTTCCTATAGTAGCCCATGTGCAGAGGTACAAAAGCGCGAAAGATTTCAATGTGGATGAGTACATGTTTTGTTCTGCGAAAAGGTACTTGGACATGAAGCTGGGTAGGGGTTCGGCTCGGAAGCGTCCGCAAACGTAAGCTCTTCGAGTTTAATTCGTAAGCAATAAACCAAACCCGCAACCCAAGAATGCAACCTTCGCTATACCCTAAACCCTAAGCCCTAAGCCCGAAGCACGTGTAAGCCCAATTCGGGCAGCGCTTAGGAAGCATGGCAAAGGGGCGCATTGCACTTGCAAAAAAAAGCCCAAAGCATCCCTGTGAAAGGACGCGAAGGGGGAGGAAGCCGAGGAAGAGGGCCTGCTTGTGGCAAGGGAGTCCGCCATTTTCAGACTCCTGAAGGCGGGAGTTTACGGTTTGAGGTTCATACTATAGGGCCTCTGTTTTGGGGATTCCTTGTCGTGAATATAGTATAGTGGGCCCCAAAGCCTTATTCTAATTATTGAGGCCCATATAGTGTTGTGTTGCGGATTTGGGATTTGAGCTTATGGGGTTTGCGTGTTAAAGTTGCCAGTTTAGATGTTTTGTTCAGGAAGATTCTAAATCCATGGATTGGGTTCCTATCTATCATGCAAGCCAGAAACCCCCAAGAGTCCCATGATCCTGGAGCCATGCCCGAGATTACATCCAGAGCCCTGGGTGTTGGACCCCACACCCTTAAGTGTGAAACCGACATCCTAACATCCTCAACCCTAAATCCTGTCCTAAACCACAGTAGGACCCTGTGAAACTGACATTTTTATTGTGCCCTTATTAGGTCCTTGAAAGGGTAGGTTATTCGGGGTTCAAGTAGAGCAGCCCCTTAATTAGCCCTGAGACGTGTGTTTTGCACCCAGAAAGCCGCAAGCCATGTAGCGTCTCAGTGTTTAGCTTTAGGGTTGGTAGGCTTGCCCCTAATTCGATGCCTTGATCCTTAAGCCTCGACAATCAGAATAGGGTTTTGGGGTATATCATCCCATAATGATATAGGGACGAAAAGAGGATATTTTCACAGTAAGCCCTCAGAACCGCCACATTATCCCGTGATGGTATAGTGACTCTCAGAGGATACTATCAAAACCCCTGGCAGATGCAGACCCCTAAACCCTACGACCCAAGCCCTAACCCCAGTAGGGTTTAGGGTTTAGGCCCTGAGCCCTAAACCCTAAGACCCT
Source organism: Symbiodinium sp. CCMP2592 (assembly GCA_905221615.1). NCBI lineage: Eukaryota > Dinophyceae > Suessiales > Symbiodiniaceae > Symbiodinium > Symbiodinium sp. CCMP2592. The sequence continues at coordinate 179,236 of CAJNDT010006070.1, read as the reverse complement.
AAGCCCTGAACCCTAAACTCCCCAAATCCTAAACCCAAAGACCCCTGAGCCCCTCTGCGAGGCGAGCTCGCTTCACTTCGGTTCCTATGCCTTCCGCTCGGCTTTCTTCGAGCGGTGCCTGGACACGAACGTGTCCGGAGCCCGGTGGAATGCAGCTCTTTGGGTGCAGGGCTCGGATTTTTTAGGGTCTAGGGTTTGGGGTTTAGAGTTTATGGGGTTTAGGGCTTAGGGCTTTAGAGTCTAGGGTTCAGGCTTCACAAATTTGAATAATCATATGCATTAGGGATCCTTGTCACATTTACAGCATAAACTATCCCAGATCCTATTCTGGTTTTTATGGTTCGGGGTCAAAATTTAGACTGATGACGAGAAGCCAGGGTTTAGGGTCCGGGGTCTGCAGGGTCGATTTTTTGCTAGCGCCCTCAAAACACGTCACCCCACGAACCCGACGTGCCGATCATTAAGACATCGTGTAGCCCATGGAAGTACCTCCTGAACTTCCAAACCTGATAAAGCTTACAACCTTTAGATGAAGCCATATCAAGTCGGTATAAATCCACGTAGGCTCTGTATACAGCACCATTTAGACCTCTTTCCGTAACTTGAAACCTAACCCTACCCCTTAAACCTTAAACCGTAAACCTTGCTACCCCCTCAATCCTAAACCCTACCCCCTAATGTCGGAACCTGATTAAGAAACTCTGGGCCTATAGCTTCAAAATCGTAGGGTTCATATAAGCTAAACCCGACTCCCTAAACGGCCCCAACTAAACCCTCGCCCTAGCGAGGCTCCAGGCGCTGATGCGGGAGAAGCTGCCAGCACCGGGCTGGAGCCGGAGAGCGACAGGCCCCCCTGCAGAGTGTATGTTTGGAGGGTCGGGGGACTTAGTAAGTAGGCAATAAGTAGGCTTATAAGTACCCTAAAACGGACCCTAATTGGGGTTATGGTATGTAACAGTTCATAAAATAACCAGTTACGAAGTCCCCCGACCCTCCAAGTGAGGGTTATCAAGGGATTTAATAGGGTTTTGAGGGTTTCTATAAAGCTTTTCAAGGTTTTCTTGGGTTTAGAAGGGTGTTTGAGAGTTGTTCTACGCTCCGAGGCTTCTACCAACATTTCATGGGCAGGGAGGTTTGTAAGGGCTCTGCATGGCCTGCTAAGAATCCAGGCAGGATGTAGGGCTTCGTCAGGTTTGCTGGAATTCGATTTGGGGATCAACCCCGGCACCAATTATCTCATGATCCCTGCCCCACGGATTGAGTTCGATGTCAGTCAGTGCTGGAAAAACTATGGGTCTCTAAGCATGTGCGGGTTCTGCTATGCACGGTCCCAGTTTGATGACTGCAGGAAGGAACCACTACGTTTGGCTTTGATCGGCCCAGCACTCATGACCGTAGACTACTACTACTACTGCTACTACTGCTACTACTACTGCTACTACTGCTACTACTACTGCTTCTACTGCTTCTACTGCTACTACTGCTACTATTGCTACTACTACTACTACTGCTGCTGCTACTACTACTACTACTACTGCTACTGCTACCTACTACTGCTACTGCTACTGCTACTGCTACTGCTACTACTACTACTACTACTACGACGACTACTACTACGAATACTACCGCCACTACTACCACTACCGCTATACCGCTATAGTACCTCTTCCGAACCTCTACAGTGCTACAGTACTACTGCAGTGCTGCTACACTACTTTTATGACGAGATAATGCTGCTACCACATAGCTAATCCTCGATTCCCTGGCGCTAACTTGTGAGTTCCGGCCAAGTCAGGGGCAGCCTGTGCCGCCTATGTCGATGCTGCCAGCGTCAGCATAGAGGCATCACGGCGGCACATTTCGGCCCCTCCCAGGTCCGACGAGGCTTCTATATGTGGGAGTTTCCGAAAATTAGGCGTCCTTGTTTTGGGGTGCTTTTAATTAGGATCCTTCTGTTTAGGGTACTATGTTGAGTCCCCTGTTTTCGGAAACTCCCATGTCAGGCTTCTACTTATATGAGGGTGCTCAGTAGGGCCTGAACTCGTTAAACTTGAACCCCCCGCTAACCCAAATCCGAAGTTCCTTCACAAACCCTGTTCAACCCACGTCTCCCAAAGACTAGGCCACATCCGGCTTGCAAGGATGTTTGAGAGTTTTTGGGGGGCTGGCGGTGAAGTTAGACTTAGGGAAGGGTTCTGCAGACGCAGAACTACACATGAAGGACGGAATGTATTCCCGTAACAGACTCACCAGAATCCCAGGTAGAAGCCCTACTCAACCTCAAGCTACAAAGTTTATCCACCAAACTTAATCTAAATGTGTGGAAGGGCACCACGCCCAACAAGCCTTCAAGCTCACCCTGGCAAGCAGCTCTGAATCCGCGTGTTGAAGCCCTCAGCCCTAAACCCTGAAACCCCTCCTACACCCCAAGCCACAAGCCGCTAAGCCCTAACCCAAAGCCCCAAGCCCTAAACCCTAAAAAACTCCCTTAGAAGAGCCCTGAACCCAAAACCTTGGGCTCCTTAGAAGAGCCTTGAAAACCTAACCCCTAGGCCTTGCAGAAGAGCCCTGAAGCCCAAACCTTGGGCACCAGAAGAGCCCCTACCCCTAAGCCTTGGCCCCCTTAGAAGAGCCCTCAACCCTAAACCCGAGGCCTCTTAGAAGAGCCCTGAAAACCTAACCCCTAGGCCTTGCAGAAGAGCCCTGAAGCCCAAACCTTGGGCACCAGAAGAGCCCCTACCCCTAAGCCTTGGCCCCCTTAGAAGAGCCCTCAACCCTAAACCCGAGGCCTCTTAGAAGAGCCCTGAAAACCTAACCCCTAGGCCTTGCAGAAGAGCCCTGAAGCCCAAACCTTGGGCACCAGAAGAGCCCCTACCCCTAAGCCTTGGCCCCCTTAGAAGAGCCCTCAACCCTAAACCCGAGGCCTCTTAGAAGAGCCCTGAAAACCTAACCCCTAGGCCTTGCAGAAGAGCCCCCAACCCCTTCGAGTGGCCTCTGGGTTTTGTTCCCCGAGGCTTTGGGAGCCCTAGAGGCCGAGGTGGGCATCGAATTCAGGGGTTTAGGGTTTACTGTTTCGGGTTGAGGGCTTCGGATTTAGGGTTTAGGGCTTCAGGCTTTAGGGGTTTAGGGTTTCAGGGTTTACGGTTTCGGGTTGAGGGCTTCGGGTTTAGGGCTTCAGGGGTTTAGGGTTCAGGGGTTTCAGGTTCACTGTTTCGGGTTGAGGGCTTCGTATTCAGGGTTTAGGGTTCAGGGGTTGAGGGTTTAGGGTTTCAGGGTTTGGGGCTTCGAGTTCGGGTTTAGGGTGTAGGGTTCAGGGTTTAGGGTTTCGGGTTTATGGCTTAGCTTAGGGCTTCGGCAATCAGGGGTTTGGAGTGTAGCCTTTCTTTCTGTAGGGTCCGGTTTGGGGTTTCGGGTTCTGTTTTTCTTTGGTTTGGGGCTCTAGTGGTTGTGCGTTGAGTTCAAGGTCATGGGGTTTAATGGTTTAAGGCTTAAGCCTAGTAGTAGAGTAGGTAACCTTTAACCTTCTTTTGGGTAGTATAGTGCCTATATAATCCCTATATACTCAAAAAGGATAACCTTTAGTTCTGCATGATACCCCACAAGTCGGTAAGGGTGAGGGCAAGGTTTAAGTTTGGGGTTTTAAGGTTCGCGCTTGTTCAGGTGCTATGTGTCGAAAGGTAGGTTTGTTTTACGGGTTTGAGGTTTTGCAGGCTTTTGGGCTAGCTGGGCTGGCATTCGAAGTTGAGTTTAAGAGGGCGCCCTAGTAAGAGGTATTCAAGCTTTTCAGGTTTAGAGGATTCGGTGTTCAGCTCAAGTCGAAGGTTTGCACGACCTTTAGCCCTCAACCCCAGTCAGGGTCTTCTCGGATTAGTTTGGGATTCGGGGCCTGAGTGTGGATTGTGCAGATTCAACCCTAAACCCTAAACCCCAGCTCCCCAATCCGAGCTCAGCAGGAAGGGAGGATGCCTCTAAGTAGCGACCTCACGGTCGGAGTTGAGGGTTCAGGATTTAGGGTTGGCAGTAGGGCTTTGGGTTTTTAGGGCTCTTGCTGCTTTTCTGGTGTTTATCGAAGGCTGAAATCCTAAACCCCACACCACCCCAAACCCTAAACTACTCTAAACCCTAAATTACTTTCAACCCAAACACTAAACCGCAGACTCCTAAACCCTCACTGCATCTTTCCAGGCTTTCGCCGCGGGCCACGGCTGCCGCATGCCGGCGCTGATCTTCGAAGCTCATGCTGCAGAGGCCTGGGGTTTTGCTGTTTGGGGTTCGGAGTTTGCGGTTTCTTGGGGTTGGGGGTTTAGGGTTTAGGTTGGGGCGTTTGGGGTTTAGGGTTGAGGATGCTCAGGACGCTGAGTTGACTGATGTTGATTGCAAGCTGCCTTCAAGCCTTTGTGCCTTGGAAGAGCATCCGCCAGGCTGGATCTCGCTACTCTAAACCCTAGATCCTGTACTAGTGTTAGTATTGGTATTGGTATCAGTCTTAGTAATAGTATTAATATTAGCCTTAGTATACTATTGCTCTTAATTGTAATATTAGTGGGCGCAGCAGTTGGTGTAATTCTACAGTAAGCCCAGCTACAGAGGCCAAGGGGGTTTGTCAAATTGGGTGTTAGCAGGGTGCAGGGTTCAGGGTCCCCGTCATATGGATCATAGTGTGGTATCCCATATCCTAAAGCCTAAACCATAAATTTTGAAACACATCTTTCGGCTTCGAATCAGAAGCTTCTTGGAGGAGCCGGAAGTGCCACTGCTTCCCGAGGAGCCTGCAATGCTTGGCAGTTTCCGAAACACTGGAAGTTGGGGGTTTCGGGTTGAGGGTTTGGCGTTTAGGGTTTGGGGTTCAGGGTTTAGGGTTGAGGGTTTGGGGTTCCCAAAGAGGTCTTTTTCTCTCTCCCTATTTCTCTGTCTTGAGAGCCGTTCTGTTACCGATGTTCAGCCTTGAAGGGGTATGCGCTAGGGGTTCGCAAAGTTTGTTTTTCTTTTTTGTTGTTGTGGGTTTTGCATTGGGATGGATGGAACTGAACACCGCTTTGGATCTTCAGCCTGCCGGTCGGCATTGAGTGTGTCCGAAAACCTTGAAGGCACGAGCCAATATAGAAGCTTGAACAAGTAACATGTCGTAACATCCCCGTAGTGACCCAACGCAGTACTGGAATATACGCACAAGACCTGTTCTGTTCATTCAAACCTAATTATTTCAGGCCACGTATTAAGCAGGAAGGAGACAGTGAAACCTGAGCAAACCCATGGAAGCAAGTCTGCTTTCGGACTACGTGACCTGAGGCGTTCGCAGCCTACCTGCCATGCTAACGCCGTGAAGAGCTTCAGAAAGCCATCCTCAACCCAAAACCCCGAAGCCCTAGAGCCTAAACCCTCAACCCCAAACCCTAAGCCCTAAACCCCAAACCGTAAGCCCAAAGCCCCGTAGGCCTAAACACTAAAGGCTAGCCTTAAACCATAAGCCCTGAAGATTCGCGGGACCCGAGATCGCAACCTTCTCGCAGGAGCTGCAGCTTCTCGAGCGGTCGAACTACGGTTTGGCTTACACTTCCCAGGCCTCGTGGGCTAGGGTTTAGGGGTTTGGGGTTGGGGGTTGAGGGTTTTTGGGTTAAGGGTTTAGGGTTTAAGGGCTTGAGGGTTTAAGGGTTTCAGGGTTTGGGGTTTTATAAGGAGTTATGCGGGCTTCGGGGTATTAAGGATTTAGGGTTTGGGGTTTGGGGCCGGGTTTAATGGTAAGGGTCTCGGGTTAGGCTTCACAGGGTGTTGCAGGGGGTCTAGAAGAGCTTGAGGTTTTAACAAACTTATCGTTTTGAATAAGGGTTCTCTTGGGGATTTTAACAGTTTTAACAAACTTATCTTTTTAAAGGAGGGTTCTCTTAGAGATTTTAACCCCGCGAGTTTTTGGCCTCATGAGGGTTCGCAGGGCTTGAAGGGCTCTTGAATACAGTTAAAACCGTGGAGTCTTTCCTACAGGCTCGCGCTCGAAAAGAACACCCCGTTATGGCCATTGACGATGCTGCTGCTGCTGATTATGAAGAAGATGATGGTCATGTCATGATCACGATGTTCAAGCTGATGAAACCTTAAACCCTAAACCCTAAACCGACGAAGAAGAACAATAGCAAGATGGTGATTGCGTAACTTCAGCCCGAGACTCTTGAAGCTCCAATCCGATAGTCCGAAGCTCCAAACTTTTCCGCGAATCATACAGTCGCCTGGTTCAGGGTTTAGGGTTTAGGGGTTTAGGGTTTAGGGTCTAGGGGTTTAGGGTTTAGGGTTTCAGGGTCCGCGGACTGCCTTAAAGCCCCTAAACTTTCAGTGTTTCACCCGCTAAACGCGCCTTTGGGGGGTTTTAGGGTTTCCTTCGCAAGCCCTATGAAATCCTCAAAAGCTTTAAGGGCTTCTGTCCCTACTTAGAGGGTTACAAGTACCTTAATTATAAAGGTTGTAAGTAGATATAACTGTAACTATGGTTACCTTACTTCTAACCCTACTTACTAAGTTCCCTGATCCTCCAAGTAAGCCCCGAAGCAGCAGAAAGTCCCCTGATCCTCTAAGTAGACACTAAACCCTAGAGATCCCTTTAAGGAACCTCTATAGATTTATAGATCCCTTTAAGGAACCCTATAGATCCCTTCAAGGAGCCCAGTAAGGAACCCTACTCCCTTTAAGCAGCAGAAAGTCCCCAGAGAGCCCAATACCCCTTGATTAAGGATTTTTAAATCATAATCTGAAGCCCTAGATAATTTAAGCCCCATATTCCTTAATTGAGGGGTATTGGGCTCTCTGGGCCAAGAGGTGGCGCACAGCAAGCTCCAAGCCCTCCTGGTGCCGCAGCCCGGTCCTCACATTTAGCAGCGACCACGGTTCATAGGAGGCCAAAAGGGGTTTTAGCATATGGGGGTTAGGGATCCCTAGGGTTCCCTTAAAGGGATCTATAGGGGTTCCTTTAAAGGGATCTATAAGGGTCTCATAGGAGGCCAAAAGGGGTTTTAGCCTATGGGGGTTTAGTAGGGATTGGGGTTCCCATAATAAGGTTCATATTAAGGAATCCCTACCCCAAGAATCTTAAACCCCCTTTTTGGCCTCCCATCAACGATGTGTTTTTGAGGGTTTAGGGCTTGGGGTTTACGCTTCCACTGCCGATACGCGCTCCAGTCCCCACTTCCTAACGGATGGCACCTTCCGTTTCAGGGTGTAGGCTTTAGGGTTTAGGGTTTAGTTAGGGGGTAGGGTTAGGGTTTAGTTAGGGGTTGGAGTTAGTGTTTAGGATTCGCTGACACCGAAGAAGGGATCGGCTGTGCTACGGCACTGAGAGCCAGGGTTTACGGGTGTAAAGGCGTGGGTCATGACATGTAAGAATTTCAGGTTTGGCTCTGAGATGAGGCTTCCGATGAGACAGTTGAGGTTAGGTAGATACACAAGCAGGAATTCATGCTTTAAGTCATTTAAGTTGGATGTCGGATTAAGGGATCAAGACCCCTCCCTCCGGACGGGATTTCTTCCCCGTGCTTCAAGGAGGCCTTCATGATTAGAACACGGGTTGCAAGGAAAGCTGGATCTCTCCAAGCCTGACGGGCAAATTCAAAGCCCTGTACCCTGAACCTTACCCAATATACCCCTAAACCCTACTTGGGGGGTCGGGGGGCTTAGTAAGTAGTTAGTAAGTAGACTTATAACTACCCTAAAAGGGACCCTAATTGGGGTTATGGTACTTGTAAGTCCCTAAAAATAACCAGTTACTAAGTCCCCCGACCCTCCAAGTAGAGCCCTTGAGCCGAAATCCTTAGCCACAAGCCCTAAAATGCCGAAAGCTTCATTGAACCGAAGTGCCGAACAAGGAGTCATTGCGCGCCGGCCGCCGCACAAAGAAAAGGCCTACCAAGCGTTGCCTTATTGTGATGGGTTACGATTTAGAGCTTCGGAGTTTAGGACCTGGAGTCTATGTTTCTGCTGTTTTTTTTTGTTGGGGGGGGGGGGTTGTGGCCTGGGGCTACATCTACTTCGCTACAGTATACTATACTCCACAACCCTAAGGTTAACTATGAACAATTAAGGCCCCTACATTTCCTCGGAAGGTTTAGCCATTCAAGTAAGGGGCACGTACCCAGAGACTCCAATATCCCTCAATTAAGGAATATACTTCAAATTATAGTAGGATCCCTAATATGATTTAAGGGTATATTCCTTAATTAAGGGGTATTGGGCTCTCTGGGTAAATCTGAGACCAAAAAGCAGCCAAGCTCCAAATCGTGAGCCTCTATGCCCCCATCACAGGTCCCTATTCTAGAACCCTTCTAGTAGCCCCCCTTTACAAAGGACCCCAAGCCCTCAAATCTTTTAAACATATATTCCTTAAGCCCGTAAAGAAACCTTCAAAGAACCCAAAAAGAAGCCGTAAGCCCAAGCATTAAGCCCAAAGAGAGCAGCAAGGCGGCGGAGGGGCGCCAGCAGCCGCGGATGTGTACCCCAGCGCGGGGGACGAGGAGCCCCTAAGCCTTAAAGTGTAGTAGGAATTAAAAAAAAAGTGTCCTACACCTTAAACTGAAAGGCCTTGAACTCTAAACAAAAAACCAATCCTCGAAAACCCCCAACACTCAACCCAAAACCTTTTCAGCTTGGGAGAGTGGCGTTTGGACGGTATCGAGGTGCTTTTTCATGATGGCTTGGGTGTTGAAGGCCTTTCTTTGCGGGTTTGGGGTTCTGTATTTTACGTCAGAGCCCTAAACCTTGATCATGAGTGAGAGCGGATCTAAGAAGTAGTGCAGTGTGCAGTGCCTTCCGAGGCGGGCTGTGGACCCGTATGTCATGCGGAGAAAGAGCCATTGCATTAAAAAAAGAACCGTCTCTTTGGTCAATTTCATGTTCAAGCGTTTTGAGAAGAGTGTAAACTTTTCAATCTCCTAAACCCAAGCCCAAACCCGAAACTCCTAAAACGCCTAAACCCCGGCCGTCCATAACGCCGGCTTGTATTCCCTCTTTGGGGGTTTTTATGTTTCAGGGTGGTGTGTGTTTTTAGTTACCCGGTCAGAACTGGCTTCCAAGCCCAACTCTAAAACCCAAGCCTCCTCTAAAACCCAAGCCTCCTCTAAAACCCAAGCCTCCTCTGAAACCCGACAGCGGTAAACCCACACCTCAAAATCCCAAGCGCTGAACCGTGAGTTCCACACGCCACGGCTGTGTTGAGGACGGCCTGTTGCTGCAAAACCTTTGGATTATTCCCTCTGTTGACGATGATCCACAGGCGCAGTGTTGCTGTTGCAAGGTTGGGGTTATGTTTACTGCTTTCGGATTTAGGGTGTCAGTGCCAGTTCAGATGCAGGCGCTTTGGGCTTTGGTTGAGGGTTTGCCAGATCAAGCCGTGTGTCCATGATCCTTTAGCCTCTGAGCTTTTGGGGTTGGGGGCTTACTAGTAGGGTTATGGGATGAGCTTTTAGCCTCTGAACCGACAGCCCGAGAACGTCAAGAACGAAGCCCAGAAGCCTTGTGAGCCCGTGGCAACCTCTTATAAACCGCTACTTGGAGGATCAAGGGACTTAGTAAGTGGGGTTATAAGCTATATGTAAGGTAACTATAGTTATATCTACTTATAACCTGAAAAAACAGGTACTTATAACCCTACTTACTAAGTTCCATGATCCTCTCAGTAGACCCTAAACCCTCAACCCTTATAGACTTATAGTACCCTAAACCCTAAACCCTAAACCCTAAACCCTAAACCCTAAACCCTAAACCCTAAACCCTAAACCCTAACCCTTCAAGCCCTCTAAACCCTCAACCTTAAACCCTAAACCCTAATGTCCTTGGCAGCCCGGGGTCTTGAACCCTGCTACAAACCCGCCCAAGAGCCCGCAGCCCAAGCCCGAAAGCCCACCCTACTGCACAAAGATCCCAGTACCCCTTAAAAAAAGGATTATACCCTAAATTTTCGGGGGCTTCATACTATGATTTAAGGTATATTCCTTAGTTAAGGGGTATTGGGTTCTCTGGGTGCGCACACCCCACCTCCGAAGACAAAGCGCCAAACACTCCCTTGACTAGGATAGATACCCCTCCGATGTTCGAGGGATCCAGGATTTCCGGATTCGTGAGCTAAAGTGAACCATGCGACACCCCAGTCCCAGGCTTCAAACTCGACACTAAAAATCACCAAACCCCCCCGTAAACCTGAAGCCCTAAACCCTTCTTGGCTGTAGACCCTAAACCGTAAACCCTAAACCCTGAACCCTAAACCCTCAACAACCCGAAAGCCTAACCCTTTAAACCCTGAACCCTAAACCCAAGCTTTGCCAAAGCCCCCAGCTCCGACGTTTCTGCAGGCGGGCGCCTGGCAGTTGCCCCTGGCGTGCTTGCCTCGGCTGAGCCCATTTTTGGAGTTGGGGTTTAGAGTTTTGGGGTTTAGGATTTGTTTTTGGAGTTTTGGCGTTTACAGTTTAGGGTCTAAGGTTTAGGGTTTAAGGCACATTTTTTGGAGTTTTGGGGTAGGGTCTAGGGTTTACAGGGCTTAGGGTGTAGGGTTTCAGGGCTTAGGGCTTGGGGTTTCGGTTTACGGTTTGAAGTTTGCGGGTTAAGCTTGACCAGTTAGGCCTTTACAGTCAAGGTTTAGTTGAAAGTTCGGCTCGACTCAGCTCAGCGATGCGCTTACCGCTGCCGTTATTTGTAGCTTCCCTAGTTTATCATGGTCGTTGCCCGTACTGCAACTGTTACTAAGTCGCTGTTGCTGTTACAGGCTGTTACTTTCGTTTTTCATTTCAGCTAATTTGTTACGATCATGATTACGGGTTTGGTTTTCGGCTTAGGAACCTTCGATGCGTCTTGAGGCACTGGAGTTCTTGGTGGAAGTAGAACGGACTCAACTAGCTCCTGCATATCCCCTTATGGTAAAAGCCAGAAAGTTGGAATATGGTTATCCTAACCGTCCTAACCCTTCTATGGTAAATTATAGGGTATCCTACCCTGAAACCATATTCCAACTTTCTGGAGTTCCCTTTAATCTAACAGAAGGGTCGATCCTGGGGCCTGCGCTTGTGCATAAAGAGTTTTTGAAGTTACGTAGGCCTTTGGATCGGGCTCGTGATGCTCACTTGCTGCTGTTAACCTTCTGTTCACGCATCTTTTGTTGAATTGATTGATGTCTGCATCGCCATGTGAAGGATCCTTGTCATGGATTCTTGGCTTGGTTTGTTGAATTTGTTTTGGTTTCCCTTTACTGTGTTTATGAACACGAGGGCTGTTTATAACCACAGGCGCTGTTTATAAACAAACGCTTCGCTCGACGATGGGGGCGGCCCACGCTCGACCGCTCTCTAGTCTAAGCACTTAAACCCCGGAGCCACAAGCCATACATCCCCTAGCCGAAAGCCTCAAATCCTATCCCGTAACCTTCAACCCGAAATCACTTTTGTTCTGCATTGAGGTGTGGCATTGTGCCGGCGGTGTCTCCCACACCGCGGCCGCCGGAGCCCTGTAAGTAGGTCTCCATTTAAGGGTTTAGGTTTAGGACTTTAGGACTTTAGGGTTTAGAGAGCTTTCTGCTGTCATGCTCTGTTACTGGAGCCTCCACGCTGTTCTGTGTGGTTCGTCAGGGGCCTGAAGCTCTGACAATGCTATTCCTTTAGGTTCCCTGATATAGTATATATAGTTAGAGGGCAATCGACATGATGTCGAATCATTGAGCCTCGGTTTCGCCGGCGTTTTCGATTCCGGGCGTGAGCACAGGTCGCGGCTATTGACCGGGGTGGTAGAGGAGGCTCCGGGTGGCCAGGAAGCTTCGAGAAAGCGGCATAGGCTTCGTGATTAAGCCTAAGACAAGAACCCCGGCGGAACTGTGAACCTTAAGCCCTGAACCCATAATGGCAGTACTAGCCTGTGTGTGTGTGCGCCCTTATTTTGGGCTAAGCAAGATGAAAATAAGTCCGTCACAACCCTAAACCCCTAAACCTTAGACCCTAAACCCTAAACCCTAAGGGCCTGCAGTAAACTTCTCCGGCCTCCCTTAAACCCTAAACCCTTAAACCTGAAAACCTGAAAACCTAAACCCTTAAACCCTTAAACCTGAACACCTAAACCCTTAATAAACCTGAAACCCCAAACCCCCCTTAAACCTTAAAGCCACCCGCCAACCCGAAGCGGCGGAGCTGCCCAGGCCAAGCACCACGGAGAGGGAGCGCTTGCGGCCGGGGCGCCCGGGGGTCTCTGCGGCTTTAGGGCTTTGTGGATCCCGAGGTTTGGCCACGGTTTAGGGGTTTAGGGTTTAGGGTTTAGGGATACTCGGCCTCATGACGAGGGCGGGTACCCCTGTTATCAGCGAACTCCTTTTCAGACATCCCTTGAAAAATTCGAGATCGGTGAACATACCCCCCAAAAGAAGGACTGGGGTCGGGGTACAGGACTCTGACTCTGCCTATTGCCCTACACAGCCCAGAGACTCCAATATCCCTTAATTAAGGAATATTCCTTAAATCATATTAGGGATCCTACTATAATTTAAGGTATACTCCCTAATTAAAGGATATTGGAGTCTCTGGGAGGTTGTCGCGACAGGGTTTCGGTTTCTCGCTTGTTCTCTGAAATCGAATCAGCAGTTCCAGTTACGTCTCACATATTCGGGTCTTCGGCGCTGCGTGCCTGTCAGGAACCAAGAGCCACTGATTAGGTAAACCCCCTCCCCCTTTAATACTATCCGACCTTCAAAGAAGCGGGGGCTGTGACCCTAAGCCCGAAACTTGAAATCCTAACCCATAACCCCGAAACCCTAAACAACGGGTTGTGAGCGAAAACAAGGTTTGTGTTTTGGATCACTACCTAGGTTACAAGGGGATCTTGAGGGTTGTGAAGGCTAACAACATGAAAACTGTTGACGGCTCTTGCTCCAGGAAGTTTGTTCCTAGACCGTTGGGAAACTTGGAAAAAGATGAACCCTCACTGGCAGCAGGACAGTCAGTTGGAGCTGAGATTAAAAATCCTGATGATGTCAAAGCTTTCTCAATTTCCAATATTGTGCTTGGATTTGGATTGCTTCTTGAAAGTGTGGTTGGTCTGCAGCACACCACTGGTTCCTGCAACTTTGAGCGATTCAGCTATGATGTGTTTTTTTTTTTTTTTTTTTTTTTTTCGTCTTTTTGTTGTTTATTTCAGTTGTGATCTGGATGAGATGGTATTACAGCAAGGTTTTGGGTACACCAACTGCACTTTACTTTCATTTGTCGTGGATCCCAATCTACTTGGTGTCAAATTTTGTTTGGCTGTACTGCGTGCCACCCTACGTTGGCAATGTCTGTTATTTCGTCCCCCTTAAGGACGCGCAATCGATGGATGCAGGGTTTTCTTTGACCATTGGGTTTTATCGCATGGTTTTTCATGTTTTCCTTGCCGTTCTCGCTAGTAATGGTGAAGTAGTGGCCTCAAAAGATCACTTCGGTGAATTTTGGCTCACAGGGCTTGCTTTTATAACCGTTGATGCGGTTAGTCAAAGGTTTTCTTGGGTTGTGAATCTGTATACTTGGTCCTCTGTCAAAATTTTTCGTTTTTTAGAAGGTCTGTCACAAGTTCTTAACCCGGCACCACCGGAAGTGGTGAACAGTAAAGCTGGTAATGACGGTGTGGTTCTAGTGTTTGAGCCTTTGTCATGCAAGGGGTTGGCAGGGTTGGCGATGAAAGTGATTAGCGCTGGTATATCACTTACCGCCATCTGGCACGATTCTTACAAGGTCAAATGCGGAACCGCAGTCATGAGCATTCCCGCCTGCCACACTCTTTTTTTGTTGTTCGCCTATGGGACCATGGTTCTTTACTTGCAGGGTTGGACGGAACCTTTTTTCGTTGGAATATCTGCAGCCAGTCCTGTCAATTTGAAAGCCGTGGCTGACCAGTTCACCACCTTGGTTGGTTGGAGACCGAAGCTAACGAGTTCTTTTCTTGGGTTGGCATATGTTATTGCTTGTTTGGTGCCGTCACGAGTCATCTTCGTTTCAAAGGCCAAGGTTGATTCATGTGACTTGTCTCTCAATGATGGGGAGCCCAATTTTGCGTTTGCATTTTCCATAGTTGCCTGTTTTTTTGTTTTGGTATACATGGTCAGGACTACTGAAGTGAATGGTCTTGTTTATAATGTATCGGCCAAAGTTGGTAAGGACGGCATTCCTATCACAAGTGGTACTGGTGTTCAACAGTCCACTATCAATAACTTAACCAGATCGTTCAAGCGTGACGCTGCGAGGCGCATATTCAGTGATTGGGCATTTGTTATTGCTTTTGGGACTTTGTTTTTTCCTTGTTGTGATCGTGGTGATTGCAGCACCCTGGAGTACATTAAATTGGGTGGAGTGTCATTGTTGTCATACACTGCCATGTTAAGGGCGGTTTGGGTTTATTTGTCTGTTTACACCTGCCCAACCCCTAGTATGATGATGTCAATGCACGGGGTGTTTTTCTCAAGTGCAATTTCAGGAGAAGGAGTGAGTATGACTTCAGCTATGGCTGCTACCATGATTGGATGGGGATTTTTCCCTTTCCACTGTATGATTCGTCTAGTTTACGATGGCGAGTTGCTCTGGAATCTCTTGGGTTTTTCCTTTTCCGTGATGTTTGGTTACGTTCAAAACATTGGAAAAACTCTTGTTGGTGGTACGACCCTTTCTATGTGCGGCCCCGCCTCCGCGGTCAACCACAATCTTTATTCATTCAATTCAGCCTTGCGTGAGCTTGTCACTAACCCGAGGTTTGAGAATTTTAATGGCCAATTCAAAGGTTCGGCCAAATCCTTTTTCTCTCCTTCGAGATGCACCAAGTTGGGTTTGTTCCCTTCAGGGAAAAAAGTTCTAGGAGCTTTGATTGGGTCATTGTACCTTTATTACGGTTCCTCCCTATCCAGCAAGACAATTGTTGATTTGGGAAGTGGTTTGGGACATTTGGCAGCCGGATTGTCTTCGCTCTGCAATGTCATTGGTGTTGAGCGGTGCGGCCTGGCCAGTGTCTTGAGCAAGGAGGCGGCCCGTGAGTCCAATACCTCTGTCGAGTTCGTGCATGGCGACGCCGAGAAGTGGCTTGATTCTCTCGTGTCGAGCGATTATGTGTTCATTATCGCGACTGCATATGTCCCTAAGGATGGTGTTGTGTTTGAAGGTGTCAAAAAACGTTCCAATTTTAGACTCACTGAACCTATGGTGAGTAAAAAGAAAAATTTGGCCCTCCTTGAAAAAGCGGCATCCAAAGGTGATGCTTGGTTTGTTCTTAGGGATAATGACGCGTCAATTGACATTGGTTCTGTCGGCGCCTGCTGGAAAGGTCAAGACTTTCACCAAGTGCTGGCAGAAGATTCTTATTTGATCTTTGATAATTTTTCAAAGTCGAAGTCGAGCTTTTCCGCCACCTGGTGTTGCAAGTCATGGTCACCATCTGGGGGAAGTCAATCACCAAGAGTTCTTCATGGGGCCATCGTTACTCTGAGTGACGAGTCCCACGGTGAAATTCTTGCGAGGATGAGCCTTTCTCAACAGAAGCCGTCGTACTTGAGCCCTAGGTCCCTAGGTGTGTCGATAACGCTCTATTTGAAAAGATCGGTGGTGAAAGAAGTTGCGACTCATCACTCTTGAAGTCAAATGCTCAGGGCAAAGCCTTTGAGTGTGGAGGTTTTCTCAAGTTGCTAAAACCGAGGGCTAAAACTGTTGAGTTTTTCGGGGCTGCCCCATTTTATTCAGCTGGCCCATACCGTGATTTGTACCCCACCGTCAAATTTATTGCTAGCTCAATTGGTAATGGATTCAAGTTTAAAGTTTTGAGAACAGGTGAGGTACTGCGATCAGGAAGGATTTTAAATTTGACCTGTTCCTTGCCAGACAAACAAAGGGAGGTTAATGACGTTTTGTCATTCGCTTCAAAGGAGGATGCAGTTTGGACTGTTGACTCCTGGCCATCGGGTCTTTACTCAGCTTTTGATTTGAATTATTTGAGGTCAGTGGGAGGTGACATAGTTACTAATTATTGTGATTGGGAGAGTTCTATCGCCACCTCTGACGTTGTGATATGTGATTTCCCCTTCGGATCACCGCCTGATGGTGATTGGGATTTGCACACTGTCAATTTTTACAATAATTTGTCAAGACTTGTGTCAACAACTCCAGTTGGGGGCCTTTTGTTAACCAAGGTCGGTGCGGTTTTTTCACTTACACAACAAAAAGCTTTGTTAGATTTTTCATTGTTCTATTCCTATTCTTTTTCAATCAAGCCTTCTTCCAGGTGCAGTTCACCTGGTGACCTTCATGTATTTTTCGTTGGGAAACTTGAAGGGAAAAGAATGCCAGTTTCCGCGGATTACTGGTTTGTTGACACTTTGAGTCGTCAGTGCGAAGGTCTTCTCAAGAATGGGCACTTAACAGCCAACATTGTTCCGGTCGATTTGCTTATCCGCAAAGCGATTGGGTCCAATTTTGTCACTCAGAAGCATGACAAGATCATGCGGGATGATCGAGACCCTGGACATCACTGGGCCAATCAAGACGGAGCCATTTTGTTTTGTGGTGGTAAGCTTCTATTTGGTTACAGAAAACTTTGTTCAATCTTCCCTGGTCACCGTTTGGATTTGAAACCAAGTTTGAGTTCCCTTGGCAACGTTGAATCCTTTGGTTCAATATATCGTAAGGTATCTCAATTGGAATCAGTTTCTGGTGGAAATAGCGGGAGAAGGATTCGAGCGTTAGGTCATGCCATACCGGTATTTGGTTGGGAAGAGTTTTGGAAATTGTTGCCCGTGACAATTGGCTTGGGGCCTACTGCTGCAGCCTCTAAGGGGAGGTTGTGCTTGGGAGCCCACCCCATTGGTGATCCGATGGCTTGGATCAGAGGGGTCGATTTAGCAACTGCTATGGTTAGGCAGTTCGTGCCAAAGTTTGAGATAACCGACAAGACCTTTGAGGAATTCTCATCGCAAATCAACGGTGCTGCCACCATGTCAAGGTTTTGGAATGAGGCTTCCGGTTCAAAGATGAGAGATTTGGTGGATGGCGTTGACAAGCAGATGGTCTTCCGTTTTGCTTCTTATCTACTCGTCGGATCACTTCCTCCCGAGTACAAGTCCGTTAGGGCCTTGTTTGCGAAAAACGAGGTCCTGCCATTGGCTACTGTTGATTATTCACCCAACTCTCAGGGGCCAGCAGGTGTGCCAGCTTTGGGAGCTTCCTGTCCGCGGTTGATTCAGGTGGATTTTGGACCTTTGCGAGCTGCCATTGCTTGGTTGTGTCTTGATGCTTTCAATGAATTGGAGAGGATTCCTTTTTTTGATGTTGGAATGACCCCCACTGCCGCTGAATTCAGACGTTTTGTTAATCTTTCAAATCATTGTGCTCAGGAGGACACCATCTCATGGGATGCCACTTGCACTTTATTTTTCCAACTGGCCTTTATTATCCCTTTAATTGGTGTTCCTAGTTCTGCTCCAGCCGACCCGCTCTTGGTAGCTGAGGTTGAAAGACTGCTTAGCATTGGTGAGGTTTCTTCTGCGAAGAAGCTAGCTGCAGATCTCCACGAATTGTCTGTTGAAGGTCATTCAAGTCCTCTCTTTTCAGCTGTCTTTTTTGTGTTTTTGTCATCAAACCTCTTCTCGCCAAAGATGGTCCCAGTTGACCTGCATGAGGGAGCTTACACAAGGGCTAATCTTGCGGCCGACAAGAGATCAGTGTCAGAAAGACCTTCACGCTTGGTTGAGTTTTTGGCGTTGAACGTGTCCATTATTAACACTGGGTGGCTGCTAACCTGTATCTTCAATTCTCTAGGCAATTTAGTTCTGATTTGCACAAGGGCTATTGAACTCGGCCTTTCAATATCGGTGTTGGGCACTAAGGCTTCACATCTGATCTCCACCAAGATTCACGGGATTCTTGAGGAGCCTGTGAATTTTCAGCCTTCAGAATTTTGGCGTTCCGACGAAAGGCTGCTATTCAATGATTTGGTTGGCAAAATCTGGAACGTTTCAGGGCCCGGTGGATTTTATAGCACTGGGAGTTGGGAGCCGCAGCACGGCTGTGCTGATTTGCGAGACATTGGTATAACTGGTGATGATGGCCAACTTTTTGGTGACCGCAGTTCAGTCGACCTCATCTCTGGAGCCAAATCTTTCCATGTGGCTGCCAAAATCGGGTTTCCGCAGGACATTGAGAATACAATCTCTCCTGTCAGCAACGTCCTTGATTTTGAGTACTGTTCTGGGAAGGGAGCTTTAGTCCTTGGAGAGAATGGAAACTATTGTCTCAGAGCGCCGTCTGACAAAACAATTGTTGGCAAATTGCTATGCACGAAAAATCCAGGGGAGATGGTGATTGATAGAGTTGTTGAAGTTGACGTTCTATCGCTTGCATCAGCTTTCTACAATTGTGTTTTCGTGTACAGCCAAGCTTGTCATTATGCATCTGTTAAATTCAATTGACGCCCCAGTTTTGGGCAAAATGATACACATTCTCGATTACAATCGATACTCCACTGTTATTTCTATGAAATACACTGGAGCGACTTGTGTTTTCCGTGCCGTCAGAGTGGATGTGTTTTCAGTCTACGGGTTGGAGCCCGTTCCTTCCGACTCCATACCTTTTTATGAAGAGTTGAGACTGTTACTAGATCATCCTATTATTGGCAATTGATCAGTGCTGCGGGCTCCTCAAGTTAATTTGGTTGAGGATCGCGTTTACCTTGACATTCTGGAAAAGGTTCGCAAGCTCGCCATTGCTTATTTTGACATGATTGAAGTGAGACACACACCATTTGTGCTGTGGGGCATTTCGGCCATAGAGGATCGACTAAAGGACATTCTGGACATGGAGGTCGACCCACATGAGGACACCCCGAGGCCGGTTAACGAAGAGTATGACGATGGTGTCCACCGCTGCAGTTTGAAAATCCCCTTCCGGGTCATCAAGCACGTCTACCTGAGATGGGCAGAAGGGTTGATTGCAGACCACACCATCTTGGAGATATATGGGGATTTCTGGATGAAGCTCTTCATGCGGATCCGTACCGAAGGGCTCAATGCTTGCAGGCAGGCCCTATCCGAGATTGTGGAGTGGGAACCAGATGACCTTCTCGGGGTCATGGCGGAGGACGAGGTGAGCCTGGAACCAGGGTATGGTGGTGTGTCAACGGCGAATGTGGAGACAGCAGTGGAACATGCAGTACCTGCACAAAGTGGTCC
This sequence comes from Symbiodinium sp. CCMP2592, assembly GCA_905221615.1. Taxonomy (NCBI): domain Eukaryota; class Dinophyceae; order Suessiales; family Symbiodiniaceae; genus Symbiodinium; species Symbiodinium sp. CCMP2592. The sequence continues at coordinate 160,053 of CAJNDT010006070.1, read as the reverse complement.
GGTCACAGAGGGCTGTACACAACTGGACAGGGAAACTGGGGGTCACAGGGAAACTGAAGGGTCAGTGGGAGACTGAAGAGTATGAGGGTGCGACGGAGCTGAACACTTCCTGAAGTCCTGAGAGGGTCCATACATGCCTTTCGCAAAGCGAATTCCTGATTCCTAAGACTTTAGGCGGACGGAAAAAGGTGCTCAAAAAAAAACCCTAAACCTTAAACCCCTAACTCTAAACCTTAAACCCTCAACCCTGAACCCCTAACCTCTAAACCTTGAATCCTTAACCCTAAACCCCTAAACTCTAAACCCTAAGCCCAAATCCCTAAACTCTAAATCCTAAACCGTAAACACCTAAACTCTAAACCCTGAGCCCTAAACCCCTATATAAACCCGGAACTTACATCCTGAACCCTTAAACTCTAAACCCTAAGCCCTGAACCCTTGGCCGACGGCCTTATATTAGCTCAACCAGGTGGGCAGACATAGAAAGGAGCTTAAAATAATCCTGAACCCCTAAACCCTAAACTTTGAATCCTAAATCCTTAAACTCTAAACCCTAAACCCTCCTTGGGCACCGGAGAGAAGGAGCTCAAAAAAATCCTAAGCCCTGAACCTCTTGATCACTCGGTTGCTTGTGTCTTAAGGGTTTGGGGTTTAGGGTTTTGCATGTAGGGTTCAGGGTTGAGGGGTTGGGAGTTAGGGCTTAAGGTTGAGAGTTCCGGGTTTAGGGCTTAAAAAGTTTAGGACATAGAGTTCAGGGCTTAGGGTTTAGGGTTGAGGTTTAGGGGTTAGGGGCTAGGGTTTAGTGTTGAGAGTTTTGGTTTTAGTGTTTAGGGAAGGACCGAATCCAGTAGAATCCTCTGCAAGGTACAAGCGACAAGTTTCCAACGCGGTTCATGCAGCCGCCGCTGCCCAAGCCATTTTGCGTCCAAGAGCCCTCCACCCCGAACCCCAAAGGTTCTGCACAGTTGCGATGGGATTTGCTATACATGAAGCCGCGTGATCCCCGCAACCTTACAAAACTCTGAATCGTAAATCTGAAGTCTAAACCCGAACCTTGAGAATAAAGCCCGAAACGAATGGCTTGGAGCTGGCATTGTAAAATGATGTTCTGCCGTGACCGATGTCGTCTACCGACACTCCTGGGATATCTTTTCGGCTTCGGGGTCCAAGGGGGTTGGTTTTGAATTGAGGGTTTAGGTTGACTTGGGCATTGTGGAAGAGCCACTGTATCAGCACGAGCACCAGAAGTAGGAATGGGAATAGAGAATGCCAGAGCAGTAGCAAGTGCTGGTGGTGATTGTGGTGGTCGTCGTCATGGTGGCAGCTGTGGTCGGTGGTGGTAAGGTGGTACTGGTCAGAGTAGTAGTAGCAGCTGTGATTATCAGCTGTAGTAGGTAGCAGCAGCAGCAGCCTTAGCTTTGCAGCAGTGTTCAAAAGCAGCAGTCGCAGTACGACTATGCAGAAAAATCTGAAGATAAGTACTTAGGCTGTGAACTCCGCCGATGCCCTACTCATCGGCTGTGCCGCAGGCCAGCACTCTTTGGGGCTCATTTTGAGAGGATGGTTGTTGATTTATACTTGGCGGGTCGCGGAGATCAGCAAGCAGGCGATAGGCGGAGGTGCAAGTACCCTTATCCGGGTTGTCCGACTTGTAACTCTGCTAGTCCGCTAAGCCCTTTACCGGGATCTACAACGGTTTGTTGTGGAGATGAAGCTGTAGCTTAATTAGGGCTCGGGGCTCACAGCCGAGGTTGGAAGCCCAAGACCCCAAGCCTTAACACCAAAAAATGCTAAGTGGCACTTTGGGAAACTTTAATTCCCCTTTATGGTTCCTATCGTGGTACCTATTAATAAATACCTTTAGGGACCCCAAACTACAACCCAGAATAGAGAATCCCAAAACGCTCAAACTTAAGCGCCACTCCTTCTTCACCTCTTCGCGCAAGCCATCAACCTCGAGTGCCAGGTCCATCCACTAATGCCTGTACTTAGATGATCATGGGACTTAGCAAGTAGGGTTCCTTAATGGGCTCCTTAAAGGGATCTATAGGGTTCCTTAAAGGGATCTATAGGGTTTAGAAGTTTAGGGTCTACTTAGAGGATCATGGGACTTCGTAGTTAGGGTGATACATAAGGTAACTAAAGTTTATATCTACTTGTAACCCGAGTTAAGGTACTTAGAACCCGACTTACTAAGTCCCATGATCCTCTAAGTAGACTGTAAACCCTAAACCCTTTCGACCCCTTTCAGGAACCGTATAGATCCCTTTAAGGCTGAGTTCCATGATCCTCCAAGTACTGACCCGGCAGTCGTCACATCAAACTGGCAGTCAGCAAGGGACTCCCTCATGCCTGTACTCCAAACCTGAAGCTCCTGAAGCCGTACACCCTACACCCTTTGAAGCAAAAACTAAACCCTACACCTTAAACCCCAAACCCTCCTACACCCTAAACCCTAAACCCTACACCCTTGAAAATACAAAATAAAAACTACGCCCCGACCACCGAAGCCTACGTTCCTTCGCAGGCATCCCCGGCACATGCCGAGGCCGTGAGGTTGTGACCATGGAGGAGGCGGTAGGGTTATAAGTACCTTAATTAGGGTTATAGGTAGATATAACTATAGTTACCTGCTTCTAACCCTACTTACCAGGCGGCTTGGGCCCAAAGACTCCAATATCCCTTAATTAAGGAATATTCCTTAAATCTTATTAGGGCTCCTATTGTAATTTAAGGTGTCCTCCTTAATTAAGGGGTATTGGAGTCTCTGGGTTGGGCATGGGCTTGAGAGGGTCTCCGAGTCGGAGGTTCAGCGTCCAGCGTTTAGGATTCCGGGATTAAACCCTAACCCTAACCCTGAGCCGTAAACCCTAAACCTTAAACCCTAAACCTTAAAGCCTAACCCCTTAACCCCTTGACCCCTTAACCCCTTAACCCCTTAACCCCTTAAACCCCTAACCCTAAACCCTGAGGTTCATTAGTGTAGGGTTCAGGCTCCAGAGCATGCGGGAATGAGTAGTTTTCACATTTAGATTCACCTAACCCCTCTGTCCCAGCCAAAAGTCCGTCAGGCATCTTTGCCTGTTTCGCTTCAACAAAACAAGAAGGAGTTCAAGTCGATACTTCAAAGCCCTAAGCCCTAAACCCTGAACCCTCAACCCTAAGCCTTCAAAGTTTTCTTAATGGCCGATACTTCAACGATTTTCGCATGAGAAGCCTCATCAGGTTAGCTTTAGCGCATCATCGGGTCCACACTTCGCCAGAGTTGGACTAAAACTCGATTTCCGACGCCCCAAACCCTAAAGCCAAAACCCGAATTTTTCGGTGTACCTTACTAGCACAGTAGGTAGAGGCTTTACCTGTTTGTCTGCATAGTCCATAGTAGAATCTTAGTATGCCCGAGCGTTTAGGTGCATCATGTTGGCTGTGGATGTTTTCAATCTGGGTCACATTAGGTATTTTCCCACCACATTGCTAGAGCGACTGCTTCGGTAAACTACAATCACTACTCCTCTTCGTCCTGCTGCAGCAGCTGCTGCTGCTACGCTTGACATTCGATAGGCCTCGACACCTTCGCAATCGGCTCAAACTTCTTCAAGCCCACTGTTCAATTGCGACCCGGGAGCTGCAACCTCAAACCGCTCAATCCAAAATTAATAGAGCAAAATCACCATCTTACACCCAAGCTCGCACATTCGAGATTACACTGCACTTCATGCCAACTTGGACGTTGCTTCATCCTCGTTTCGGGGTTGCTCTAGACTTTGATCCCATCTTCGGTTCCAACGGTAATCGACCTTTCGAGAGCAGATTTTCGAAGGTGTCAAATCGATGTAAGCGAGGGAAGGGTTTGAAACGTGCACCCTAGTTCCGACCAATCCCGCCAAATACAGCAGAGGTCCCAATAATTACCAATACTAGTGTGGGGGCTCCTTATCATAAGTGTGGTATAGTGGGCCCCAGAACTGCCCAGAACCCGATTCTAATTATTAAGGCCCCTGTATTACCCGAACCCGGTTTAGGGTCTGGAGTTTCGGAGATCTTGCGGTGAGGCTGCCACGATCTGGGCCGACGTCCTGCTCCTTTCGGCATGTTTTGACCCGAAGCCTAAACCCTCAACCCACATCCTTGAACCCTGAATCCTAAACCATAAACCCTGAACCCTCAACCCTAAACCCGTGTGTGCCGGTCTCATTAGGCAGGTACAGCATGTGCAGGCCATTACACCTCAACAAAAACCCTAAAGGCCCTAAACCTCTGCACCCGAAGCCCTGAACCCTTAAACTCTAAACCCTAAACCCAAAGCCTCAACCTTACATAAGCTGGGCATGCCTCGAGTTTGGGTTTTCGATTCGGGAGCGACGGGCGAGTCTTCAAGATGACGTTTCGAACACCCTCACCCCCAAGTCCCCACATGGCGGACGTGCGCCTCTTCTTATGATGACGACAGCGGTGGCGATGATGAAAAAAGATGATGGCGACGGAGACGATGTGCTAGAACCCACTGCCGAACTTTTATTTTTGGGGTGTCGCGCGGGAAGCATTGCAAGAGTCTGACCGGAATCTCTTTGTCGCGCAAGTTTCAGCTACGAAGAGGCAGGAGTCTGAAGGACATGCTCGTATTCAACCGCAAACCCCGAACCCGAAGGCTTGTTTCCTTATTTCACATGGAAGCCCTTATAGAACCTTTGTAGAGACACTATAATTAGACACCGTAGTTGGACGCTCTAGCCCCCGCTACTCCGGAATTTGACTGCGGCCAGGAGGGGTCCGAAACCAGGAGCAGGGGGGGGGGTGTAGGGGGTTTAGGGTGCAGGGGTTGAGAGGGTTTAGGGGCTTAGTGTTTAAGGGCGGTAGGGAAGACTTCAACATGAACTGGGTTCTAGAAATACAAACAAGACCTTACGGGCCCAGTGTGTAGGGCAGGGTTGAGAGGAGTCTTAGATTTGCACAAGCACTGTAGTTTCGGGTCTAGGGCCATAATCAAAACCGGACGTTGTGTTTCTTAGCGGAAGTTGCCAGGGATAGGAATGTCGAGAGCCGGGAATTTGTTAATTGATTTCCTGGGCAAGAACGCAGGTATGGGCCTTGGGCTTAGTAGGGATGTCTTTAGGATTTGTAGCTTAGGGCTTGGGGTTTAGGATTTAGCGCTTGGGGCTTGGGGTTGAGGTTCAATGATTCAAGTTGGAGCGGATGAGCTGGCAGAAGGGTGAGCTCTGGCCAGTAGCTCACTAGCTCCCTTTCTGGCTTTGGGCCCGCCACTAAGAAGTCACGTCGGAACATACTGAGCTACTGCCAAGCAGAACATGGAAAGCATTCCTAACACCCTGCCCAAAGCCGCACAATCAGCCAAACCACTGCTACGGCGGGTGGGAGCTGGCTAGTATCATGGCCGTGGTAAGCTCTGCGCTGGAACATCAACACCCCGAAGGACAGCACCCCATACTCGGGAATTCATATTCCATGTTTGAGATCGCTTATTCAGTCTCCCTACTAGAAAGTAAGGAATATTCCGTGATCAAAAGCTTCTGAATTCGAAATTCCTCCTAACTCTGAACCCAAGTCACCTGTGCAGACTCAAGACCCATCACCATCAAAACCCCAAGCAGACCCCAAACCATACACTCCAATCTAATTCCAAAGCTTCCATGCCACACTCTCAGCCTTGAACTCTTAATCCAGGAGCCACCACGCCGGTAGATCGCTGCTTCCGCAGGATCGTCTTCTGTCTCGGCAGAGGCACCGCGATGCCTTGATTCTGGAAAACCCAAAGAGCCCAACTTAGATAGCCAATGGGAGAACTCTAAACTTGTTGACCTTACTTGGTTTAGCTTGGATATGTTGAGCTTTTTTTGGGCCCGGTTATTGCAGAAGAGAGCCCAATAGTCCTGAAATGCTGATGTTTAGGTTGTGGGTTTGAGGCTCTCACGAACTTCCCCTATGAAGTAAATGGCTTCGCTCGGATGGAAGCAGGTGATGGTCCAAAGGCCACAACATGTCAAGGCCGCATAAAACTTGGAACCCTTATGATACTCCACCCTCCGAAGCCTTCACATGTATATACTCCCCTATACACAAAGTACAGGACCGGTGCTTGGCTGAGGGTTGAACAGGTCTTTGAGAAGATCGTGGCAGGCTGCCGTAGGGCGTTGTGGGTGGAGCCATTGGTCCATTCCTCACGTTGAGTACCTTGAATGCGGGTCGTGGAGGGGGCATGACTGTGGCCTCCAAGCACGACATATGAAATTGATGTGCCGGCCATACAGGAAGTGGATCTCAGTACTTCCTCGGTTCTCAGTCTTATGTCATTTCGGCAAAGAAAGCGGCTTTACCGCATAGCGTCCTTGCGAGGCCGGTTGGGCCCGCACTGCCTTGGTTTCCCGCGTCTTACTCTTTCGGCATTGCGTCATCTCGCCACTGTGCCGGTTTGCTCGAGCTTCGGAATAACGACTTCTTCGAGCGGCTGGCGGTGGTGTCGTTTTTGCGGAGTTCCTCACGATGCCGTTGTGACACGCGAGCTCCGCCCTACACCTTAAACCCTACACCCTAGTTTAGGGTTTCGGGTCCAGGGTTTAGGGTCCAGCTCAAGAGGAATTCTACTTTCGCAAAGCACCCTGCGTTCCGGCCGTTAAAAGCATGAATGCTCAACCCTTGCGCCTGCATTAAGCCCAAAAGGTCTACCCGAAGCCTCAGGGGAACTGTTACTATAGTCGGGGCCTCAATAATATCCTATACTAATTTGGGGTGTCTTATTGTAAGGAAACTATAACATACCGCAAAACCTTATTCGATTGCTTGGTCATCATATTTTATAAGACGGTTTGGACAAACACACCTGGTGGCCGTGCTCGGGTTCCAGCGGGGGTGTAGGGCTTGTACCTTAAACCCTAAACTTGAGGGGAGCCATGTAGTTAGGCTGCAAAAAGTTGCTTGTCGAGGGCATCGAAGCCCCAACCACAGTGCAACGCTGAATCTCCCTAAACCGTCAAGCCGTGAGCTTCGTAACTCTTATGTCAACCCAAGCCCGAAGAAGCCTAAACCCCCAAATCTGAAACCCTGAAACATAGAGCCCTTAAACCCCTTTACCCCCCAAGTTTATAGTTCAAACCCACACACTGCAAACCCTGAAGCCTTACTAGCCCGCACATATATAGTTCTCCAACCCCCAGCCTTTCAGCTTGTGGGGGCCTTGCAGTTTAGCAGTCATCTGAAAACTTACCCTTGATATTTCTGTAGCTTATCGAAAAAGAAAGCCGAAGGCTCAAGCCAAAACCCGAAACCCTAAACCTCAAACCCGTAAACCCATAAACCCTAAACCAAAGACCCCTAAACCGCTTAAACCCCTAAACCCTTAACCAAAGACTGACCCTTGAACCCCCAAAGACCAGAGCCCTATATACTTACCTATACTTACTATTTTGGGGATTCCTTGTTATAATTAAAGCATAATGGATCCCCAAACCCTATTCTAATCATCAAAGGCCCCTATAGTAAGCTCCCAAAGTCCGGAGCCTCTTTCAACTCCCGCGCCGCTGGCAGAACACACGGAGCGTCTGACCCGTGCGCGGCGGGCCCTGAGAGCTGCCTTCCAGGTTTAGTGTTTAGGGGTTGGTAGGGGGTTAGGGGTTTAGAGTTAGGGGTTAAGGGTTTAGCGTTTGGGAGCAGTGGCTTAATGTGGGTGGCTCTCCAAACTAAGGTCCGTTTTAGGGTTCTCTCTATTGTGGTGTCGTGCAATATGTGGGCCCTAAACAGGGACGCTAATATAGGAGGACGCGGTTTAGGGTTTTAGTTTCAGGGCTTTGCATGGCCTTGTTAAAGGCATGAGCAATCAGATAGGGTTTTGACAGGGTCAGTTTAGGAGTACTGAGAAGGATCGCTATCAGGGTTTCAGGGTTTAGAGTGAGACTACTGCAAGTAATTATGGCTCCAAAAGGTGCCTGAATAGTTTTTTGTGCGAGGGGTGCAGGTTAATTACATGTCGTACAGATATGGACTACCAGGAGATCGTGTTGCACATTGTTGCGGTTTATGGGTTGTGATTTTTGGGCTTCAACATGGACTCTGTAGGTTGTCTGGAAGCTTTAGATAGGTTGTAAAGCTTCCGGAGCTCATTTCAAACAACTTCAGCAACCTAGCCGGGATTCGACTAAAGAAGTGACTTCGTTAGGCTTCCTTCAGGCAGTGGCCGGAAAGGTTTTTGGATCAGGAATTTTAAGCTTTAGGGTCTGGAATTTAGGTTTTAGGGTTTCTGTGCTAGACAGCCCAGTTCATGTAGACGGCCGGATGAAGCTCGCAGTCGTCTCTAAGACGACGCATCATCCAGGGGTGTGTTGCCGAAAACCGGCAGCACGCCCAGGACGGAGATGCGAGGCTAAGGCTATGGAGCTCAGGCAGGAACCTGAGAATTCAGATTCGTGCTTTTGGGTTTAGCTCCTTTTCATCTCGGTCTAGGGCAACATCTTCCTTGCATGTGGTGGTGTCAAGTCTTGCGTTTGGGAGTACTATTGAACATCTGGTTTCCCTGGCTTCGCGGCTTCGCCCCGCCACGCCGAGCAAGGAGAGGTTAAAACGCCCCCTGGCTTGTGCCGACGCAGAAAAAACTGTGTTGAGGGTTTTGGCCCAAATTATAAGCCCTGAACCGTGGTATTCAGGGTTTAGAATGTAGGGGATACTGATTGCAACCTGGCCTACAGCCTGGGATGCCGGGGGAACTTTAATGCTGCTATAGGGGCCTAAATCATTACCAATACTATTCGGGGGGCTCCTTATTAGAATTATAGTGTAATGGCCCCAAAACCTTATTCTAATTATTAAGGCCTCTACATTTGTTGAAATAGGACCCAGGTAGCCACCAAGGGAATACCACTACTACCTATTTAGGCTCTGCTATTCGGGGTCCGGGTTTGGAAGAGATGTGAACGTGGCTTTCGACTTGGCTCGAGGTGTTGGTACATAGGCCAAGGTTTGGGGCTTTAGGATTTCGGGCTTTCTGGGGTTCAGGATTTTGGGGTACTTTGAATTTAAGTTGCTTTGGGTTCGGGCTTGTCAGGGTTGAGGATTTTGGCATGGTTACTTGGAGGATCGTGGGACTTAGTAAGCAGGGTTATAAGTAAGGTAGCTATAGTAATATCTGAGTATAGCCTTAATTAAGGCACCTATAACCCTACTTGCTAAGTCCCCTGATCCTCTGAGTAGGCCCTAAACCCTAAACCCTATAGATCCCTTTAAGGAACCCTATAGATCCCTTTACGGGGCCCTTTAAGGAACCCTAGAGATCCCTTAAAGTTGAGGGTTCAAGGTCTCGGGCCTCGAGTCTGCGGCTGCGGGTGCCAAGAATCCTTCCGCAATCTACGGGCTAATCCTTATTCAACTTGGCGTTCCTCTGGTGGGCTCTTAGGACTTTAACTTTTGGGGATTCTTTATCAACTATAATAAGGAGGCCAAATGTTTAACTTTTAGGAGGGTTCAGACGTCAGCCATGTCACGGGAGAGTTGCCTTGCTAAGAAACGCATCAAACCCAGGTCCGTCCGCCCACTGTACGGATCAGGGAAAGTAGGTTGTAAGTGCATTTATATGCAGGATAAGCTGACTAAGGACATTTGTAACCCAAGAGTAACCTCCTGACGAAGTCCTCTTGTTAGAAGTGCCGGAAAACCCTCGAAAAAAGCATCCTTCAAAAGACGAAAGCTCCGGAAATGTTTAGAAGCCTGTCATGAAATTCATACAACTCCTTGCAAAGTCCTTACGCTACTCTTTGCCAGACCCTTCCAAGACGCTTCTGCCACCGATATGCAACCATTACGAAGGATCTGGCCACATGCAGAGTAGGGTTTATAGGGTTTAGGGTTTAGGGTTTAAACGGAACTCCAGAAAGTTGGAATCTGGATTAATGGTAGGATCCCCTTTAATTTACCTTAAAGGGGTTACGATAATGATATTCCAATTTTCTGGCTTCTAAAGTAGGTTCATGATAGAATCCTGAAGGAAGCCCCTTTTATGTAGATCACTCTAGAACCCTTAAAGGAATCCTTACAGGAAGCCTACTTTTACGCAGAGTCCGTGCCGTGGCAGGTCACGCAGTACCGGTGCTGGGCGGACCCGAGGCTGCTAAAGCATGATAAAGCCTCTGCAACCTTAGTTAGGGACCCAAAAAGCACATAAGCATAAGCATTTTATAGGGATATCCCCACCTTATTGGGCTTCATTATACAGGGATTTATATGGGATATCCCTATCCTAGGGTTTAAAGGGAACTCCAGAAAGTTGGAATATGGTCTCATGGTAGGATACCCTATCATTTACCATAGAAGGGTTAGGATAATCATATTCCAACTTTCTGGCTTTTACCTTAGAGGGAACCCTGAAAGAATGAATCCCTAAAAGGATCCCTGCAAGAGAGCCCTTACAGGAACCCCTGAAGAACCCCCTAGGGGGGTCTTAGTAAGCTGTCTTTTGGGTGGTTCTTCTCGGGGCTTTAGAAGGGCTTTTGAGGTTTTTTGGAATGCGATCTTAGAAGGGCTTGACCATTGCTCTGTAGGGTTTTGGCAAGGGCAGCATGCAGTTTATACGGCTGGTACAGCACTCGTCTTCACAACCGCATGCAAACTGTATCTTGAAAACTACACATCTCGTGTTGGGGTTTAGGGTTTAGCTTGATTTGAGATCCAGGCAGGCATGTGCAAGTCTGTGCAAAAAGGGTGACGACAGTACTTGCTATAAGGACACCGAGAAAAATTCTGCAATTCTCGCAAGCCCGACAGTAGATTCCGCTGAACCCGGAATTCCTGATAGTGCTGGCGCTTTTAGGGTGTATGGGGTTTAGGGTTTAGGTTTTAGGGTTGATATCTCCGTTGACAGTGACAAAGCACATGTCAAGTCCTAGTTGCATAGGCACGCAGGTCATGTATGACTTAGTGACATTAGTGTAGCTATTTCGGCACGACGATGTAATGACGGCCACAACCGGTGGCAATAACGCCAAAAGCAAGTACACTTGCGACAGGGATCTGGCGAGGCTCTGATCTCGCCACCACAGCCCTAAGCTCTTTACCCTACGCCCTACGCTTCCTGTACTATAGGGGCCTTAATGATTAGAATAGGGTTTTGGGGGCCCTTATACTATAGTTATAAAAGGGAACCCCCAAAATAGTATAGGTAATTATTAAGGCCCCTATAGGACCCTGTTCCCCAGACTCCCTGAGCACTCAAACCCAAAGAGTCTGAAGAGCGAGGAGAGAGGCGAGGAGACAGCAGCAGAGGTTAGGGTTTAGGGTTTAAGGTCCTGTTGGACAAGGGTCTTCCGCGGCGCAGACTGATCAGCCAGGACTGCATCGCCGGCATCATCTGGGAGTTTCCGAAAATTAGGGATACTTCATTTTGGGGTCCTCATAATAAGGACCCTACTCTTTGAAGTACTATACTAGGGTACCCTTTTTTCGGAAACCCCTCATCCATTCTCCCGCCACCGCCGAGTCGTCGCCACTTCACGTGAACAAAACGCACTAAAGCCCTAAAACCCCCAGACCCTGAAACCCCAGATCCTGAAACCACCCTGCCAGTGCAACTTTGTGCAGGCAGCCGACTGAGCCGATCGAAGAGAAGGAAGGGAAGACGGGGACGTTTTTCATTGTTTTCGTTGGGTGTTAGGGGTTATGTTAGGGTTTGGAGGTCAGGGTTTAGGCGTCGTTTGTAAGGTTGTTTGGTGGTTTAGGGTTTAGATCTGAGGGGATCCTGTAGGGTTTTTTAGTGGTTTTCAGGGTTCCTTAAAGGCCTTTCTATACGCTTCTCTAAGAGTTCTTTAAGGGTTTAGGGTTCAGAGGCAGGGTTTCAGGGGTTCAGGCTTCAGGGGTCAGCTGTTTAGGGTGCCAGGGTCCCTTTAAAGTTTGGATCCTAAACCGTAGAGGTCTTAAATGTCCAAATTAGGGTCCTTTTTTGGGTTCCCTAAATATTACGTGCCGTACTATAATAAGGACCCCAAAAGGGAACAAAAATCCCAAAACCCTAAACCCCCTGCGGCTTGAGATCTTGGGGTCAAGTGTTGGGTTCCCAGGCCAGACACCCCACAAACTTGATTGCCCCAGGGTTTAGGGTCTCTAAACTCTGAACCCCACTAAGCATCGAGGCCTTCGGCCCCAAGACCAAACCCAGGACCCCCGAAAGCACACACCAAAACCCTTTCAACCGCAACACTCAAAGCCCCCAAACGACAAGTCCAAACCCTGAGCCCTCAACCCCTCAACCCTAAAGCCTCCCAAGCCTTAAGACTCGTCAACCCTAAACCGTTGAACCGCAGAGCTCAAAGCCCTAAGCTCCAAATCCTAGATCCTACACCCTAAACCCTAAAGACCCTATCATAGATCCCTTAAAGAGCCCGTTAAAGGTAGCCTTATAGAGCCCTAAACCCTCAACCCCCAAACTCTTTCCCTAAACCCTAAACCCTAAACCCTCTTTGTTGCGAGGATCGGAAGACGGTGCTCGTGAACTTCCTGAAGCCTCCGAGCTTTGAATCGCCTTGCGGAGGTCGGCGGGTATAGGGTTTAGGGTTTAGGGTTGAGGGTTTAGGGTTGAGGGTTTAGGGTTTAGGGTTGAGGGTTTAGGGTTTAGGGTTTAGGGTTTAGGATTTAGGGTTTAGGGTTGAGGGTTTAGGGTTTAGGGTTTAGGGTTTAGGATTTAGGGTTTAGGGTTTAGGGTTTAGGGATTCGGAGGTCGGCAAACGCAGAGAGGTTTGAGGGGAGATTCGGAGGTTGAGGCCTTAGGGTTTGGGGATTCGGGGGTTTATTTGAGGATTCGGGGGTTTAGGGCTTAGGGTTTAGGGGCAAATAGAGAGCTTTGAACGGACGTTCGGAGGTCTAGGAGATGAGGGTGAAGGTCGAGGGGCTGTTGCCCGGTTGCAGAGGATGTGCTTTTCAGAGACTGGGGCACATGTTCTTGGGTCGCCGGGCTGGGTGTTTTTTGTTCGGGTGTCATGGCCCCGATCGAGGCTAGGGGAATCTGACACTTTTTGCGATAGTGGAACCCTCCATGCCTCGATGAGCCTCCCTGTGTCTGTGATGCTCCACTTGGCGGGGGCCATGCGGCGTGGGTTGTTCCCGAGGCAGAGCGCTGGAGCTTGGCAGTTTGAGTTCGGAAGATGCTCCGTTTGGGGGGCCGCGAAGCAAGGGACGGCTCGGGCGTGCTGCTCCCCTTCAGCCTAAGCCGATCGAAACCACATACCATCCAGATACTGTACCAAATCACTTCAAAGTTCTGAACCGTTCATCTGGGAGTTTCCGAAAATGGGGGACCCTAATATAGTAATTACCCTAAATAGTGGGATCCTTCTTAGAAGGACCCCAGATAAGATACCCCTAATTTTCGGCAACTCCCATCTGTGTACAATCGAAGCCTGAAGCCTCGTGTGCAAGCTCTGGATTATGCTTGCCCGAGGACAGAACCATCTGCTAAACATGCCCGAGCCCTGAATCCTAAACCCGGCAAGCCAGAAAGCTTAAACCTTGGCTTTTGGAGTTGGGTCTAGGGTTTAAGGCTTAGCACTTGGCCTTAACGCCCCAAGAACCAGAGCTGAATTCCACCAACCCAAAGAGCCCAATACCCCTTCATTAAGGAATATGGCTCAACTTGTATAGGGCTTCATATCATGATTTAAGCAATATTCCTTAATTAAGGGGTATTGGGCTTTCTGGGTACCAGTAGGTGTCCATTTAGGTTGGGTTTCAGGCTTTGCTGTTGGAGGAGTAGGATTTCCATGCGCCCAATCCGCCTTACATGAGTTCGCTCCTGCCACCCGAACTCAGGTTTTGGGTTCAAACCTTTCCCAGCCCCCTGCTAGAGCCTGAACCTCAAACCCCCAAACCCCCAAACCCCTAAACCCCTAAACCCTAAACCCCCCTAAACCCCTGAAACCCCTAAACCCCTAAAACCTGAACCCCTAAACCCTAGACCCCCTAACCCTTAAACCTGCCTCTGCCTCTTTCATAAGCCGTGAGAGGCCTTCGCCCACAGACCATGAACCCCAAAGGCGGGTCACGGAAGCGGCGCAAGATTTGGATTTCTGGTTCCGGTTTCAGGGCTTAGGGGTTTTTAGGGTTTAGGGTGTAGGGTAAAGTTAGTACGGCGGCTGGCCCCGCACGAACTTCGCGAGAGTCCTCGGAGTTACAAGGATCGCAGACTCCGATAAATTTCGGGTTTAGGGTTAAGGGGTTTAGAGGTTTAGGGTTTAGGGTTTAGCACAGGCATGCCTATAATGCGAACACAAGCGAACCTTGGAAGAGCAACAGTACGAGTAGTACGACCAGCCAGTCAGAATCATGTTCACAGCTCCGAATCTCTGAAGAGTATGACTGGCAGTATCAAAGATGTCAATGATAATCGCATGACCATCAACGCTCCTCCCTCCTCCTCGTCCTCCTCGTCCCCTCATCCTGCTCCTCGTCCTGCCGCAGAACATCGCATCACTTTGGGACTAAATCGTGCAACAAGGAACTGGTGACCCCAAGCCCTAAACAATCATACACATTAGAGATCAGGTTTCAGGTGTCTGTGGAAGCCGTATTTCTGCTTTCTTTGCAGGGGTGTCTGAATATAGAGCCCCAAGCGACCCAAAGATACCCTGACAGTACCTTGATAGTATCCTGAACCGCAACCCTAAACCCCTCAACCCCAAACCCCTAAATCCGGAACCCAGCCAGCAAACGCCGCAACGCACGCGTTTTCAGCTCGAGCCGGTCTCCGGGTGCTCGTTTAAGGATCTTGGGTTTTTTGATTGACATGGGTGTATATAGGTCTCTTCTGTTTCTATAGCCCCAGACCCTGAGCCCCGCATTGGGCTGGGTTGTTTTGTAGCTTGGAGCCTGACTGAGCGCCCGGAGTGCCGGAGGGTGGTCTGCCAACTCGTTGTACATGTCTAGACAAACATGCTTTGTAGCTTGAAAAACTCACAATCCCCAATTGGCCCAAACCCCAAACCTTAAACGCAACGCCCTGTGTAAGATGTAAAACCCCTTAATTATGTAGGGAAGTGGAGTTTCTGGATTGATAGACTTACAGTTTAGGGTACTCACTGTAAAATTCTTAATTCCCCTAGAACACTCTATAACTCCCTTTTCAAGATTCCCCCCTTAAATCCCTAAACCTAAATCCTAAACCCTAAACCCTAAACCCCTAAAGCCTAAACGTTGAACCCTAAATCCTAAACCCTAAACCCCTAACCCTAAACCCCTAAACCCCTAAAGCCCAGACCCTAATAGACACGCTGGGACCGGCCATGTGGTCTCGGCTTGCTCTCTGTTCTCTGGCCTTGGCGTGCGCCTTCCGCGACGAAGGCTTCGAAGTCTGCGCGGCTTTTCGGTTTTAGGGGTTCAGGGTTTAGGGTTTAGGGTTTAGGGTTCAGGGTTTAGGGTTTAGGGTTTAGGATTTGGGGTTTAGGGTTTAGGGTTTGGGGTTTAGGGTTTAGGGTTCAGGGTGACAGTTCGAGAGTTCAAGACTTGCAAAGCTTTAAGCCCTAAGCCCGGGGTTCAGGGTGAGAGTTTGAGGCCTACAACCCTAAACCCGAGACCTTACACCCATGTAAGCCTGGACGAAGGGCAGACATAAAAAGGATCCACAAAAACCCAAAACCCTCGCCCACCCTAGCCCCAACCCTGCAGGTTCAGAGTTTTACGGTTGATGATACAAATCCTGCATTACGCATAATAAGCAATATGCCATAATTCCCATAGTGTAGGGTCCTTAAGGTAACGCAGGATTTATATCATCAACAGTAGTTTCAGGTTCAGGGCACAGGCTGAAGGGATCTCCGGAGCCCCCAAAATCCTCGCAGCCGTGGCGTCTCTGAGACAAGCTCGCTGGGGAAGCTCGGGCTTTCGAGATTCTGCGGGACGGTGGTGGAGGGGGCTCTCAGTTCGAGTCTCTTTTTGAGGTTTCGGGCCTGAGATTTGGAAGGGTCTAGAGTTTAAATTTGGGAGCTGAGGTGGCCCCCTAACCCCTAAACCGCCTAAACCCCCAAACCCCGAACCCCTAAACCCTAAACCCATAAACCCTAAATCCGAGGTCGGTACTGAGTTTGGGCCTCTTTGAAGAAGTCTGTGTTGGGGGATCTACAGAAATCTCTGCACGCAGACGGGGACGAAGACAGGGATTGAGAGGATGACGGTCCAAGGTGCGAGCCGAGGTGTCGGTTACGCAGAGAAGGTATGTCCAATATACAATATACTTCACTGAATTCTCAGGGGGAACACTTATCGTGTTGCACTCCCTCAATGCCCCATAACATATGGGGGGGCCATGTGCCCGGGGGGTTTCGAAGCCGATCATGCCCTGCAGAAGAAAAGAGAGAGAGCAAGAGAGAGAGAGAGAGAGAGAGGGAGGAGCGAGAGCGAGAGAGAGAGAGAGAGTATGACGGAATGAGTGAGAGTGAGAGAAGGCAATGCAAAGAGCGAGTGAGAGAAAGCCAAAGAGAGGAAGTCAACTAAACGATCCGCTGAAGAACGAACTAAAGCCGAAACCCCTGCAACCGTTGGGCCGTAAACCCTAACCGTTAAACCCTAGAGCATGGAAGCCTAAACCCTAAACCCTAAACCCTAGAACACGGAACCCTAGAGCCCGAAATCCTAGAACCCAGAACTTAATCCTAAAGCCCAGAACCCTTCACAACAGAAGCCCTAAACCCTAGATTGCGAAACCCTAGAGTCTTAAACCCTCCAAGTCTAGAACCTTGGACCCTAGAACTCTGAACCGTACGTAGAACCCCTTAAGGGAACCCTTAAAGGGGAACCCTAAACCCCTTAAGGGAACCCTTAAAGAACCCCTGAATCCTGAAACTCCAAAGGCCTGGAACCCACAACCCTAAACCCTAAGCTCATAGAACCTAAACTCTAAACTCATAGAGCCTAAACCCCAAACCCTAAACCCGCAACCCTAAACCCTAAACTCATAGAGCCCGAAACTCGACCCGAAACTCGCCGTTTTTCTCGCAGGCGAGGATGCTTCCCTCAGAAGGCTCCTTTTCAGGGCTCCTGATTGGGATCTATACGGGGTTCCTTTCAGGGATCTGTAAGGGTACTTTAAGGGGTTCCTTTAAGGGATCTGTTTAAGGGTAAGGGTTCTACGGTTTGAGGCTTAGGGTTCTTCGGTTTAAGCATTGGGGTTTTGCGGTTTAAGGATTAGGGTTCTACGATTTAAGATCTAGGCTTTCACACCGGGTGCTATAGCGGTTGTGTACAGGGATGCTGGTTTTTGGTATCGTATGTCTTGGTCGAAGTTAGAATTATGAAAGGCATATTGGGTAAGCGTTTGCAATACTTTGGCAGTTGGGGGTGTTGACTTCGAGATCTCTGACGCATTGTGGCTGCTGTGGCACCGTTATATCTGAGCTGCATCTCTCTGCATCTCACCGACTACTTAGGTACTGATTTGAGCCTGTTTGGATTTTCTGGGATGTCAGATCCACAGAGAGCCCAATACCCCTCCCTCAACAATCCTCCAAATATGGAGGGCTGTTTGTCATGGTTTATATCCCTCCTTAGTGAAGGTCTTGAAGGCGTCAGGACTCTCTGATTGCTTATTTCCCGGTAGCTTTCTCCTTCGAAAACCGCGGTTTAAACCCCTCCATTCGGGTTCTAGGAACCCACGCTAACCTCTAAACCCCAAACCGTAGACCATATAGGAGTCGGTGTTTGGGGTTGGGGGCCCAGAGTTCAAAGCTTTTTGGGCTTGGCGTATTTGGAGTCTTGGAGGGGTTTTGGGGTTTAGGGTTTAGGGTTGAGATTTGTTTCTGGACGTTTGTCCACCCTGCTTTTGTCTTTTTTGACGTCCTTTCTCTACATGTTTCTCATATCTTCTAGGAAAGCAGAGAACAAAGTAAATGCGGGGAGATAGGAAAGAGACAGAAACGAAAAGGCAATGAATTGCAAGTCAACAAAGCAAAAAAGAAGACACATTGGATAATCATGCGGAATGTTTAGGAGAAGACTATGGAAAGAAAAGTATACGTAAAAAACAAATAAGCAAGCTGTGAATTTTTAGGAACAAGACAAAACCACGGGAACAAGACAAAACCACGGAACAACTTGCAGGAACTCTGTATTTGGACACCAAAGAATAACAACAACAAAAGGAAACACATCGAAAATCAGGGGTTTCTTTCATGTTTGTTTCCTACTTCCGAAGTCTTCTCTAGAGCTATCCTGCCTTTTGAATCCGGGGGTCGATTAAAGTTATCACCAGGTATGAGCTTTCTCCCTGGACTCTACCACTACTCCCTGGTTCTTACTAGGGAATGGGGGAATGGATCCCTGTAGCAGTCCCTATATAATCCTCATGATAAACCCTAAACCCTAAACGGGTTTAGGGTTTAGAATTTAGGGCTTAGGGTTTCTGCGCAAACGAAGCTTCGAGGCATTCCGGGCCGCACCCGTCTGGCTGCCGACCGAAGGCGCGACTTCAAGCCCTTGCTGTTCCGTGTCCACGGCAGTAGCCCCGAATGTATCAGGGCCCTGGGTTAGGGTTTTGGTGTTTACTCACCTTTGGTTAGTAGGGAATGGAGGAATGGGCTACAATTATAAATACTATTACTACCATTGTTCCATTCCCTACTAACTAAAGGTAAGTTAGGGACATTTAGTACTGTCTTTTCTAGACTAAACCCTAAACCCTAAACCCTGGTGCGTGTTTTCGATTGCTCGTGAAGGAAACCTAGGTCTTGCTTGGTATCAGAGACCTTTAGGCTTACCTCAAGAAACTGTACTACAGGGGCCGAAATAAATCTCAATACTATAATGGGCCCCAAAACCCTATTCTAATGACTGAGGCCGCCTGTAAGGACTGAAAAATTAGTCACATTGTACCCTGCATAGCTATTGTTATTGTTAGCATGCAGATAGAATAGAAGCACGATGAATTACAATCCGTCTGTATAGAGAAACATCAGCTACTATTGCCAAAACCCCACTTCGAATCATTAGAGACCTGGGCCATGGCGGCAGTGCAGCATATTTTTGAAGGTTTTCGGCAGACGCCTTTGGGCGATGAACGACAATCCGCCCCTCCATCTGGGAGTTTCCGAAAATAGGAGAGCCTAATCTAGTACCAGGATCCTGATTATAAGGACCCCAAAATAAGGTACCCCTAATTTGCGGAGACTCCCATCTCGAGCCCAAGACAACAGATAAATCATGACAGATCCTCAGGTTTGGTTTAGGGTTTAGGGTTTAGGGTTAAGGAGTATGTACTACTTTTAGGGCTGTTCCGCTGACATCTAGAAAGAGTTGCACACAGCTACGTCGAAAGTTGTTCCGGCAACGTACGAAACCTCCCATTGGCAGATCTCTAGGCCTTGTGCCTGCGAATTGGATGCAAGGTTGGACGCTTCTATTCATTGAACCTATACATGAACATCATGTACACCGTGTTAAAGTATCGCGGGAACGAGCTAGCAAAAGAGAGAGAGAGAGAGAGAGAGAGAGAGAGAGAGCGACAGAGAGAGAGAGAGAGAGAGAGAGAGAGACAGGGAGAGAGAGCGAGAGAGAGAGGGTGACAGAGAGCGAGAGAGACAGAGACAGGGGGGAGGGGAGAGCGAGAGTTTGAGAGACAGGGTGACAGAGAGACAGACTGAAAACTAGCACGACTATCGTGTTCTCCGTATCTCGGTAGTTGTGGTCAGCCTGCATGACCCATGCAGGCGCCAGCAGTGCTTGACGCTTCCGAGTCCTGCTTCTGCAACTCAGCAGCGAAGCATGGTCATTCATAAACCATAAACCCTAAACCTTACTTGGAGGATCAGGGGACTTAGTAAGTAGGGCTATAAGTAAGGCAACTATAGTTGTATCTACTTATAACCTTACGTCAGGTACTTATAACCCTACTTACTAAGTCCCATGATCCTCTAAGTAAACCCTATACTGTTGTATCGCAGTCGTCATGGCAGCCGTAACCACAAGGGCCAGGAGTCGAGCTTTGTTGGTGAATGGCCCAGTTGACATAGTTTTGGGGTTGGTGGTTGGTTACATAGTACATAACATAATAGAGAAATAGTCTCCCTCTCTCTCTGTCTGTCTCTCTTGGTCTCTTTCCGTCTCTCTCTCTCTCTGACTCTCTGTCTGTCCCTGTCTCTGTCTCTTTCTCTGTCTTTGTCGCTCGCTCTCGCTCCCGCTGTTTGCAACGGCTGGGCACGTGAGCTCTTGTGTGGGATCTTCTGCCATCTGTCTGGTAGCTAACGCTTGCTATCGTTTTATTACCCCAAAAGGTGTGGTGCATAGTATGGGGATCTATCGTTAAGTGTAAACGCGTCCAGCCGAACGCCAGATCTCATTGTAAATTCCAATTGCGTTGTTCGCCGTGCATCTGAATCTCGCCAGTATGTGGGGGAACGCATTTTTGGCCGTGCTCCTGGTAATATGGAGGCTACAGTAATTACCTATACTATTTTGGGGTTCCTCCTTATAAATTACAGCATAATGGGCTTCAAAACCATATTCGAATTTATAGTATCTCCCGGTGGTCTCCTGCTCAGTCCTGGTGGTCTCTTCACTTGGTGGTCTTCTCGTGGTCCCCTCGTGGTGGCGGTAGTCATCCTGGTCGTAGTTGTCGTGGTGGCCTGTGATGCTGTATCACCGTTTGGAGATCTACGCCGTCAGCTGTGGTTTTGATAAGAGTTCATTACGAAGTCTACCCCAGCAAAACCAAGACATCCTTCGTTTAACATGAACCTTGGGCGACCTAGTTTCCATAAGCCCTGAAACCTCTAATCTTCAATTCTAAGACCCGCACGCTTAACCGTAACCCTAAACCTAAACTATGTACCACAAATCCGAACAAAAAGAGAAAGCCTATAATCCAAACTCCAAAAGCAAGAATCCTGGAGCTTAAAACCCTTAGCCCGAACGGCCACACCTTAAACTCCCAACCCACCATGACTGGAGAAACAGTTCTGTTTAGAACTGTTATAGCGTCCGATAACCCCGGACAGAAGTGTTCTTCTCTGAAATTCTGAACTCCCAGGCAGCGTGGCTGCGATCCCGCAGTGTGCCACCCAGGCCAACACTGACTCTTTCAAACCCTACAGCCCAAACATAAGCCACAAACCCTGATCCCTAACCCCAAACCCCAGTTTTTGGGGTTGAACGGTGTCGGGCTTCGGGGTATGAGGGTCCTATACTTAGGCCTTCGGTGGGTCAACTTTCAACTTTTTGTGCGTACCTGGTCGTACACTGTTAAATGCAGCCAAGATGGATCAAGCTAGAGATGAATCCTTGTCATTCTTTGGGGGTGGATGCGCCAGAGCCCCAGCATTGTCTCATGAGATTTGCAGGTTTCAGGAGTTAGACTTGCTCACAAGCATTGGCATAACCGGCAAAGTTGACATTGACAGTATTGCAGATATCATATGACAAGTTTGCTGGTCCAGGTCTGACCAGACATGGCCCATCGCATCGAGCGTCCGGCACTTGGCTGATTAACCAGGGCTGAATATTAAGGGATTATGAAGGGCAGCTGAGGGTATGGGCTTCTAAACCTTCAACCCTGAACCCTTATCCCTAGACCCTATAAGCCCTAAAGTTTAAACCCTAAGTCCTCGACCCTAAACTCTAGCCCAAACCTTACATCCTAAAGCCCACACCCCAAGCCCTGGCCTAGCATAGTATCATATAAGTTATAGCCAGCGCCCCTCCCCAACCCCGCCCGAGGCATCCATCATTGTCAGGCCCTGTCAGGAATCAAGGAGGCGATGACCGAGGCCAGATGCACTGTGAGAGTGCAGGAGATTCTTTATCTCAACGCGCTGCGATAGCGCGTTGAGCAAGAGGGCACCCCGCGCTGCGATAGCGCAGGGAGTGCAGCCAAAAGTCGAGATGCTGCCAGCACTGCGATAGTGCAGGCAGCGTAGTCAGGCCCAGGCTCCGCCCTAAACCCTAAACCCTAAACCCTAATTAAACCCTTATAAGCCCTAAACCCTAAACCCTAAACTTCCCCACACATAGATGGCTCCTTGCGCAAAGGTCGGGACCACACCTGGCCGTTCCTCTTTACGGCCAAAGCCTGAGAGATGGGGCATGGTTTCCAGAAGATACTCTTTTATCTGTATATATATATATACATACATACATGTACATATATATATATATACACAGATTGATATTTAGCCGTTCAGTGGCTTCACTCAGCAAGCTTTAGCCAAGCTGCCACTTTGCAATTGAAACTGAAGGATGTAGCTGCTAGCTCAGCCAATGACTTGCCCGTACTCAGGTTGGCTGGTGACGGCCGCGGGCCTAGAGTGCTTGCACAATCAGCTGGCATGCCATGTTGTTTGGAAGCATTTGGTGGCAATCTTCCTGCAAACTTCCTGGCAGCCATAGGTCAAGTAGCGTTGCCATGGCTCCTGTCAGTGCACAGAAGTAAGACTGAGTCTTGCGACTTTACGGGTCGGCCTTGAAGCTTGCGTTTCGAGGCCGGAAGTTTTCCAGCCCCGTGGAGGACGACACGCGCAGACCTGAGCATCAGACATGTCTGCCAGACGTATCATGATCTTGTTGCAGCCTTGGGGCAAGTCGTGTTGATTATGATGTGCATGCTCAAGTGCTCGAAGCAATCCACGCAGCTTCATTCATGGCATGTCATGGCATTTCAGAACAATGACGCAACGACACTAGATCACCAATTTGAGTGAGCAGGCAAATGATGCAAGTCCGTCCTTTCACGGCATTGCACATCAGCTGGGCAATTTAAAACTTTAAGTTAGCATCAACATGAGCTGGGGATACAGCTCTTCGTCATGGCAGGGCGGCAGTGACGGCTGGGGAGACGGTGGTGGCTGGGATGGGCGTGAGTGGAAGCGCCCTGGTGGCAAGGTGCCGCCAGATGATGAGGAGGAAGAAGAGGAAGAAGAGGAAGAGGAGGAGGAACAAAGGGCTGCCAAAAGAAAGAAGGAGAACCAGAGGAAGCACAAGCAGAAAGGTCAGAAGGCCAGAGAGGCGTGGCGACAGCCACTTATCGATGATGCTCAGCGAGAGCGTCGTCGGGCCGATGCAGCAGAGGCGGCCCGCGTTACCATTCCATGTAGTACTTGACTGAGCGCCCCACATTCGCATTGCATGTAGTAGTTGATGGGGGCAAATCAGGCACACGTGCGGACTTTGACCTTGAGTTTGCAGACCGCGCAAGCTGCGAATGTGATCTTCGAGGCGCTCAGCCCTAACTCTTTATTTACGAAATCCTACACCTCAGCCTTGTTCCAGGAGCGTCGCCAGGATTTGTCGGATGAGCTCAGATCCGAGAAGGCGGCACTGGCTTCAGCCAAGTCGGAGAAGGACCCGCGAAGTTTCCATGAAGGGCTGAGTAAAAGTTTGTGTCTCGTGGCAGGCTGAGCAAACCATGGTTGCGGGTTCCAATGCAATCCTCCTTTTGGAAGCTCGGAATGAGGAGGCCAAAATGTGCTTGTGCTTGAGCAAGGACAACAACTTTACTTTTCTTTGGCAGGCAGAGCTGTCTGAAGAGTTGAAGGCAAAGGCCGATCTCTTCTGAATTCATGTCATGGGTTGGATAAATCAGTTCTGATCTTTTGATGTTTTCTGACATGCAGGCTGCGGAAATGCAAGCAGCATCGAACAAGCACGAGCAGGACTGATTCTATTAATATCTTGGAGGGCCAGTGTAAAGGGGCGTGAGCTTCTGGAGGCCCACAATCGGCACCTCTTCATCATTCGCCGCAAGAACATGTACAAGGACGGACTACTTCATACCAGCTTTTTCTTAGGGACTAGAGTTGCGAAGCTTCAGATCTGTGAGTTGAGCTGCTGACTTGAGGATGAGTACTGGACTGCGGAGAAGTCCTTGGCACGCTTCGAGGATTTGGCGGATAAAGTTTCTCTGTGCACTTCAGTCCCTAAGCTGGCAGGAGGACAGCGCAGAGGCGTTGATGATGCGCGAGAGCGCAGAGGCCTGGTGTGGACGGTAGCCACATTTCCTTATTGATAGATATTCTTATTGTTTTGCTCGTCAGGAGCAGTCTGCAGAGCAAATCACATCGCTGAGGGCTGCGTTGCGAGATGCACAGGACGCTTGTGGTACTATAATCTAGTGCGTGCGATAGCATATCTGTGGTGGCAGTGTTTCAGGAGCGTTTGGCCACGGAGGAGACCAGTTACAGCGATTTCTGCGAGGACACATGCCATGCAGACTTTATTTATTCCAGAGCTGATCAGTTTGTGATTGCATCAGACTTGTGAGGATCAGAGCATCAAATGGGAGCTCCACAAGGAGCACTTCAGAATCATTGAGAGTTCTGTATCCAGCAGGAAGATGCAGACAATTTTTAGTACCCCGCAGGCGCAGACTCACAAGCTGGAGCAGCACCTCGCAGAGGCACGAGCTGACGCTGAGGTCCGAGATTGATCTCGAAGTCATCATCCGTCAGGCCTTGCAGACGTCTCAACGGGGGCCACATGTGGGTCAGGCGGAGGGCGGATCGGATTGGGTAAATTGAGTGTGCCACCGCCTGGGCTGGTGAGGTCTCATCTCCGACAAGCCTTGCAGAAGAGCCCGACGAGGCTAATCTTATTTGTGCATGATATTCATGTGCCTTCTTGGAACGTAGCTTCAGATACATGCTGCGATCAGGAACTTCCTGAGATGGTGCCGACAGACATCCCTTCCTCGAGCAGCTGATGCACGCAAGCTTGTGGTGCAGGGGCATAAAAAAGTGTGCTTCCTCTTCTGTCTGCATTGCTACTTTTGCCGCTTGCCCACAATGGAGTAGTGGCCAGTACCATGCTGCGCTCAGGTCTGAGTGGGCTTCGCAGCTTCATGCCTGGCCGTCAATTTCACATGTGCAGCAGGTCTGTGATTGCTGACAGCGTCTTTCACAATTGAGTTTAACCCTGCAATGACCCCAAGTTGCAGAGTTTCCAGAGACTGGCTCAGGTCAGTCACGGAGATGGATGGCTGCAACCCTGTGGCGCAGGGAGGCAGCTTACTGAGAACGTGCGCTGAGTCGACTGTGAGCCTTCATGCTTTCTGCTCATTGACAAGTTGTGCTTCTGGTCGCGGTGTTGAGATTCTGGGCGTGTGTGAAAGTCATGGAAAATGTTTGTTCCATAGCAGCGGTGTGCAGGAGTGTTCAGCAAACTTAGTGGGCCTGGCAGCGCATGCAGGCTTTTGGAATCTGAGCGGAGCGGTGTCTGGCAGCGTTGGCAGGCGCCTGAAGCAGAACTCATTGTTGTGCTATAGGCTTTAGGAGGCAGTGAGCATTTGTCTGCTATGGAAGGCAGCTGCAAGGATTCGGAATAACGATGTGTGCACGGTTGGCATATGTGCAATCATGTCACACAATGCTCGTAGTTCATTTCATTGTCGTTTGTCGTCCAATCTCGTAGATGTCATTGATTCCTGGTTGGTCTAGCCTAGTTGAAATCCACTTTTATGTCCTAGATCAATTCGATATCCTGCCCCATCTCCTCCACCTATCCTTCTGATATCCTTCCCCTCTCCGTTGCCTATGCTTCCCATGTACTTGCTTCTTGTTTGCGTATATTTACAATATACGTATCTTTCAATCCATTTCATTCCAAGGAAACAGGAATGAAGTAGGTACATTCCTTTTCCTTCCCTTATCCTTCCCCTCTCCTTCCCCTCTCCGTCCCCTCTCCTTTCCATCTCCTTCCCACATACCTCCCATCTCCTTCTTCTCTACTTCCACTATCCTTCCTCTCTCCTTCCCCTCTCATTCCCTTCTCCTTCCCCTCTCCTTCCCTGCAAAGTGTGTTTTTTAGGAAAACTATACAGAACACACGACTCTCATGGTATTAGCAGATTATTATTATTGTCGTGCCATAATATCATATTCATATTTTTTAAACACCAAATTGGTGACATGGTTTCTGACCTGTCGGACGTTCACGGCAACCGCACCCATCCTGAAATGATGCAGGCAAGCCAGAAGCCAGTGCAAGGTCCGTGTGGTTTCCAAATCAGGGATGTAGCAGGAAGCGCTCCAGACTTTGCAGGCTGTTTGCCAATCAAGTGGGTATGCTTTTGCACTTCTGACCCATGTCAAGACCCCAGATTGAAACATGATGCACCTCCCTGCTTAGCTGGCAACACGTGTTTAAAAGAGTCATTCGAAGTCAGCTGGCATTCCAAGCAAGTGCAGTGCTAGGGGCATCTACTGGTGTGGTCATCAGTAAGTTTAAGACAGTTGCAAGGAACTGCCGAGTTTCATTTTCTGATGATGGCCGGTGCGGACCATCCGAAAGCATGCAAATGCCTGTCATGCCAATGGCCGAAGCACTCGACGACTTGGGCGCGGAAATGTGTTTATCAAGATGCGGACGGTGGGAAAATTGTCGAAAGACTAAGTTCTTCATGGGTGGGTCAAGTCTTGCCCCTGCCAGGATCCTTGAAAACATATCTGCAGAAGGACGGCGCCGGGCTCGTTTGCATACTCTGCCGGAATTTCGCCCAAGCTCACCCGGAGAAGATTAGAAAAGATTCTTCGTGGATCAAGGGCACGAAGGGCATGCCTCTTGTGCAGCTTGGCTTCATCAAGCACGCAGTGACTTTTGACAAAATGTCTTCACCACTGAGTCACTGATTCCCCATCGCTCCTGGCCCATTTGAATACCTAGGGATGGTGGTCGTATGCCACCGATTCAACTCGAAGATTTACTTCGCCATGGAAACCGGAGTGCCAAGTCGAAGCAAGTAAACAGATTTCACGAACAGGCTCTATTGTTCCATTTGCAGGGCGCGCTGCCGCGCGATGACGCTCTTGCCCTCATGCCTTTCACAGAGGACTGCAAGGAACGCAGCAGCACCGGGGCCGGATTTCGGGCCGTATCCATATCCCAACTGAGGATATCCCTGGAAACATTGCATAGTCCAGTTGGAGCTCAAGCTGCAGAGTACCAACGCCGGTGTGAAAGCCAACGGAAGCTTGCGCCCGAGCGCATCCCGCTGCATCACTGTGATCCAAAGGTCCATGGTCGCATCCTCCATGCGTATGCAGATGTGCTCTTCCAGCGGGCCCGTGTGGAGCTGAAGGGTGGCAGGGTTCAATGCATTGCTTTGGCGCAGGACGAAACACAAGTGCAGCTGCAGCATGCTTGGATGTGTGTTTGCACGTGCTTGCGCGCCGTTTTTTCTGTTGCCGCAGGATGTCCGAAAGGGCATCGAGCTCATCCGGGCAAGATTTGTTCTGGCTAACTTTGAGGTCAAGCATTTCATGCTCGATGTCATAGACACAGGTGGCAGGAAGGATGCTTTGGCAAAATGCAAGCAGCTGCAAGAGGCGATTTCCAGATTCGCCGAAGGTGATTCCGTGCTGATCCAGGCTTTCACTGAGAAGCTGCAGGCCGGTTTAATTTGTGTTGCATGTCCTGGACATGCGTTGTATGTCCTGGACACGCGTTGAGTGTCCTGGACATGCGTCAGAGTGATCATTGATTTGTTGGTCCTGGTAGGTCTTCTGTTCGGACGGGGAGGCGGCTGAGCCCCTGAGCGCTCGTTTCCTGAAGGAAGCAGCAGCGCCGAACTTGAGATCAGTGGTTCGTTGCACAATGCACTGCGCTCAGAAGTCCTTGGAGAACTCGATACATTCGTCATCGGTTGCAACGGAGCTTCTGAACACACTTGTGTACGCCTACAGTAGTGGGCGTCATGGTCAGGACAGTGACATGGGCGGGCTGGCCAGGGCAATCCGAAACTCAGAGAAGCTGAAGACTTGTTTCGAGCGACATGTGCAGGCGGTGAATGACGTGGACAAAATCTTTTCAAAGGCGCATGCAATGAATTTCGCGCCACAACGCTTCAACACGATTCTCGAGATGATGCAGTTCGTTTCCTTGCATGCTGGCCCACTCATTTCTATGCTTACAGAAGTGCATCATGCAGATCCAGCCTTGCACAACTGGAGCAAGAAGATGTTGCAGGCACTTTGCCCTGACAACCTCGTGTTATGTGCGCTTCTTGCCGAGCTTGCAGCTTGCGCTGCAAAATATTGCCATGCGTTCGACGCCGTGAAGAAGTCGCGGTACACTTCTATGACGCAAACAGCCGCACTTCTGCTTCAGCTGAAGCAAGAACTCCACAAGCTCTTTGCATTCCAGCAGGGCGAGTCAATGCAAGAGCCTCTTTGCCTAGCAGACAGATACACCGCTGGATATTTGCAAAGCCTTCAACGATCCTACAACCTGCTGGTGGACCAGGCGCATGATTGCATTGAAATTGTTTTGATGTGCGTGCCAAGCCTCAGACACAAAAAAACTTAATCTCCCTCAGGCGGTAGTCAAGAACAAGAAGCTTGTTTTCTACCACCCCGGCGCCAAGAATAGAGATGGCCTACGGTCCATGGTGGCCAAAGCACTGGGCACTGTTCAAGCGATAGTAGAGAACTATTTGGGTGCCTTGGATGCTGAGCACGGGTTTGAGGGACTGGCCTGGTCATTGCAACCGTTTGATTGCGAATCTTGGGAGCGCTCGTGCAGAG
Organism: Symbiodinium sp. CCMP2592; assembly: GCA_905221615.1. NCBI lineage: Eukaryota > Dinophyceae > Suessiales > Symbiodiniaceae > Symbiodinium > Symbiodinium sp. CCMP2592. The sequence continues at coordinate 131,578 of CAJNDT010006070.1, read as the reverse complement.
ATGATGCGCTGTTCCCGCCTCAGATGATGTAGAGCTGATGGAGCCAGATTCTCACATAACCTCACTAAGACTGTCTAGGCAAGAGGTGTTGCAGCCCCTTGCCCACTTGGTTGATGTGGAGGCCAGCGATGTTTTCCAGTTGTGTGGCCTGCTGAGTTCGTCTTGTTGCAAACTCTTTCGAGGGAAGAAGTGGACGGTGGATGCCAAGAACGTCAGAGATACGCATATGATATTCTGACAAACACTTGCGCGTTATCCTTTCAAAACGAATATTGATTCAGTTGCTCATCAGATTCGTGATTAGTTCCATCGTGCACCATTTCTTTCCCATTCTGTTCCCTTGCATTCCCCTGTCTTTCCACCTTCCTTACCGTTATGTTGTCTTTTGTCATTTGATTTCGATAAAATTACCTATACATTTGCTTGCTGAAAGTTTTACCCAATCACTCTCCACAATCTCGCTTACACCTTCCTCCACATCCCTTTCCATTGCACTCCCTTTCCTGTAGTCACCCTCTCCTTCCACATTCTTTCCCATATCTAACCTCTATCTTTCCCTTCTCTTTCCCTTCTCCTTCCCCTCTCCTTCCCCTCTCCTTCCCCTGTCCTTCCCCTATCCCTATCATTCCTGTCATTCCGCAATTAAAACATATTGTAAAATACTTAATAGAACAAGGAACTATACTCTCTATAATTGTTGTCGGTGTGATGTAGTATAACAAACACCGGACTAAGGAAATTACATATTGAACGGAAGGAACTATTGGATCGGGAAAGGAAAGGGACATGAGAGGCGAAGGAGAGGGGAAGGAGAGGGGAAGGAGAGGGGAAGGAGAGGGGGAGGAGAGGGGAAGGAGAGCTCATGCTTTCAACATCTTCAGGAAATCGGCGTACGTTATTTTCGCAGACACGGCGCAGGGCCTTTCCATCCTTTCTTGGCAGGCCAGTGATCTGGCTTTCGAATATCTGACAGCCCGGCCAACCACTGAAGTCCTGCGAAGGCTTCTGTGCTATGCCGCGCACGAGTGTGCATGTGAGCAGTTCTAAGTCTCAATTACTAGAATGACGTAGGCGTGGTCTGCGAGATGTCAACACATATTGGAGCGAGACAGCGAAGCATTGGTCTGATCGGCTTCCCAATCTATGCAAAGCAGCATCAGGGCCGCGCTTCACACCGCTGTGCGTGTGGTCACATCTTGTGGGCATGTTGTCTAAGGTAACCTTGATGCTCGGCACCTTTGCCGGGACCGGTGAGCTGGAACAAAACTTCAGTTTCGCTGAAATGTTTACTGCTGGGCGCAAAGGCAGTGTGACGGTGGAAAATCTCAGGCTGGATAGACGTTCTGTAACTAGATTCTTTGGTTGGGGCATCGCCGTGGACGGAATTATGCTAAATCCACCTGCCCAGGAACATGCTGAAGGTTCGTCTCGACGGGCTTCCGCCTCATGAATTTGTCGTGAGCTGTCAAGAAGGTGCACATTCCTTGTCCATCGAGAAGCCAAGTGAGGATTGTGTGAGAACGCAACAACGCTTTATCCAGCTGTTTGGCGGAGGCAGCAACGGCAGAGCTCACGACTTGCCGAGGCGCCGGAAGAAACAGCGGACAGTCGATGGCAGCATTGATATTCTTGAGGGTCAGGAGACCGTGGCTTCGCTCAAGAGGAAGCGGTCAATGCAGTTGGAGTCACTTCAGCCAGAACAGCGCCCAGATGTGCAGCAGCTCGCTGAGCAAGCAGCAGCTGCTGCCGAGGCCACAAAAGCCAATCCTTCGTATCAGAACCTGTCGAAGAGGCTTTCCGCACTCGCGGAGGCCAAGCGTCGCCAGTTCCTCGAGGATGCTGGGCCGGCTGGTGGTGTCATTGCTGCCAAGTACGCGGCAGCTTTGTCAAAGGAGCAGAGGCTGCAAGAGTTGTTGCAGAAACTTGCAGAAGATGGTCACGCGCTGGAGCCATCCCAACAGCCTGCCATGGACCCAATGAACACCATCATTGTGTTTCAATCAGATGCAGGGGGTCACGACCTGTCAACCCTGGGAGCAGAGACCTGTGTGTGGAATGGCCATGAAGACCAGCTCGCGAAGTTGATGCAGAAACGAAACATCATTTGGTTCCTTGGAGATGCTAAGGCTGAGATGGCATTCATCATGCCGCAAGGCTCCGAGGTTGAAGGCTTCCTGGTCGGGTCGCGGCTGTTGGGTGGGTACGTTGCAACACAATGCTGGGCAAAAGCCTGCGCCCAGCATAACCTGTTTCTGCAACCGCCCCTTCATCTGGCTGGTGCTTTGCGGTCAAAACGCAACCTCATGGTCTATGTTCACAAGTCGGCAGCAGAGCAACACCTGGCGGCGGCCACCTGTGTTGTGCGTGCTGCCCATGCGGCTGGGTCACACATCCCCGATGTGAGGCTCGTTCTGAAGAACAAATGGAAGGATGTGAGCGCCAAAGGCGCTCTTGTGTTGACGGCCCCAGGCGATGTAAGAAAGGCTAAGAAACGCCAGCTGAAAGACAAGCTAAAGGGCTGTGTGCTAGACCCACTTGGTTTTCTCAGTGTGTGTACAGAGTGGGGATCTTGACATGTGGGGTGGGCCATGTCTTCGGAAGCTCTGCGCCTGAAATGCAGGCCGGCAGATACGCATGTGGGGCTTACATGCAGAGGTGAAGCATGCTGGAAAAAAGGTGTCAGAAGAGTTTCCTGCAGTCGTCATCACTTGAAATTTGCATGCCATGCTTGCATGTTTCGCATCCGGAGGCTTCAGCGACATCATCTGGATTCCGGATTGCGCAAGGTCCCCAAACTCTTCTTTGGGCGTGTGTCTGGAGAAGGTCAGGGTAGATCTGCGTTGTGATCACCAGTTTTGGCAGAAATAGCATCATTCCATCAAAGTGGGCTGCGCGGTCCGAGTACTGATTACTGAGAGGTATACGAGCCGCCTGAAGTTTTATTTGCAGTGGAAAGTTACAATCACGACCAAGGCGATGCGTTCCCGAAGTCGGGGACTGCAAGTGCTGACAGGCCAGTGCCCCTCCTGACAATCCGAGATTTTGTTGAAGAAGCTTTGTGCGGATGACTGTTGGGCCGTATTCAGATGTCCGTTTCCTGTTGAGAGGCACTGCCCCCTCTGCGTCGCAGCCTCGCAAATCTGACAGCAGGCCCCGCGCAGCAGTTTAGTAAGCAAGTAATTCAGGCATATCTTCATAACTGCCTTTACCTTTGTGTCACGTACCCGGTGTGCCAGAGTGGACCGCTATGTGTCACAGCAGCAGCCGGCAGTGCTATTGTTTCTACAAGCAGAGTCACGTCCTGGTGACAGTTTATACACACGCGACATGTGCTGCAGTGCATGTTCGGCGGGTCATGCCCTATCACGCTGAGACTTGCTAAGGACTCATGCCGAATCAATATCCAGCCTGGCTGCTGGCATCGACAACGTTAATGTGTCGTGACCGAAGAGGGCATGAGGCTTCAAGCATCGGGAGAGATGGAGAGAGAGAGAGAGAGAGAGAGAGAGAGAGAGAGAGAGAGAGAGAGAGAGAGAGAGAGAGAGAGAGAGAGAGAGAGAGAGACTCTCTCCATGGGACCTACTATCGCCCAAAGAAGAAGGGGAGAGGTTGGATAGGTCGCGTAGGTGTCCTTTCCGTGTTCAACCGAGGTGCAGCTGGTCATCCTTCCATCCAACGCGGCGATTCGAGCTGGGGCAGGGTGGGCACAAAATTAGCCACTGGGCGGCATTCTGAGAAACAGGACATAATTTCTCCAAGTCAGCTGCCACGTGCTGAAGTTTACACAGGAGTTATTATTATTGATGCCACCGACAGCAGAGAACGTGATTTGCCAAATGAGTCTAGACAGTGCTTTTCAGGTGCTTGGTCATTCAACTCAATTGCCTGCAATCAGGACCAACAACCAGGAATTCATGACTCAGCGATCCTGGTGGTACAGGCAAGGCCGTCTTTTTGGGCCCACCCTGAACTTTTTCATCTTACGTTGGCCTCCTAGCGTCGCAGAAGCCATCTGGTAGCTGACTCCCATTTCCCACAGCAGGCCCAGGGCCCGGCGTCGCAGGACCTGCCAGGGACCCAGGTGCGATGTGCCCGTGTTTGAGACAAGTGTGGTGCTTGATCTGGGAAAGAGTAGGCTCCCTTTGTAGCATTTCAGGGTGTGGGCCTTTGCCGGTGCGCCGACAGCAGGCCCAGGGCCGCTTGTCGCGGAAGAGGGGTGGAGCCATCCCTAGCAGAGAGACAGATGGAAGCCTAAAATAAAAGTTTAAACTTTCCTTTTGCCGGAAGCAAATGGTTTTCTGCACGGTGCACTGTCTGCTGTTTGCGCATGGAAGCATTACAGTCCTCATCATGAGACTTTTTGGGCTCTGCCGGGAGTTGGCCGCTGGCGGATGCATCATGGTCAAGCGAGGCAATGTCGGTGCTGGGCAAGCCAAGTCGAAGTCAGCTCGGAAGGGGCAGACTTCTCCTGCCAAGCCTGATATTCCTGAGAAGGAGGAATCCAAGGCTGATCAGCAGCATGTTTGGGAAGAAGTGAAGGGTGCCATTGAGGTACTCCGCAAGCGCGGAGAGTGGCTAGAGCCAGGCACAGATCCATGTTGCCCTTCGGGTTTGACTGCAATTCCAGACACCCCCCCGGACCATCAAGAGCTGCCCGGCGGCATGTCATGTGTTGTGCATCCAAGCCAATGAAACCGGATCGTTTGTTTAAGATGTGTGACCAAGGGCTGTGCACTGCTGTGCGGTGATTGGTGACTTCGATTGGTCATGTCCTGGACCGGGTGGAGCTACAATCTCCAGGTCTGACATTGGCAGCTCAAGAGATTTCTTCTACAAGGACAAGGACCCAGATGAGTTTCCCGTAATCACAGTGCTGTACACGAGTGACTCTGTGAGGCCGGGGACAGCATCAGCATGTCAATCTTGAAAATATTTTGGCTTGTCAATTTGTGCAGGGGCCGCTACGTTCCTGTGTCGCGAGTGGCGCAGCTGTGCGCCTTTGTATTTTCTTGGGCGGCCAGTGATGGCGATCGGGCGGTGGCATTCCGGAAACGAGCAAGTGCAACTTATCGGCGTTTGTAATGCTCGGTGCTTTGGTCCATGGCATGCACGCTGAGGCACTGCCGGTCTCCCTTGTCAGAGGGTCAGCAGACTCAGCAGAAAGCTTCTGGCTGATACACAATCACGGAGAACGCATGCAGCAATTCTCGAATGAGGACCCAGCAATTGTGAGTCTTGGAGAGCTTGTAACGTTTTGTGTCATTGCAGGAGGGAAACCAGCTCTGCGTGAGACTGTGTGATCGCCTGGCACAGCCAGAGCCACAGGAGCATATGGCGTTCTGAGATAAGGTTTCAATCAATGCTCAGGTTACGGGCGCTCAACAGTTCTTTGGGCAGACCCTGCTCGCCTGCGGACCTCTTTGCAGAGTTCCAGGTACGGTTGCGAGTACTGTGAATCTTGATACAGGTTATCGACAATGCGTGTATGCCAGGAACGAGTACGCTCCAAGAAGCTGACCTATGCAAGCGCAGATTCCACAGCAGCAGGCTGAGGCTTGTACGTTCAAGCTTTGGTAAGGGGCAATGTTACTAGACCTCTCAGGTCAAATCAACAGATATGGTTGCAAAGCTACTCCACCTTCGGGATCGTGCTTGCGAAGCAGGAGTTTGGGAGATAGCCCGGGAGCTCCAGCGTGGTCCGAATGGTCCAACGTGGATGTCCCGTTGGGCAATTGCCACACGGCTTCTGGGCTCGGCGCGTGATGACAAAGAGTTTGCTTGGATGATTCGCGGGGGCCCTGTGCTGTAGTCCTGCCGAATTTTAACACAGAGTCCGCAAGCAAGGTCAAATGGCACGAGGCTCAAGTTGCCCAGATCTGTACCCCTGCGAGAAGAAGGTGTATGACTGGACAAAAGGTGACCTCGAAGAGGGTGCGAAAGCCATCCTGACCTGCCGCAGGTTCATTGAGAAGCTTTCCCAATCTTGTGTGCGCAAAGGGGACGGCTCGCAGGAGTGGGCTGCAGAGATGGAGCATTTCCTGCTGCCCCAAAGCGTTGCATTGGATGGCAAGACAGAGCTTGAGGGCTACTTGATGTTGGGTCGGACTGATTCAGAAATCGCGGTTCTGAAGCTTGTCGTCTCCCTTCACAATCTTGAACATTTGCCGCTCATGTACCACCTTTGCGCAACATCGCAGACACTAGCGTCTCAGTGGAGCGACCCTCGTGCTCAGACTGTGGTGGCGGCAGTTGTGAAGGAGCAACTTGCTTTAGATTCATAAGTGGTTCTGAGCAGCAACTGCTATGAATGGGTTCCATCCAAGGTACCGAGATGAGCACAGCAAGATCTTGCCAGTAGCTCCTGCAGCTGAGAATGTAGCCGAAGAAGAGCAGGACCTGCAGCAGCATGAGAAGGAGGTGGAACGATGGAGATGTGACGTCTCATACGGACACAGCTCCTCCTGCTGGGAGTGGCAGTTCGACAAGCGCATCAGCGCTGATTGAGCGTGCAGTGGAAGATGAGCTGAAGCGGTACATGAAACTCCTCGTGGTTCAAGACGTCACGGTCGCCAATGGCATTTCCAGTGTGTTGGAGTCGTGCCCCAGCTGCATGCCGGTCGCCTCTCAAATAGCAGCTAAGTATCAGCGGGTATAAGTGAGGTGTTTGGATATTATTCGACCACGCGATGGAGGCGAGGAACGTGAGATCCGAGCGTGGTGGTGGGATTCCGCCTACTTGGCGGAAACCTCCGAATCATTTTCACGATCACACAACCCCTTTTCGAGAGCTCCCCCGTTCGTGAAGCCTGCCCTGCTCCTTGGCCTGAAAGAGGACTGACTTGGGCAAACTTTGTGTGTGTTGCAGGCGTTTGCTTCCATAAGGCACGCAGCCGCGAAGGTCTTCGCACAGTTCGCTGAGGCGTCCAAGGACTGCTTGGTTGCCTTCGACTCCGGCTCCACGAAAGCTGGCAGTGAAGTGAAGAAAGTCATGCAGAAGCTAATGAAGCAAGATTGGTCCTCGACTCAATGGTTATTGATCCCTAACAAACAACGGGATTTGGAACTCCGAGCACAAGGATTTTCAGAGTTCCTTGGCCGGACATAGCAATCCATGAGACGTGATTGCAGTAACACCTGACAGCACAGGTCGCGGGATGGCAAGCGCCGGAAGAAAGCAGGGGCCCTTTCCTCGTTAGCCGGTAAAGAGACGGTCTATGTGGTGTTCAACGGGCCAGTGGTGGAGTCGCGGGAGCTTCGCTACTTACAGAATGAATGGAGCCATGTTTTGAAATTAATTAATGCTAATCCAGGGCGGCATGAAAACACTAGATGTTTGATGTTGGTGGCTGACAGGACAACCGACTCCTCGAGCCCGTTTCTGGGTATTCCGCTGCCAGATCCAAGTTCCCTGCCCACCATCCCCAGAAAGTACAAGGAAGAGGCCGGCGATAAGATTTGGGCACACCTGCATCTTGATGTAACTCTTGTGCAGGTGATCCTGCATCGTGAAAAGCTTGGCAAAGGCTTTGTCGTTGAAGACACTCCCGACCCAGAGCACATTCAAGACATCGACTTGGAGGCCTTCTATCCTGAATGGAGGGTTTTCTGATGCCAGCTTGGAATCCCCAGGACCAAGTGCCAATCCATGTGCACATGAAGCACGTCAGCACATACCGGGAGTTGCTGCACGTGCTACGCATCACCAGCCTGGTGGCATTTGCACCGGATCCATCGCTGCTGCTGGCGTGTCTTGCGGCTTAGCTTTCTTAACATCGGTCTTACGCTGTGGCTGCACTGCACAATCCCAGGAGATGCGGATCACCTGCTTGGTGCTGTGCCGCAATGTGCGGCACCAGTCCATTTTGAATGGATTCCTGAAGGACAAGGTCAAGGCACTGATTCAAGACCCGACATGCATCCGCTTCCACAAGAAGTTTGATGGCCAGAACACAGGCGCAACTGTATGTTCATGGCTGATGGCTTGCAGCATGTCCCCTGTGCAAGTTGTGGTGAGAGCAGAGCAGGTGTGCTCCATCCAGTGAGCAGTGTGCCGGTGGTTGCCGTGCCGCCTGCGGCTGCGGCTACGAATCCAACGGAAAGCAAGACGCCGGCTCAGCCTGCGGCTGCGAATCCAAGCGTGCCTGAGGCTAAGGAGGACCATGGTTCGCCTGACGAGGAAGGGGGGTCTAGCTCCGATGAGCCCAGCTCAGAGGCATGAAGATTTTCCATTAATTATGTCAGGACGACGAAGCTGGGGTAGGTGGCATTCATATCACGAATAGAACCCACATGTGGATCAACCGAGACTCCATGCTTTGGACGTCCTGATGCCAGATGAGGTTTTGCTCGGATTGTCTCCACTGAGGGGCCAGCTAGGTCTTGACAAGTGCTGTCTGCGCGAATCTGTGGCTTGCGATCTGATATGCATGTGTGCCCTGCGGCCCTGCGCTGTGGTTGGCACGGAACTGAGCATCTGTGCGCGGTGTGGCAGTTTCTCCTGAAGCCTCACAACCCCAGCCCCAACCACCGGAGCGCAGTCATGGCTGCCATCGTCGGGTACTGCATCCTCAGCGAGGAGCTCTTGTGCGGCAACAAAGCTCGTGTGATCCAATTCTCCGGAAGTTTGCCGCGAGCTGTTGCCAGAACCCAGAATGAAAGTGTGAAGGCGTTGCTTTGCTGCACAGATCTGATCTTTCGTGCATTTCCACATTATTCACGCTTGCTACTCATCGCCCTCTCCTTCCCCTCTCATTTCCTTTCTGCTTCCACCTCCTTCCCTATATTCCAATCTTCGTCCTATACATCCATTCTGTGCAGATGTTGGTCTTGCTATAGCCTGTCGTTGAGGTTGGGATTCAGTGCGAGCATGGGCACTCAGCCAAAAGCTGCAAATGTTCGGAAGCGGGCTCTGCAGGGCCATGTGTGGGGCCTCTTGGAAACGCCCCTCCTACAATGCCTGGAAGTCAAAGTGACGAATGTCCAAGAAGCCTTCGAAAAGGCTATGGTGACGGTGACGAAATCTTCTAGTGGTCTATCTGAATTCTGGCTCGACACCAAGGTGCTGAAGAAAGGTGCACAGGAGATGACAAGCCTGCCATTTGAGATCAATATCTTCAACGTGACTGTGGGGGTTTCCTCGCTCGATCCTCCACTCTCGGGAGGCAGAATTACGAATCATACACATATGTCAATGCACAGAACTCATATTATTAAGAACCGGCAGGCACGTGGCAATTCTTCCGCTTCAAGAATGAAGACGACCAGGAGATGCTTCGTAAGACGCTGATGAAAAATCTTGTCGTCAGTGCCAAGGGGTTGCGAGCATCAATCGTGTTGTTTTCCTCCTACAAGCTGGCGGTGTCGCTGCTGTTTCTCTTGAAGAAGGGGGTCCAAGAGCAGCTGCTTGGTGGCAAGTCAAGACACACAGCAATAATTAAAGAATGTCCAAAGCAATGGGAGGTTCGAGCTGCAGATGGTATGGGGATCGGAGCTACCTGATCTTCAGTACATCAATCGAACCGAGTCACCGCTGATGGAAACTCGGCAGTATCATAGTATCAAGTTTCAATGTGTGGATTCCGCATTAAATGCAAGAACCTTGTCTGTAGGACTTCTATGTGGGATCCGGAGAGAACATGATTGCCGGACTGAACCGCGCTGCGGCAACTTCGAGGATGGAGTGGAAAACTGCACGCCGTACTTCCTATGAGTCCAAGACTTTGCGGGATGAGGCGGAGCGAGTTCGAAGCATGCTCCTCACAATCAATGACCGCATCGAGATGGCTGATGATGAGGTGAACTCCCTCCGAGCTGAGAAAAGATCCTTGGAGGCTGCTCAGCAGGATTTGAAACGTCGCATGAAGGCCGAGCCCGAACATGACGAACCGGCCCTCTGCAGCGACGAGGGGACCACGGCGCGTGCAATCAACGAGCCTGCAGGCTCATCCTCCTCCTCCAGCAACAGTGGCAGCGGAGACCGCAAGCGCAGCCGTCACACATCATACAAGTGAGCCTGTGTGGCATGGGACGGTGCGTGGATGAGAGAGATTGTAAGTGGCTGATTGTCAGAAGCCCGTGCAGCCACAAATTAAATGTCTCGCACCTGTTATCTGCGCATCGGAACGGAGTTTTGGAAGTCAGATTTTCGATGCTGGCTATCGCAGCTGAAACCGCAAAAGCGCTGAAACAGAGATTTTTGCTTGTGTTGCAATGCTGTGATTCCACCCGAAGCTGAGTGTAGGCGCACACAGGTGAGCGCAAGTTGCTTCATGATTAGCCGTGTGGCTTTAGGCTAGTGTTGGCAGCCATGACCAGAGTGTACGTGAAAAACAAAGCACTGGGCCTGAAACGGCCTCCCAGTGCCTTCGCCTTGTATCTGCACAAGGCAAGCGGGCGTCGTGTCACTGGGAAGAGCTCTGGCAATATAATGGCTCGATCGCGGCAAACATGGTTCAGATCTCAGCTTGCTTCTGCTTAGGTCTTGTAGGACAAGTAGGAGGCGAGCATTGTGACCTGAGGAATAACTTGTCGAAAGCTGCGAAGAAGCCATATATAGAGGCGTCTGAGAAGGCCATCAAGGATGCCAAGGCTGGCGTCGCGCAGGGGTGAAATTAGGTTCGGTGCTTTGAGTCCCCTCAGGATCTGAGGGCGGCTATGTTGGGAGCCGCCAGTCCTCCCGATTCTGGCCCTGTTCAAGAACCAGATTCTTGCCCTGAGGGTGCCCCGGGGGACATGAACATGGATGGCATGTGGATGCGACCCTTGGAGATGATTGGCTCTGGGGCATACGGCAAAGTCTGGGCTCCTTGATTGGAGTCAGTTCTGGCGCATGGTGTGTTGCCACTGTTTCGTGCTTGGTGCTTTCGACTTAGGTGGTTTCGGATGCCTGGGGCAAGTTCGCGGCAAAAGTGTGCACGAACGATGGCCTGATGGGAGAGATGAGGATGCTGCAGGCGATGTCGCATCCGAACGTAATGCCGGTTCAGGCTTGGCTGACTGGCACAATTCCTTCGGTGTGGTCAGCACTAGTTATGCCATTGGGTGAAGGATCCCTTGTAATGGTTTGCCGGGACTCACCTGGAACCCTCGAGTCTTGGAAGTTGCTACGTCAAGTAGCCTGTGGCCTGAAGTTCTTGCACACAAAGGAGATCCTTCATATGGATTTGAAGCCTCCCAATGTTATTCTGTTCGAGAACAGGACAATCGCCAAGATTTCTGATCTTGGATTGGCCCAGGCCACTCGGGGAGGCAAAACCGTGGTTGAGCGAGGTTGCCAGGTGTTCACTGCAAACTTTCGACCACCTGAATGTTGGCTTCACCTGGACTCCGAGGCCTGCTAATTCATCAGTCCGATTTTGCTGACTTCCTCAGATTGCATCTTGTCCCGGGCCATGCGCAGGTTGTTTTGACGCCAAGTGCTGACATTTACTCCCTGGGCTGCTTGGCATTTTCAGTATATACGGGCCGCCTGCTGATCAACAATGTTGAGACAGTGAAGAAGCTTTTCCAGGGGCAATTGCCAGCGTCAAAGATGCGGGCAGATTTTGCTACCATCATCCGCTCACGTGTGGAGAAGTACATAGTTCGTGCTGCGTGTGAAGCGCATGATGTCGGCAAGTCGTTTGTGCTGAAAAGTACAGCGTGGGGAGCTGCACGTGCAAAGTTCCCAGACCTCCAGGAGTTGTTTGTGGCATGCTCCAAATCCACGTCTCTGCAGCACACGCATCTTTGAGACCACCTTTGCAGTTGGTCAGCAGAGTCGCCGACCGGAACAGACAATGTGCAAACGATTGTCGGGGTAAAAAGAGACATCCAATACAAATCAGTGGCAATGATGGTGTACCTTGGCTCATCATTTTCCTTGTGCAGGTCAGTGTCGTGTCCCAGCGGAAGGCTCGGTGCATGCCACTTGCCTGCGCTGAAATCTGCAAGCCAGACCATGAACCCTAAACCCTGTAAGAAGCCGAGCGCAGGTGGACCTTTCCTGAAAGCATCTCGTCTTTCCGGCCAAAGTTTGCTTTGTGCAGCCTGTGACACGCGTGCAAACTGATATGTGGGTCTGTTACTTGATGCTTGCCTGTGTCACGCGTGCAAACTGATATGTGGGTCTGTTACTTGATGCTTGATAACTTGAAATGTTGCACAACACTTTGCATTTCGACTCTTGCCTCAAGCGGCCCCGTAGCCTTGAAGAGCATCAGTCAGCAATGGGGAAGAGCACGCATCCAAAGAAGAAGAAGAAGGTCGTGCCAAAGAAGAAGCCAGCCAGCAAAACACAGAAAGATAAGACGGAGAAGTTGCAGGCAGACCTACCAAATCTTCCTCTGCCTCTAACCACGACAACTCCATTCGATGGGAAGAAGTTCATGGCGCAGCTTCTGGAGTATTTGCCTGAGCAGCGTCCTGAAGCACGTTCCGAGCTTCGTTGGGGGTCAGGCTTCGATGGCTTGGATACGATCACGCAGGCGCTCTCTTGCCTTGAGGTGCAGCACGAGCACGCCTTCGGGGCTGAGATTTCGAAAACGGCGGCCACATGGGTGCTAAAGCGAGCTGGGCCCAAACATCTGTTTCAGGACTCTCCGTTGAGTTTCGGATTTGAAGGGGAGGGAGTGATGCATTGCCTTGGGCAATGACCTGCAAGGACGTGATGCACACAAGCAGATCATCGGCATACTGCCTGACTCATGGTCAGAAGTGCAAGGTGCCAGGCAGTGACCTGCAGCTTTACGCTGCCGGTAACAGCTGCAAATCGAATAGCATTCGCAATCCGAAGCGATGGACCGACAATCCCATGCAGGGTGAGTCCGGCTCGACCTTTTCCATGACGGTTGATGTGTTGGTCAAATGGCAGCCACGTTTTTTCTTGATCGAGAATGTGGTTGGAGCAAGGCCAGAAAGATATGTGTTTCAACTTGTGCCAACATGAGTTCACAGACTTGTTTTCCTAAGCTCAGGCGGCCATGCAAAGTCGGAAGCGCTGCAGACTCGCAGGACAAGAAATCGCCGTTGGAGATCTACCTGGAGACCCTGAGAAGCCGCTTGCCAGGCTACGACATTGAGTGGGTGGAGGTTGGCGGGCACCCACTTCCTGAGCGGCGTGAACGGTTATGGATCTTAGGCTCCCGGGACCCTGAGTTTGGTGGCAAGGCTTGGACTGACAAGGTTCGCGAGCTGGAGTTGAAATGCGTGACCAGTTTGCCAATTGTGCATTTGAGCACAATGTTCGAGAAAGGCGGCGATGCCCAGCCGCCGCCGCCAGCAGCCGATCCATCATGGAAAGATGAGGCCACTTACCACTCGACGTTTGCCAAGATGATGTCCAGGAGCATCGAACAGAAGAAGGTCACAAAGGATGCGCATATCAAGCCACTAAAAGAACGTGCCTCTCAGGTCATGCCTGCCCTCGGCAGGTTCACTGCTTGGCAAAAAGCCAACGTTGACGCGTTGGAAGTGATCTTGAACCAGACCGCGACCCGTGTTCCCAAAAGCTTCCCGCTGTTGCCGATTGCCGACATCTCCCAGAGCACGGCCTTCGCGAGAACATCGGTTGTTGGCACATGGAGCACACTTACCACAGCGACGATGATCCTGAATTTTCAGACCGGCAAGATTGAACCCCCACGCTCACATTTCCAAATGCTCGGATGGCCAGCCGACGTCGAGTTAAAAGGATTCTCGGATCCAGAACTCTATGACATGTGCGGCAATGCCATGTCAGTGGCAGCAGTGTGCAAAGTGCTAGCACCAGTTCTTCGTCACTTGAAGTGTTTTTAGCTGGCGATCTCCGAAGTGCGGTGCTCTGGAGCCATCGGCGATGCGTTGGCAAAAAGGTGCACGTGCAGGAGTGAGTCTATTCATGTCACTTGCAGAAGCGAGCGCATCAGAACTGTTGCGACTGATCCCAACATGCTTTGGCCAGGTTGGCAGCCGCTGAGAGGGTCCGTGGCCTGTAGCACCATGCCTTAACCCGTGATTCAATTCCCCTGCATGGTTCCCCTGCATATTAGACTATTGACCTCCGTACTGTTTGGTGTGATTACAGCATCAGACGTGGACTCTGAGAAATCCGCGGCCAAAATAATGTGTCCTGTCCGAGCCTGAGACCTATGCAGCTACACTATAACAATGCATTGCATTCATGTTGTTGAAGGCTGCAGCGTACGGTTGCTTGGGTATGCGCATGTCATGAGCTCCCTACATGCTGTTCCGAAGTTGCAGCACGCAGCGGGCAATACTTACTCAAGGCTTATGTATCCAGGTTGCCTTCGGACGTTGATATCATGGCGACTATTTTGTGGTGGGGTAGCTGTGTCAATGCTGCGGCGGCATTCAATCATGCCGAGATCGGCAAGGTGATAACCGTGGCAAGGACCCAAGATCAGGCCAGGATTGTGGGCAGAGTTCGTTATCACGATCAGTTCCTAGATGTTCTGGTGCTACGAGATGAGCCAGCCGTCAATAAGAAAGGTTCGATCTTGCTCGGCTTTGTCAGTAGTGAGGAAGATTTGGCGGCGGCGGTCAGTTTTGGCAAGAAGCACGCAGTGGTCATGGGCATCATCCTTTCCTCTCTTGTTGCAGGCCTAGAGGCCTCTGGAGATCCGCAGTGGGGTGTTGCCACGAAGGAGTTGAATTGGATGGGCTTCTGCCCTCACTACGAAGGGAGGAGCTTCTTGGCCATGTTCAGCCGAAGCGCTTTCAGCGGGAATGCCCTGCAAAATATCCTTCATCGAACTGCCCTTGCCACCTCGCCTGCCACGGCTTACACACCAAGTGCCAGTGACATCCGGTCCACATTGCAATTCGCAAAGGAGTATTCCCGATCGCTCATCCAAGTCAAGGGCGAGAAGGAGGCGGAGGGCTCGGGCAAGGATTCTGGCAACGATGGGCAAATCAAAATCAAGGAAGAGCAGGAGGCGGATGATTCGGCCAAGAAGGCTGGCAATGACAAGAAAAGGCGCTTTGACGAAGCCGTTGAGGAGCTGAAGCGGACTGCCAACGATGGGCAGATTTGGTTCGTGGAAGGTGACCGCAAGGCTGCGAAGCGCAAGTGTACAACCCGGCCACCTGCATGCAAGGCCAAATCTGCCAACCTCGTCTGTTTGGATAAGAAGATCTACTGCTTGGGGCCTCACGAGTACCTGGGCTACTTGAACTGGTCTGGGTTGAATATCAACATGGCCTTGGTGAACCCCGCGGATGCCCGGCGCTTGATTGCAAACACTCCTCCGAAAAGTGTTGTCGATGTCCTGTTGTCAGCTGCTCTTGAAGTGCACCTTGGCTCACCGTAGAATATTGGCTTTTTGTTATACTTGCACCCATGTGTTTGACATCATCTGTGTATGCGCAATCTCAGGTACAGAACGGGAGCCTCAGCCTGATGTGGGAGTTCTGTCGTCATGCGGGAATCGATGCCTGAGTGGAGAAAAAAACATGTGCTCACACGCGGCAGGGCAGCTAAGGGGATGGAAAATCAATAGAAAGTTTAAACTTTATTTCCCCAGGAAACTGAAGGGGTAAGTATAAGGTTGCTGATCATGTGTACGGGGAGAGAATGATTTTGGGGTCTATGTCTGTATATTGGTGTGTATACATCTACTTTTATATACGCACACACACACACATACACGGAGTGAGCTGTAGCATGCAAAAGGAAGTAGGTTAGCGCCGACGACTTGCGCTCTCATCTGGCTGCAAGTTAAGGGAGTAAAAAACACACATACGCATTCAGTTTTTCCAAGGGCATCTGCGGCGAAGCAGCGGCCGCTCCCCAAAAGTGGTCGCAGATGCCAGGGGCCATGGAAGAGTTTTTCGGATTGTGGGCATGAGACGAGTTGATGCACAGAAGCAGGCGTCAAGGGATCGTGACAGCAACCAACACCCAGGAAGCGCATGTAAAGCACGGAGCGTAGAGCCATCCACAGCGCAGCCATGGCAACGGCATGCTGCCAATGCGACTGTTTTTTGGACGCATTGCAATGCGGGCAGAGATGCAACGAGACGCGTTTTGATCGTACGGCTGGCTGGCACAAAGTCAAAAAGAGCAAGACCGGTACTGTCTCAAATGTGTCTTTGCCAATCAGTGGGAGGCGGAGGTGAGGCCGAAATTGCAGCAAGTGCAGGGCTTGTGCGACATGCATGTGCGATGCCGACAAGGCCGCTCACGTTCAACCCTCTTCGTCATCCTCTTCAACAAATGTTGGTCCGTCGACGCCTGCCACTCCTGTTTGAGTGCTGGTTGTGTCCGCACATGTTGGACTTGTTTCAGGAGCGACCCGGTGTGAGCCGTTATGGACGCTCGTTGGGCTACTCTCCGCATGCTTTGAGGTACATGCAGAACACGTGTCAATGCAACGTGCAAAAGTTGAGTCAAGGTGTTGTGATGCGGTTATGGTTTGGTTCGTATTGTTGTGTACGGCAGAATTATGGCCACAGGGGTTCTCAAATCTTGGGGCAACATGGAAGCGGCTTGCTCCGGAAACTTTTGTTTAATAACATTCCTAGTAGATTTTTCGCAAAGTATGGCAAACAAGGCCGTCGCATTCAAGCGTGCATTTTCCAGCTTGAACAACACCGTGATCGGTCGGAGCCAAAAAGCAATTGCCCGCATGCCGTGCCCGTTTGCCGGCCCTGCATGGCTTGATTGATCTTATGTCCGGCGACGATGAGCCATCTGGTGCTTCCATGTTGTCAGAAACAGCTTCCAATCCTCATGAGATCGTCGAGACACCAGTTGTTGCTTTTTTTAAGTTAAAGCTTTTTAGATCCACATGGGTCACATGATACAACATGCAACATCATGCAAATGCGTATGTTAGGACAAGCACGAAACAGTAGGCTATTTTGCTGCATGAGCAGGTGTGTCGTCACGAGCACTGCCATCACCGCACAGTCCGGCAAGCTTTCCTAACACGGGGCCACCAAATCCTGATTTCTGTGGCAGAAAACGAAACATAAGATGGAATGGATCTTGAGGGAGATTAGAAAAACATCTTTGAGAAACATGCCATAGCCGCGCATAAGTTTTGGTGAAGACATGTGACAACACACATGCACAATGTGGGGATACGGAAGCCGGGAGCAAAAGACTGATATGTGACCATGTTGTCCTTTCCGCGTTAAAGGTATTTGTTGCCTGGTATGTGTTGATCCTCTCGAGACATTCTCCGAGACATGGCACGCAGCCAGAAAGCCGCGTTAGTTTTACGCAGCGCCGGAGACAACATGTGGACACGAGCATAAAGAATCCAGACTGGTGAAAGTTTGAGCGGTCATTGCTCATAAAGTACGGCGCGCAAGATGTGTTATGTTCGCGCTGTCGATTTTTGAAAAGGCTCTGCCATTTAGCAAGCTAGGACTTGTTCGCCCTTTCACAAGTTTTGGTTTTGGCCAAAGGCCAAAAAGTATGAAGAGTGCGATGAAATCGCCGTCATTCCGTGCCCCGAAGCGTGGACACACCGTGTACAGAATCTAGCCATGAAGCAGTATGTGAAGGTGCCGTATGTTCGCCACCGCGTTGACGGCAGAGAACAGAGGCCATCTTGATCGGTCGGATTTTTAGTACACACGCTCTTGTCAAGCTTACAAGAGACAAGATCCTTCCAAACTGGTGTGGTCATCTGTGTCCTCGGTGCGGTCATGGCATTTTGCGCAAATTGTCTTATGTCGAACCGATAATGCGTGCGGTTACAGATGGGGACACACGCGATGCCACGACAGCCCCAAGCAGCGAGAAAACAGAGTGGGAGCATTGGGGAGGATTGGTTGCTGGTGGCTGACCCTCATCCTTGAAGCTTTTTGCGTTACAAGCGGCGGAATGGACCGAACCGGCACCGGGGCCAAGCAACTTGAAGCCCGCGGGATCATTTTCTGCGGCAGCGGCAGCCTGGAAGGCGAGGGCAAGGAGATGGCAGGCCGCGCAACCTCGGTCGCAGCATCTCCTTCCTCAGCGTTTAAAAGGCGGGTTGTTTTCCACAGCGATGGCTCCCCTGTCTGCCGGAACCTCCCGGGGCTGGTACACCGCAACGTGGTGCACAAGAACAAGAGGTGAAGGTGAATGGTAAGGCCGGGCTTTACCCGGGCATGATGCTTGGGTTCGGCATTGTCAGCGACATAAGCACAAAGATGAGAACAGGTACAGTGGCTGACCACGCGATCGGAGGCTTCACATGCGGCGGCAAAGAGATGGCCCACACGTATATTCGTAAACGA
Source organism: Symbiodinium sp. CCMP2592 (assembly GCA_905221615.1). Lineage (NCBI taxonomy): Eukaryota > Dinophyceae > Suessiales > Symbiodiniaceae > Symbiodinium > Symbiodinium sp. CCMP2592. Next base: position 113,371 of record CAJNDT010006070.1, on the reverse strand, counting down.
GAATTTAGCACTTGTCTGCGAGGGGAATGTTGTTGAACATCACACAATAAAACACAAGAGACGCAAAAGAACACATTAGGTGTTTTAGTTAGAAGTGCCGAAAAAACAATTTTGCCACACCCTTGCGGCTGGGCGAGCATATGTGTGGTGTGCAAACAACAAAATATTGGATTATGCTACCTTGGAGTCCTCTGTTTGATGTGGGGGCCTTGAGTTCTTAACGGTCCACAGGAATGGGACCCAGACATTCGCAGCTTTTTGCACAGTTCCGAGATGTTGATTATTTAGCTCTGGTTGTTGTCGTGTTTGAGGGCTCTTGGATTCTCGGGCTTCGTTGAATTTGTGTGTGGTGTTTGCTTAGGATATTCTTTGAGACTGTTTAGGACTTCTAGGATTCAGGCTTTCGTTTTGGTTCTGTGTTTCGGCGCTTTCAGGTGTAGGGTTTACGAAACGATCGAGGTTTTGGTGCCTCGGGGTTTCATGGGTTTCAGGCTTGGGGTTTGCGTAAGGCCGGTATAGGTTTTTTCGAGTTCTCCTATCGTGTCAGATGAGCTGAGGTTTTGCAGTTCTGCGGCTTCACGTCATGAGGAGTTTTGAGATGGTTATCTATGTCTAAAGTTTGAACTTTAAACCTGCATGGCTACCAGTTTGCTCGGAGGCTTGCAGCTGCCCTCAAGGTTGTGACTCTGGAGTGATGCAGCACAGGCGTCCGGACGAGTTAAGGGTTTAGGGTTTACGATGAAGGATTCGGGGTTCGATTTGGGGGTCGGCACGGGGGGATTTGGACCTCGCCCCAATCTTAAATGTGAGCATGTTCCTGTGTATGGGTGGGTGGCTGAGTGTGGGACGGTTGTAGATGGGTCGCGGTTTTGTCAGCGGCCTGGTGTGACAGTAAGTTTCTGTGGTTCTGAAGGAGCGACACTTTTGCCGCGAGTGTACGTAAACTGGCCCCGAACCTGAAACAACTGACCTGGGCTTCGAGCCCGAAAAAAGCTTAACCCTCGACATGTCGTCCTAACAACGTGACCGTAAGCCTAACTGCTGGTCATGTTTCCTGCTAAGTTCCATTAGAATTACTGGAGCAATCTCGAAGTGAAATAAGTGCCTCAGCGGTTTCGGGCTGAAGGGTTTCAGGCTGAGGCTGGGGGAACGACAGCCTTCGTTTATGGCGCAACATCTAAGGGCGTTCAACCTATTTGACGGCACCGTCACAAAGCCCTGACCAAACGAAAGGTGATTGAAGGGGTATTCGGCTCCTTGGGTACTTTTTTAAGACGGGACGTCTGAAGGTGGACTGCAACCTTCCGGAATCTGCGCAATGCGACGAATTGCAGAACTCAAACACCTGTTGCGCCCTGGATGATGGGTTTGAGGGTCTCACACGGTTCTGTAGAGTTACGGTTTGGGTTTTGGGTTCAGTTCAGGATTTTATGCTTTGCAATTGGGAGTTTTATCGCTGTAGGGGTTTGAGCTTTGCGCATTTCTGAGCTTTGTTGGGGTATTCTACCACGACTGCTGCTGCTGCTGCGACTACTACTACTACTACTACTACTACTACTACTACTACTACTACTACTACTACTAGCACGGGCACTGGCACTAGAAGTAGCACTAGCACTGGCACTAGCACTGGCAGTACCACTGGCACTGGCGCTAGCGGTAGCACCAGCACTAGCCCTAGCGCTAGCGCTAGATCTAGCACTGGCACTACTATTGCTACCACTACTACAACTACTACGACTACGAATACCACTACGTCTGCTGCTTCGACGACGACGACTACTACGACGACTGGAACGATTCTGGCCGACTCCGACGGCGACTGCGACTGTGAGTACGGCGACTACGACAACGACTACTAACTACTAGTACTACTGTACTACGCTGCTGCTACTGTCGCTGCTACAACGACGACCACCACGACCACCGCCACCACCATCATCACCACCGCCACCAGCATCATCACCATCACCATCACCAGTATCCTATCACGGCATCTGCCGCCACTATTACAAATTGCCGCGCCGATTCCACGACCATAATTCCGCTTCGATGAGAAAGCCATGCCCGGCCACGTTCACGACGACTGCTAATCTCCTGTTCTTGCTCCTCCTCCTGCTGTTGCTGCTACAGGTACCGCTCAGAATTATTGCAAGACATGCGAACAGTGCTAGTCTGCTGGTAGTGACGATAAAGACGAAAGCAGCCACAACTCATTTCGCTGGGAGGGGAAGAAACGGGCCGAAGCATAGCGGATACGAGTTTGGTAGATAGTTCCGTCGGCCCTTGAAGAGGCGATCTTAAAGCTAAATCCTGTGACGATGCCCTTCCTGCCACTCCCTTGAGCCCTGTGCAAGCTTACGCTGTTCCTACTCCACCTAAGCACCGCGTCTCGAGTCCCGAAGCCCCGATATTTAAGCCACATCCTCGTCGCCGTTTCTCTGCAATCCAGTTCTGCGAGAGCTGTTGTGATTGAAGCCGTTGTTGCTTGTGTGGTAGCGGCGCGCCACGTGTTTCTCGTGATAGTGTTGCTACTGCTGATGAAGATGGTCGTTGTCATCATCATGATCGTCATGGCGACGATGCTGATGACAGCTCGATGATGGCTGCCATCATGACCAAAAAGACATACCTTTGGTTAGTGGGGAATGGAGGAATGGGGTACCATTATAACCACTATCACTACCATCTTTGAATTCCCTACTAACCAAAGGTAAGAAGATGGCGAGAATGTTCCTCTGAAGTGACGAGCCCTGGATCCACGCCCTCAGGCCTTGCTCACCATCCCGCGCTCCTACTTCCGAGCCTCGCTCGACCTTCGTGGCCATCTTGGGGGTTTTAGGGTTTGGGAGTTGGGGTTTAGGGTTCAGGGTTTAGGGTTTCGGGTTTAGGGTTTGGGAGTTGGGGTTTAGGGTTTCGGGTTTAGGGTTTAGGGTTTCGGGGTTTGGGAGTTGGGGTTAGGGTTTGGGAGTTAGGGTTTCGGGTTTAGGGTTTCGGGATTCAGGACTTGGTGGGTTGAGGGTTCAGTGTACACGACCGTCATGTCGGCAGCTGACTCCCTAGAAAGCCCACTTACTCACCCAAGGTGATCCTCCAAACCAACCCCGAAGCCCAAAGCACTCGACGAAAAAGAAGCCCTAAACCCTAAACCCTCAAAGATGCCGAACCCTAAAGGCTAAACCCTGTAGACTACACCTTATACACCCTAAACCCTACACCCGCGCCCTAAAATCTGAAACTTCGAGGAAGCCTCTCAGATCTCGCCGAGCGCTGCACGCTCACCTCCGCCACGGAGCTTCTGAAGGCCTTGGATATTGGGGTTCAGGGTTTGGAGTCGCTAAGTCGACACAATATAGGGGCTTTAATAATTGCCCTTATACTACTGTGGGTGTTCCTTGCTATACTCATGGTATAATGGGCCCCAAAACCCCATAAGGCCCCTCTATTACAACCATTACGAGCAATACCACTGCCGATGCCACTACGGCTCCAACTACTACTGCCGCCACTGCTACGAGTGTTAGTATTGGCGCGTTTTCAATCTAGCCTTGCCCCCCGAACCTACCTTCTTTGATTCTTACACAAGTTACAAAAACCCGCTTACACCATAAACCCCCAAACCCTAAACCCCTAAATCCCTAAACCCCGAAACCCCTAAGCCCCTAAACCCCTAAACCCCTAAACCCTAAACCCCAAACCCTAAACCCCTAAACCCCAAACCCCTAAACCCTAAATTCGAAAATCCACCCAGGAAGCCTTGACGGAGAGTTTGCAGAGCTTCCACGAGCTCTCGCCCGGTCCGGCCCGACAATGCGTGCACGCGCCTGCCAGACAGGCAGCATCGCGATCGCAATGAGATCCATAGAGCTGGTTGTCGTCAGTGTAGGGCTCAAGCTGTGGGGAACGGGTCAGACTTCAGAGAGCAAGAAGATTAAGCCAAGATTTCAAGACACGACGCAAATCTTCCCCTTGTCTCCGCAAATACGATTGGCATTTGATGAAAACGACTGGTGGTCACAGCCTTGCCCTTGAATTGATGAGATGTTGGTTCAGCACCGAAAAGGGGAAGAGCAGAGTTGACGCAAGAATTCCAGGAGCCAACATGCACATGATTAAGACTGCGATTTGTGGCAGCAACAAACAAGAACCACACTTTGCCTCATGAGTTTCGATGCAGCAGCAACAGCAACAGGTGGCAGCACGCAGGATGGGCAGTGAGATTGATGGTTCAGGGTTTAGGGTCTAGGGAAAGTGCAACATTGGTGGACTCGTCTTCGGTTTAGGGCTTAGGCAGGGTGCTTGCAATCAGTAGAGACGCAATGCATCAAGCCAGCGTAAGACTATAAGCCTGGGTCATACTTGCGAATAGCGACGGCGTATTTTTTCGGTCTTCAGGAGTAGCCTGTAATCCCGAAACCTCGAGCCTTCAAGTGTTATAGAAGCCTGTAAAATATTGCCTATATGTTTTCTGAGCGTCGCTGATAACGGCTATAACGTATTATTGTACATTATACCCCCTGAAACTTTATTCCAACCGTTTTAAGTACCCCTGCCCCCGGTCCCATATTGCACCCAGAGCGCGAGTTCACCATCAGGTACAATGGTTGCACCTGCACACTTTCTGTCGCTGGGCAGACTCGTGATACTGTCGGGGTTGCGATCTCACAGAAGGTTCGAACCAAGATGGCCCGGTGCCTTTTGGAAGCCGTCTCATGAACAACTGGAGCCAAGATGGCCTGCTGTACCGTTTAGAGAAGACAGGTGTACATCCAATGATATGCAGAGTCTATGCGCACTCGATATGGTATGCTCCCTCTACTTAGACTCTACTTGCCGGCTGTTGAGTAGCATTCGCACATGCGACAAAGCAATCAGTGTTTTTCGTTAGCAAGACTCCCCTTCTGAAGTTTTAGCCCTACATAAAACGACCGTAAAAACCATAGCCCGAAGTTCCTCAAACTCTGACAGCCCCCTAAGCCTAAACCCTAAAACCGCCTCAGTCCTCAGCGCCTTACACCCTGACGCCCAAACATGTCCAACGGCTCTATGCCAAAACGTCGAAAATCCTACACTCCAACACCCTCGCACCCCTTAGCCTCGAAGCCTTAAGCCCTGAAATCCATGCTTTTGAACTCACGTAGAACCCTCATGAAGCACTTAGGGAGCTTTCATCAAATCCTCGGTCGGAACCCTTGTGAAGCGCCGAACTGAACCCCTTTGTCTTGCGAAGTTTGTTCCAATCTTGAAGTAGACTCCCAGAAACTGGAGGACTTTTACCCAAGAGTTTGCATGGGTTTTGCACCGAGATTGTTTCTGGGATCTAGATTGTTTGTGGAGTTCTCTTGTAACTTCCCGCCAAACTTCTAAGCCACAATGTGTGGGATGTACTTAGAGGATTCGGGGACTTCGTAAGTAGGGAAATAAATGCGGCAATTATAATTACTGATAACCACTTTCAACCCCCAACTAAGGTACTTGATAACCTTACTTACTACGCCCCATGATCCCCTACCTTAAGCCGGAAGAACCTACCTTTTTAAGGACTTATATAGGAAATCATAATAGGGAACCCTCAAAAGGTAGGTTATTCCGGCTTAAGGTAGACCCTAAACCCTAAACCCAGTAGGGTTTGGGATGACGCACGATTGCGTCCCGGAGGCTCTCCGCTGGTCTTTGAAAGCCCAAACGCTTCAACCCTTGGATCCCCCCCCGAAGGCTCGAATCCCAAAGTGAGCCAGATGCCCAAAAGACCATGCACACGTGAGGTTTAGGATTTAGGGGTTTAGGGTTTAGATCTCTCAGAATTCTGGTGCAATCCCCGTCTGACTTTTATCCACAAGCGAGGATCCTTATGTCTGGGTGCTCTTTCGGACCCATGCGAGCGCTTCTCCCGAGGTGGCTCGGGTTACATCGACGGGATGCCGGCGTCTGGAAGCCACTTCACAGAGGCAGGGTTGAGGGTTTGTTCTGGGTTTAGGGTTTAGGGGTTTAGGGTTTAGGGTTTATTAGGGTTTGTGTTGGGTTTGGGCATTTGTCATGTTCATTCAGCTGTTTGTGTTTTAGTAAGGAACCTACAGGCCACTAAGCCCTGAGCCCGAAACCTGAAATCCTAAACCCTAAACCCCGACTGGCCCCTGATAATGAGAAGCCCCCTCATTTGACCACAAATGCGACCCATGGCATCCGCTGGAGGGTTTTCGCACTTTCGTTCTGGGCTCCCGGCACTGACTCTTCACCCCTGAACCCCCAGGCCCTTGAAGTCCTAAACCCTAAACCAGACACCGCACCAAGAACGAACGCGCGCCTTAGATCCTAGACCCCTTAAACCCTAAACGCCTTAAGCCCTTAAGCCCTATAAACCCTAAACCTTGACCCCTTAAGCCCTAGTCCCTACACCCTAACCCCTTAAGCCTTAAGCCCTACGCCAACGGCAGGCTTGGTGTCGCACAATGACCTCGTCCAGCGAAAGTGAAGGTGCCTTGGCTGCGGGTTTACTTCCAGGCTCAGGTGGTTTAGGGTTTTAGGGTTTAGGGTTTAGGGGTTTAGGGTCTAGAGTTTAGGAGTTTCGAGCAGGAGTCCAGATTTAGGAGTGGATGCTTTCGGATTTATGGTTTAGTGCAGAGTTTAGAACTTATGGTTTGGGGCGACACCCTCAAACCCTAAACCCCACAACCCCAAACCCCGAGACGCGAAACCCTAATACCTAAGCCCCGAAACCCTAAAACCCAGAGCCGGGAAGCCTTGCAATCTCCGAAGCTGAAGCCCTCAATCTGGAAGCTAAAGGCTCAGCAACTCATGAAGGCAACGAGTTTTCAGAGACTCTTAAGCCCTGTAATTTAAGGGATTAGTCCCTGCATTCAGACAGGCGTCTTTGATGGGTGACTCCAAACCCTAAACCCTGAACCTCAAATCCTAAAACCCTACACCCCCCAACTCTAAGCCCTAAGCCCTAAACCCTACCCCGAACTGCGTGACGCTGGGGCTGTCTGACTGCTCAGGCCTGGCTGAAGATCTGCTTCTTTGGCTGCAGCGTGTGGGCGCAGACCGCTGACAAAAAAGGAAACCACCAAAGAGCTTCCGCAGCAGTCGAGGTAGGGCTTGGGGTTTATTAGGGTTTAAGCGGGGTTTAAGGCTTTAGAGTTTGGGGTTCGGAGAGGCGTGACTATCCCTCAAATGGAGTTCCCTCTTGAAGCCTCTCTGTCATGCGAAGTAGTGCTAAGTACCTAAACACAATTCGAGGGTTTGGGTCGTTTCGTGGTAGTTCAGACACTGGGATTTCGAGGCAGACAGGACCCCCAAGATTTAAGGGGCTTTAGGGCAACTTTAGGGTTTTTTAGGGTTCAGGGGTTGGGGTTTTCAGGTTTTAGGGTTTGCGTATATCACACATCAAGAACTACAAAGGGCTCGACCCTGAACCTCTAAAGCCCCTCGTGTCAAACTTGATGCCCGTAGCCCTCGGCGCCTTGACGATTGGAAATTTGTGGTTTAGGATTTAGGGGTCTAGGTGTGCTGAGGTGTGCTGAAGGTCGCCGACCACCGTTGAATCCGCACAGCGGGGCTTTCAACAATCCTGCATCCCTGCATCGATAGCAGTCCTCATATATGCAGATAGGCAGATGGACAGGTAGTTTGGCAAAAACCCTAGACCCTCAACCCTAAACCGCATCACCGCTGTGGAAACTTAAGCTCTGAGTCTCTCAAGCCTTACCCTTCAGCACCGAAGAACTTCGATCCCGAAGCGCAGAAAGAGGCCCACCACCACCACCCGCTTCCGAGCCATGGCGACCGCAGAGGAGTTTGGAGCCTTTTTTGGATATGCCGGGAGCCTCGCCTGCCAGAAGAATCGTAGTCTAGACCCTAAACCCTAAATGCCGAATCCTGAACCGGAAACTCTAAACAATAAGCCCTGAACCGTAAACCCTTAGCTCTAAACTCTGAGCAAAAGAGCCCCAAATACTCCAAACCCTAAGCCCTAAATCCTGAGCCCTGAACACAGCGCTCGTCCCTGCTTTGGGAAACGAACCTTCCAAGTCCCACCCATCTGGAAATGTTCGTTTTAGGGTTTAATTCAGGGGCCCACATTTTTATCAATACTATTTTGGGGGGTTTCCTGAGTATATTTCTAGTATTATAATGTGCCCTCAGACCCTCTTCTAACTATCGGCCCCTACAGTAGGGTTTCGGGAGCCTGCTCTGAGCTCTATTGCTTAGGAGCTTCTCTGTCCAACCTTTTACTTCAATACAACTCCAAGGAGCTGTTTAAACAACTACTACTCATTTTCAGTATGGTTCTCAGCGCACTTAAGTGAAGTTAGCCTGCGGTTAGAATTTCGTGAGGCTTTTCTGGTTTACGGAAGGTTGGGACTTAGGAAAGTTCCCAGCTAAGGGACGTTTTGGGGCTGCGGGGGTTTGGTGGTTTTCGGATTTAAAAGTTTAGGGCTCGGGAAGTTTGGGGTTGTTTAGGGCCCGGTAAGTTGCGATTTCTCGATATGCCCATCTAGCACCCCTTGCAGCTAAGGAAGGTTATGCCTACCCAAACCCTATACCCTAAACCCTAGGCAGGACAACAATAACTTCACAGTGGCTCAGCGACTTAAGTCGCGAAGGTGTGCAACCCACCCAGAGACTCCAATATCCCTTCATTAAGGAATATTCCTTAAATTATAGTAGGATCCCTAACATGATTTAAGGAATATTCCTTTAATTAAGGGATATTGGAATCTGGGGGTAAGACACACGCCCTCACAGACAGCATCGCAGGTGAGGTGACGTTTGGGGATGCTCCCTCTATCATGGCTTTGCTGGTAGAGCTCTAGATCTTTAGCCCCAAGCTCCATGGCCAAAACGCTGAAGTTTAAGACCCTGAGCTTAAATTCCACGCCTTTCAAACCTCCCCCCCCAAAAAAAATAAACTAATGCAATCTGTGAGGATGGTCATGACCTTCGTGCGACCCGGCAGCCACGGTTTAGGATTTAGGATTCACGGTCTACCTTAACCCCAAGCAACCTACCTTTTTAGGGACTTATATATTTAGGGAAGTCACAATAAGGAACCCTACAAAGGTAGGTTACTCAGGGTTAAAGTAAGGTTTAGGGATGTTTAGGGTTTAGGGTCTTGTGTTCCTGCTAGGGCAGGTAAAACAGCTCTTGTCTGTGTGATCTCGCGATTCAGAGTAGTATGGGTTGTTTAAATATTCAATGATATTATCCTTTTGTATGGTTTTTTGGCTTGTCTAAAGCATACCCCAAAACGCCATTCTAACTCTTAGCTGTTCGATTTGGGGGTCATTCAAGTTAGAGTTCCCGAAACCTTTAAACCCTACACCCTGAAGCCGAGACGTGCAGGTATTTCCTGAGCCCGCTTCCCACCTGCATCAACGTCCACAAGAGCAAGGACGTCCAGGAGTTCTCTTTGTTTCCGCATCCCAGCTGCTCTAGGCATTCGGAGCATGCAAGAAAGAAGCCTAAACGAATAGTCATTCGTTCCTTACGGTTCCTGAATACAGTTGTGCAAGAAAAGCCAAAGATCTGTTCTAGTCACTAAGGCCCGTGTTACGGTTCTTCGTTTAAAATAATCAGCTCACATTTGCCATCGCATGCTCAAGAGCAACGCTGCCAATCTTTTGTCTTACAAGAGGCGGTTATGGGAGTAGTGACCTTTCTGATCAGACGGGCCATTGCGAATATCATGGCCGCATAGCTAGCGATGCCGGTATCGCCGGTAGCAAAAAGACACGAAGAACGACAGTGGGTACGTTGCTATCCGATACGGGAAAGACAGGACGAATTAGCCAGAAGACCTTGCTGTAGTTTGTAAGAGTGCTTCCATGTCTGTAGTTGCTATAATTTATTCGGCTGCGCTACTCTCAATACCATAGCTTTTCGGATCACTTTTGTGTATCTCCAGCTGGCGACAAGAAGAAGGCCTGTCGGATGTTAGATCCTAAGTCAGAAGCGTCAAAGCCTCTCCGGCTACGACGACAACGACGACGACTGATTGCCACTACAGGATAGTTTCAGCCCTGGCAGTAGTTTGACTCTTCAGTGGATGCCGTTGTTGGGGGCCTCTAGCTAGGAAGCCAGGTGACAAACGACGCACGATACGTAAGGAGCACGGCCAAGGCAGCGCCAAAACATGCCAAAACGGTTCAGGGTTCAGGGATTCGGGTGTAGAGTTTTGAGGTTTCGTTGCATCAAACGCTTACCCCGAAATGCAAGAGCTCTGAGCTCTGCGCCTTGACTACCGAAAGCCGATATTCCCGAAGCCGAGGAGGTTTTCGCATTGAGGGTTGCGGGGTTCAAATTTTAGGGACCCTCTCTCTACAGACAGTGTCTCAGCTTGTGGCAATGCTGCCGCTGGTTGTCTTCTGTCAGAGGCTCTACATCCTAAGCCTCGAGCCATCGTAGGATCGCGGATACTGCCTAAACCCTAAAACCTAAACCCTAAACCCAAAAAAACCAAAACCCTAAACCCTAAAACCTAAACCCTAAACCAAAAAACCCTAAACCCAAAAAACTTAAACCGAAGCTGTGAAGTCGCCTCGAGACTTCGAGGTTCCATCTTGCGATGACTTGCAGGTTTCAGAGCAAGTTTTTTCTTTTAGGGTTTAGGTTTGTTCCACAAACGGATCTGCAATAGGGAACAAGGTTTAGGGTTTAGGGCTTAGGGTTTAGGGTCATTTGTTTCGTAGCACTGCGAGAGTGTTCGAACCGGCAAAGACAGCCAGAATAAGATGGTACGCCCAATGAAGAAGACAGTAGTCGTTTGAGTACGGACTATGACGACTGCAGGCACAAGGACAGTTCTTGTCGCAGTAGCATTGACGATGATGATGGTGGTGATCGAAAAGGTTCCTCCTTACACATGGTCAATGCCACACGCATAACACGGAAGTGCACGACAACAACTATGTTGCATGGTTTGCCCAGACTGGCGATGCAATGCACGATTGTAATCACTCAGTCTGGTACTTTGTGACATGAAGTTCCATCCTCGCAAATCGGTTGTGACAGTTGGCTGAGTGCAAAGCTGTACGAGGGCTAGATCTCAGTAGCGCGGGAGGGGTCCAGAGACCATTGAGTCCGCAAGGGTTTGCCATGTCGACTTCACAGCATAGGTATAATAAACACATGAGCTACAACATAAGTTGAATATGAGTATGAATAAGAGTAGAAGTGCAAAACCAAGTTCAGAACACAAGCATGCTTAGATTTATACTTACTTGGCTATCTACGTTTCGACATACCTATCTACCTCTCCATCTCACTGTCTATACATGCATGCAGGTTTTGGTATTGATGATTTTTGTAATATAGACAAACCCAAGAGCCTCATGCGACCTCAACGTTGTGGCGGCTTGCGAAATTTCTTCTACACCCGACGTAAGACTTAAGTGGTTGGAAATGAGATTGTGCACACATTGCCAAATACTGTGTGTGTGTGAATCCCCGGCGTACGTGTTGTTTTCATGGGATTGAACGCAGGAAAGCTTAAACTGAGAAACCCCATGTGCTCAGTATGACGGTCCACATTCTTGGAAGCCACTATGCAAAGTTTATGCAACTTAAAGCCAGCAATGCGGACGACTTAGCGCGGTGTGCGGCATGTCTGAAGCCTGAGTAGTTGGGTGTTTGTTGTTTTCTCAATCTCTAAGCCCTAAGCCCTTACGGTCTGATTTGGATATCGGAAGCCCATGAGTTGCCTGCAGGTGCAAGACGTTTGTTGTCCGAGGCAACGCGCGCAAGCTTGAGGAGATGAACCACTGTCAATCTTTAAACGCCGCGAACGGAAACTCCACGTCAAATCTATCAAGTTTCTCAGTCTAGAAAAACCCCCAGGACCACCCTCTTTTACTGGCAACATTCTGGCCCTAACCCCCAACTGATAAGCCCTAACCTCTGAACCCCCAAATTATAAACCCTAAACCCTAATCCTTTAAGCCGTTTTCGTTGTAGCAATCAAGTCGAGGTACGCGGTTGGCGTGGTAAACTGCAGCCTCTGGGTCTACTGGGACTTTCGGCCCAAGGGTGAGGAGTATAAGGGTGCCTAGTATAAGGACAGCCTGGTTCAGCCAGGTAGGGTTTAGGGTTTAGGGCAGGGTGAGAACTTGAGCTGAAATGTTTGGTGTATATTTCCAACATTGAGATATTGCCCAGAGCCTCCAAAACCCCTTAATTAGGGAATATTTCTTAAATCAGATACGGGATCCTATTATAATTTAAGATTTATTCCTTAATCAAGGGGTTTTGGAGGCTCTGGGTGGAGGGCCTGGAGAGAGCATCATGAAGTAGTCAAGATCCCTTTGCAGCAGCGAGAGTGGAACATAACCTTGAAGCCGATGTTCTGTGCTCACGTGTTCTGTAACTTGAAGAAGGAGCCCCAAATTCCGAAGCCGAGACCTTCAGTCCTACTTCTTCCATGATGGCTTGCCGTTTAGGGTTGGAGGTTTAGAGTTTAAGGTTTAGGGGTTTAGGGGTTTAGGGGTTTAGGGTTTAGGGTTTAGGGTTGGAGGTTTAGAGTTTAAGGTACAAGGTTTGGGCTTTAGGGCTTAAGGGTGTAGAGGTCATACCACAGTACAGATTTGCCGTTTCATGCTCCCAGACTTGGAGTGGGGCGTTTTGAAGTTAGGGTCTGGAGCTTAGGGTTCACGTATGGGTTCAGGGTTTAGGGTTTAGGGTTTAGGGGTTTAGGGTTTAGGGTTTAGGGTTCGGAGTTGAGGGATGGGGGTTTGGGGAGATTGAAATCTTGAAGTTGGCTTTGTTGCAACTTGGGGCACTATTGATTTCGCATCTTTGTCTCAGTGCATGATAGACTTTTGGGGGCCCTTAACCTACACCCTAAATCCTGTACCCTAAAATCCTGACGCCAAGTCGAGGCCGTCGTCACGATGCAGGTCTCGTCGGACAATCTTACACCAAACCTGCTGGTAGCTGGCCTTGGATGGATATGATGAATGCTTCAGTGGTTTAGGGTTCGGTGGGGCTGAGAGGTTAGGGTTTACGGTTTACACAGGAGGGCTTCATTGCTGCAGCACCTGCTAGCTATTGTGTTAAGGAGCTCTTCAGAATCGGGGTATGCTGTAGATCTTAGTACGGTATCCTAGGTCCCTAAGCCCTAGACCTTAAACCCAATCCCAACATCCCCGGGAATATGACCGCTTAACTTAGGTTAAAAGGCAGTTATGGGAGGAGTTTTAGGGCTCTTCAGTTTGAAGGGCCCCCAGACGGACCCAAACTCTGGGAGTTTAGGGCGGGTTTAAGGTTGAGGCTTAAGCTTCATGCAGCACATGCCATGATTCCGTAAACAAGGGCCTTTAGGAATCGCTTCTTGGTGCTTCAATACCAAGCTTTTACAGCGACTTCAGTCAGCAGGGAGTGTGGGACATCGATGAGGTCTGCAGGCTCTCTTTCGTCAGGCGGAACTCTTCAGACCCCACGCGTCATACTGGTAGGATGTGCGAGGAGTTGCAGCGAACTCCAGGAGATAAGCCCCAAAACTCCTAAACCCCCAAAGACACGGAACAGTTCATCCCGAGCTCGCTTTGTTCTCCCCCTGCTGAGCAGGCTGTCTCTTGCTGCAGCTCTACTCCCCAGAGACTCCAACATCCCTTAATTAAAGAATATTCCTTAAATTATAGTAGGATCCCTAATATGATTTAAGGAATATTCCTCAATTAAGGGATATTGGAGTCTCTGGGTCCCGAACATCCTCAATCGCATGGGTGGTTGTCAAAATTATGGTCCCTTTTAGGGTCCTTATTTAACACGGCACCTAATATCTAGGATTCCCCAAAAAAGGGGCCATAATATGATGGTCCCTTTGTGGGTACCCTAGATATTAGGTGCCGTGCTATAATAAGGACCCAAAATGGGACCCTAAAAAAAAAGCACTACCCACATGAGCCCGAACTCCATGAGCTCGCAGACTTCGGAAAGTCAAATCCTATAGGATGTAGGAATGTAGGTTTTTCGTTTTGGGGTCGGTTCCTTAAAAGGGGTTTTGGGTTTAGGGCTCCTAAACCCTTTAAACCCTAAACTCTGAAGGGTGCCTAGTACCTAGTAAGTACGGTCACAAGTCACAAGCAAGGTAACTATAGTTATATCTACTTATATCCTTGATTAAGATACTTATAACCCTACTTACTAAGTCCCATGATCCTCTAAGTAGACCCTAAACCCTATAGATCCCTTTAAGGAACCCTAAAGATCCCTTATTTAGACCCTAAGCCCTGAACCCTTATAGTACCCCTATAGATCCCTTAAAGGGACCCATAGTCCCATCATCCTCTAAGTAGACCCTGAAACCTAAACCCTATAGATCCTTTTAGGGAGCCCTAAACCCTATAGATCCCTTTAAGGAGCCCTGAGCCCTATAGATCCCTTTAAGGAGCCCTAAAGATCCCTTTATGGAGCTCTTAAATTATGAGTCCCATCATCCTCTACAGTAGAAGCCCAAAAGTTGGAACCCCCATAGCCTCTATCCTTAAGAGTAATGTAAAGGGAATCCCAGCACTATTTGACCTTAATCCGGTTTCTAACTTTAATGGGTTTACTGTATTCTAATCCTTAATATAGCTATTATATACCCATTATATAGCCCATTATAGGGTAGGGGTCCCCATTAAGGGTCCCTAACTTTAAGGGGTTTACTGTAAGTAGTTCGCAGCCCAGATCAACGGCATCGGCTTGTTCCAGCTCGGAGCTCGGCGACTTTAGGGTTCTTTTTTGGGTTTTCGGGGGGTTCCTTTAAAGGGATCCTTTCAGGGTTCCTTAAACAAAACTATACGGGTTCAGGCCTACTCCTACTCCTACTCCTACTCCTACTCCTACTACTACTACTACTACTACTACTACTACTACTACTACTGCTACTACGGCTACTACGGCAACAACAACAACAACTACTTCTTCATACTCTGCGGCGGGTAGAGGTCGGTGGTCGTAGGGTTTATGGGTTGTTCATGGTAGTTGAAGGTTTTGAGGTGGGGGTTTAGGGATAATTATTGGGGCTTAGGTTTTGGGTTTCAGGGCTTGGGATTAGACCTGAGAGTCGTATAGAGCAAGAGTGAGCCCTAAACTCCTGAACTCCTCAAGCGCTGATTTGCGAGTTTGAAATTCAGGAGGGCATCCTTCGGGCTCATGCTACACCGACAAAAAAACCCTCAAGCGAAATAACACCCTACACAAACCCTGAACCCCAAACCGTCAACCCTAAACCCTAGAGGTTTGTGGCTTACGTGTCCATCTTCATGGTGCACGCAAAGTGCCTTGGTTTGCGAGATGGCCCAGAGATGGGACGGGTCGGTCTTTTTGTGTTTTACTGTTGCGTTCTTAGGACGTTTGTTTTGACCTATTTCGATAGAAATCCAAGAGATATTCAAAATTTCATGTCTCTGTCAATACTGAGGGCGCTTACGTTGAGGGTCGAGGGTCGAGAGAGGACGAGCATGACGATGAAGCTCTTAAACCCTAAACCTTAGAAGCTGCCCCCACCCTGTAATAGTGGTATAATAGGAATATACTAGGGCCCTAATATAATCCTATATTATCCTTATAGTCACTATTACAGGGTGGGGGCAGCTTCTAACCTAAATCCTAAACCGTGCTGAGGTCTCGTGCACGCGAGTTTCTACGGCTTATCATCACGTTGCTCCTCTTCGAGCTCGTCTTGATTCTTTCTTTCGAGGGCACCTGAGCAGAACTACTTGGAGGATCACGGGACCAAATAAGTAGGGTTATAAGTTATAAGTACCTTAATTAAGGTTAGAAGTAGAGATAGGAGGGTTATAAGTACCTTAGTTAAGGTTATAAGTAGAAACAACTATAGTTACCTTGCTGCTAACCCCGAGGGACGCTGGGCCTTGTCCTTTAAGGGCCCCTCTAAGGGTACTCTAGGGTTTGAGGGTTGGGGTTTAGGGGTTTAGGGGTTCAGGCACCGGGAACTCTGAAGTCTATGTTTAGGGTTTAGGGTTTAGGGTTTAGGGTCAGGGAACTCTATGTTCGAACCCTGGGTTCGCGGAACTCTTTGTTCGAACCTGAGCAGAGCTATGCCTAAGCTCACAGAAGCAATGGAGGGCTTAGCAATGTGCTGAAAAGAGAGGCTTGGAGATTTGGCCGTACGGACTTAGACTTTAGGGTCTACGGATGATGATGCAAATCCTGCATTACCCAAAATAAGAAATTGGGAACTATGTAATAAGGAATTTCCCATAGTCTGGGGTCATTAAGGTAATGCAGGATTCATATCATCAGCCGTAGTGTGGTGGGACTCCGGGTTGCGAGTTTGACACCCTAAACCCTAAACCCTGTATAGAATCCTTATAGATCCCTTTGAGGAACCCCATATAAGGGTCCCCATTAAGGGAATTAAGCAACATCCCTTGAATTATGGTAGGATCCCTAATATGATTTAAGGAACTCCTTAAATCATTTTAGGGATCCTACCCTAATTCAAATGATCCTTAGTTAGGGATATTGGAGTCTGTGGGCTTAAACACTTCATGAGACTTGCCTCTGAGGAGTTGTTCCTCGGTTTGGTGATGGAAAGTTGAAGAGCCGCTTGGATGCTACAGGCAAATCCCGACCCCTAGTATAGGGGCCTTAGTAATTAGAATAGGGTTTCCGGGCCCATGACACTATAACTACAATAAGGAACCCCCTATCGTAGATCCAAAAGCCTGCCCCAACAGCCTAAGCCCTAAGACGTGTGCTGATGCAGGATGTAGGATACCTCGTGAGAATCCCACGGTCATAGCTGGGGTTTTGTTTTTTGCATCCTTTTTTGCGGCCGTTGAACTGAAAGTTGCTATAGCTTTTGGTCATGGTCATATGTTTCTTGTGTTTTCCATGGCCCGATCCCGCCCTGCCTAAACTCTTACCTCGGACTTGAAAAGGTAGGGTTTAGGGTGTAGGGTAGTCCTGAAGTGGTTCTTCGGGGCAATCGGAGGAGCACTTGGGATTCGATACCACTGCTTGGAAGAACAGGGGACTTATCAAGCAGGGTTACACGTAAGGTACTATAGTTTTATCTACTTATAAACCAATTACGGTGCTTATAACTTTACTTACTAAGTAAGTCCCATGATCCTCCAAGTACCATTGGTTTAGGGTTTGGGCTTTGGGGCTCGGGTGGTAGGATTTGGGGCATAGCCCTTATTGCAACGCATGACATCCATCGTAAAGATCTTGCTGGTCACATGACCTTGACTTGTTTGCATTCGGTTTCGGGGGGTGCACTCTGACGTTCCACTTCCACAGCCAAATCCGAAAACCTAAAGCATAAACACTACTTCAGGCCGTGTGAGTGGGCTCGTGACGGACGTCCTCAATATTTTGCTCCTTGCACTCTCTTGCGTTGCTTTCGGTTCCAAGGATGAAGCTTGAGGTTTGGAGCTGATAAGCGGGTATGTTCTACCAGAAGAATAGCATTCTTGCAGGAACGAGAAGAGAGTAAAATGACTCTAAGTACTTCGGCTTTAATGTTACTGAGGCGGTTTTGACCCTAAGCCCTAAACCCTAAACCCTAAAACCTAAACCCTAAAACCTAAACTTTGGGCTTGCGGGATCAAAGAGCCAAGCTGATGTATACAAGGCCTAAGTCGTAAAGCTCTAGTGTCGCAATTAGGCCGGCATATTCGTACCTTAACCTTTATACCCTAAACCCCTAAACCCCCAAACCCCTAAACCCCTAAACCCCTAAACCCCTAAACCCCTAAACCCCTAAACCCCTAAACCCCTAAACCCCTAACCCCTAAACCCCTAAACCCCTAAACCCCTAAACCCCTAAACCCCTAAACCCCTAAACCCCTAAACCCCTAAACCCCTAAACCCCTAAACCCCTAAACCCGAAACCCCTAAACCCCTAAACCCGAAACCCCTAAACCCCTAAACCCCTAAACCCCTAAACCCGAAACCCCTAAATCCCTAAACCCGAAACCCCTAAACCCCTAAACCCGAAACCCCTAAACCCCTAAACCCCTTAAAAACGAAACCCTTAACCTTCATTCACTAGACCCAGATGACTGACCTTGACTCACGACACTCTGAAGGAAAAAGGAATCGCAAATGCCCAGTGAAGAGAAAACCCAGACCTCCGGGAGGATCCAAAAAGTAGATCCCTTTATAAAGTACGCTTACTAGTATAGGGCCCTAAATTAGGGGATCTACTTTCTAGATCCTCCCGGGGGTCTGGGAAAGCGAATCAAGTAACCTGGCGTTCACGGCTTTAGCGTGTTGGTGTCGTGGCTTCATGCAGGGGGTTTAGGGGTTAAGTGGCAGGAGCAATGTGAGCGCTGGCAATAGCAGCAGCAGCAGCAGCAGCAGCTGTAGCAGCAATACAGCCTACCACAGTGATCGTCAATAGCAGCTACACCATGAGATGTGCCGTATCTTCGTGGTCACCACCCGAACTTTGGGCACAGAAGGCCCTCTGGGCACAAGGCCCCCCCCAGTTCCAGGTTTTTCGTCATCGCGCCTTGGAGGCCCCCTCTACTCCCAAAACTATGCTTAGGTCCAGTTGCGGGGGCGGGGTGCGGAGGGAGTGTAGGCTTAGGGTTAAGGGGTTTAGGGCAGCTGACTTAAACCATCACTAACAGCAGCTCTTCCTCGAGCCCAAGCATCGCCATTCCCCATCCCCGGCGTGGGCAAGCAAGCCTCAAATACCCCTAGGGTTTGGGGTTTAGGGTTTAGGGAGGGCTTGTTTTGCCCTACCACGTTTCGATCTCATTATTCAGACCCAGAGAGCCCAAGAACCCTTCATTGAGGAAGATGGCTTGAATTATATTGGGGTTCTTTCATGCTATCATTTAAGCTATATTGCTTAATTCCCTGCTAGAACCCGTACAGATCCCTTTAGGGAGCACTTTAAGGAACCCCTAGGCCTTAGGCTTTATTCCTGAGTTAAGCGGTACTGGGCGGCTCTGGGAAGTGCCTGGGGGCTCAGGCTTTATGGGTCGCCGCTGATCGTGATGCGCAAGGTGATCCGGACAAAATCCGTGAAGACGCCCGGCTCTGTTTACGGGCTCAGGTTAGCGTACGTGGGTGTGAGGTGAGGACAACCCCCCACTAGAATCTATAACCCCCTACCAACCTTGAGGCTATAAACCCCTGCCGATCTTTAAGAACAAACCCCCTAGAAGCTATAAACCCCTACCGATCTTGAAAGCAAACCCCCCAGAATCTATAGACTCCTACCGATCTTTGCGAACCCCAAGTAAAGCCACCATCAAAACCGTAAGAAACGCTCTGAATCCCTGTAGGTGCAGGTTTGTATGGCCGAGGGGTCTCAAGGCTCCACCATGGTTTGAGATTTTGTGATTAATAAAGGGATCCTAGGAAATTAGAAAATTTAGACAAGAATTATTTCAGGGTTTAGGGTTAAGAATGAGAATCTGATTAAAGGGTTCGTAAGGTCTAGTAGAATTATGTTAGGGTTAGGCGCTGAAGTTTCACAGCTCGGGCACCGGGGGCTTTGACGACCCAGCCCTGGGCCTGTGATGTGGGGCAGCGGGTTCAGGCCAGCCTTGTCCTTTTTCATGGTTCCCCCAGAAGAATAAACAGACCGGCTAGTAGACCTTCTTAAATAATTCCTACTAAGGGGAATAGGTATAGGGCTCTGTCTATTGTTTCTAAAAGGACAGGGGTGGTTCAGGCTGCAATCTGATGTAATGTAGGGATATGAAGAACTGGAAGTATTATCCACCTATCACCACTACGGCTGATGATATAGATCCTGCATAATAAGGAATATACCATAATTCCCATAGTTTAGGGTCCTTAAGGTAATGCAGGATTTATATCATTAGCAGTATCCCCCTTAATTGGATCCCAGGGTCAGGTTGCCAGCCAAGGTACATGCCGCTGCCCATGTCGGTCCTCACCCTGGTGATCTGCGTTCTGTGGAGTCGCCTGGCCTGTCCGACTTCACGCCGACGTCGGTTAGGCTTTGGGGTTTGGGCTTGGGGGCTAGGGTTTAGGGGTTGACGGGTTTAGGGGTTTAGGGGTTTAGGGGTTTAGGGGTTAGGGGTTTAGGGGTTTAGGGGTAGGGGTTTAGGGGTTAGGGGTTTAGGGGTTTAGGGGTTTAGGGGTTAGGGGTTTAGGGTTTGGGGTTTTTATCGTTTAGCTGCTGTGCCAAATTCGAGGATCCTGAGGTGCTGGGGGTGAGGATTAGAGCCGGAAGCATAAAGAGGCTATCAAGGTTGTTCAGGGCTTGGGGATTGCGTGCAAGGCTGATTGATGGATGCTGAATTATCCAGGGGCCTCAACAATTAGACTAGGCCTTGGGGGTTCATTAGATGGGAAGTAGACTTGTATAATCGAAATACTGTTACCATCTATTCCGATCCAATTACGTGGGCGCTCCATCCTGAGGCTTAAACCCCAAATCCTGAGGTCCTTCTCGGTCCTGCCTAGCCCCTGCCCTGTCTGCTTGGTGTGGCAACCGAGGGCGTAAGCCTTAAACCCTAACGGGAAATGACTTTGGGTGGTTGCCACTGCGCAAAAAGACAAAACCCTGAACCCTAATCCTAAACCCTAACCCTGGCTCTCTTAGAAGGGTTTTTTCCCACCCCTAAACCCTAAACCCTAAACCCCTAAACCCTAAACGAATCTTATCTCTTAGAGGAGTTTGGAGGATTGGGGCTCAGGGGTCGTAGGTCTGCTCCCAAGCGCAGCACGCTGAGCAGGCGGTGGAACTTGACACCCTTCCTGGGTGTAGATATGGGTGGTTCTCAAAATTAGGGTCCCTTTTTGGGTCCCAATTATAATGCGGCACCTAATATTTAGGGTGCCGAAAAACGGAGCCTAATTTTGACAACCAGGAAGCTGCATTTATTGCCGACTGGTCTGCTTCGCCGGCAAAGTTCCGCGGCCACCAACACCTCGAATCCAAGTTTGGACCACCACGTAAGGTTACTGTGCTTGTTAAAGATCTCCCGAGGCCCGATTTGTTGCTGAACTATCGGACAACTTTTTCGGAGAGTTGTCATCCGTTCAAGCTCCAATCGGTGTCTGCTGAGGACACACGACTTGCACGTGAGTTCGCGCGAAACGGCCGATCTGTGATATCTGATCCGCGCCACTTTCCGTGTGAATTCCGTGTAAGAGTCCCAGACATGCCACGAGTGATGTGTTCGTTTCCACTGATCCTCTATCCTACTGCTGAGAAGGATCCGGATGATGTTGCTGCTCGGCGTCCCAAGGAAGGCAGTGTGTTGGACCATGAAAGGGAACCAGAGAAGATGAGCCCTGCTGCTACGGGATCCATAACCCCTTTGTCGAGCACTCAATCCCGGAGGCTTTTCGAGGCCTGACAGCCGGCTAGCGTGGAAACTACTCGGGGTCGTAAAGCTCTTGACCCGTGACGAGGGCTCGTCGACCACAGTGAAATCTTTCATATCACCGAGTATGTCAAGGGCGGCTATGTCTGGGTGGTAATGCTGAAAGAGCTCGCCTCAATCCGAGGCTTTCGCTGGTGCAGACGAGGAGGGGCCCCGAAACAAAAGCTTAGGGTGTAGGGTTTAGCTTAAACTTTCATAGTTTAGGGTCCCTTCCGGTCATGAGGATTCCAAGGGTAAAAGGAGGGACCCTTAATAAGGACCCCTAGGTATATACCCTTAATATAGCTATTATATACCCATTATATAGCCCATTATAGGGTAGGGGTCCCCATTAAGGGTCCCTCCTTTTCCCCTTTGAAGGATAATGATGGGCCATCTCTCCGGCTCCTACCGTGAATCCTCAGGTGCCCAGGCTATCTTCATCAGCAACATGACTGTCCTAGTCCCGAATGCTGTGGGCACCCTACTCGGCTCCTCAGTGGCACTCAAGGTTTACGGTTTAGGGCTCGGGGTCAGGGGCTAGGGTTGACGGAGTCTTTCAGGCTCAGGCTAAGGGCCTTAGGGGTTTACTAAGGTTTACGGTGAGGGTTTAGGCTTTGAGGGTTTACGGATCAGATTGTTCCGGTTTCAGGGCTGTAGGGGTTGAAGGTTTCGGGGATCAGGTCTTTCGGGGTTAGGTTTGGGGCTGCAGGGTTTCAGGGTTGTTTTGTGTTTTGCGATTCAGGCTTTGGGGGCTTCCCGGTTTAGGGTTGATATTTTTTGTTTGGGTGCACGTATAGGATGAGAGTTGTAGGGTTTGGGGCGGGTATTCCAACCCGAAGTGCAAGTCGGTCTGCGGATGGACAAGGGTCCGTGTTAATGATGTGTTTCAAGCTTTCTTGCTCACTCAAGGTTTGTTGGTTTTCCCCGGCCCCCCCAACACCCCAAAGCCCTGCTTATCCAGCCTTCTGAAGGTTGTGAAATCTTCACTCCTGTGTTCTTGGATTGTAAAATTTTGCTTGGGTCTTGAAGACTGATTGCTCTTTTGACCTCTGAACCGAAAGGTTTGGGATTACAGGTTTTGAGTTTGCATCTTTCGGGTTGGGGGTCTCGGGCCTAGAGTTTTGTGTTTTTGAGGTTGATGGTTTTGGTTTCCCTCCGAAGGCATGGGTTTTCAGCTGGCGTGAGGAATAGACAGGGGTTCGCGTGCAGGCACGAGCATTATAGTCGGATACCTTCAGCAAGAGTTGCTATCGACGCCCAACCCAAACTTTTGATGCAATGGACAGCTGTCGAGTTTAAGGAACCCTAAACCCTAAACCCTGACCCGCAGAAGGAAAAAGGCGTTCAAAAACAAATCTGACCCCAAACCCCCAAAACCTGCCTCCCCTGTTCAGCCCTGGAAATGGATCCTTTTTCCTGGCATCCTTATCAAGGAGTCCCTCATGCACAGGCTTTATGTTTCTTATGCATTGCTGTTTCCGAGCCTTTGGATTATCCAGCATCTGTACTAGTTTGCACCGAACTGCCACCCTTAACCCTAAGCTCTAAATCTTTGAAGCCCTAGAGCCGGCACACAACATGGTTTCGGCAAAGAAGCTTGCAAGGTGTGGCGCAGCTCATCCTCTATGCCCGGTGGATTGCCTTGGTTGGTTTCTTGAAAATAGGCTGTAGGGGTATGCGAGGTAGAAGTATAAAAGGCATATAATGGCCGTTGTTGTTAATTCTTCAAATCTTCATAGGTCTGGGGGTTTAGGGTTTAGGGTTTAGGGGTTTAACGTTTACGGGTTTAGGGTTTAGGAGTTTGGGTTTTAGGGTTCAGGGGTTTTGGTTTTAATTTTATGGGTTTGGGGTTTAGGGTGTCTCGAAAGCTGCCAGAGGCCCAAGATCGCTTAGATCGTTTCGATCTTTCCCAGTGTTCTGGCATCTGTAGGACGTGCTAGAACAGTATTCCCTAAACCTTAGACCCTTCTTAAACCCTAAACCCTGAGCTCAAGCAGCTTAAAGCCTAAACGCCTAAACCAATAAACCATAAACCCAAAAGCCCCAAAGCTTACACCCTAGGTACTGCCGATCCACCAGCAGCTGCGAAAGCGAGGTGGAGCTTCCACAGAGCTTTGAAGATCTACAGGGGTTCCTTGCAGGGCTCCTTAGAGGGATCTGTAGGGTTCCTTCCTTTAAAGGGATCCACAGGGTTGAGGGTTTGGGGTCTACTTAGAGGATCATGGGACTTAGGAAGTAGGGTTCCTTCAAGGGAGGCTTAAAGGGATCTTTAGGTTCCTTAGAGGGATCTACGGCGTTTAGGGTTCGGGGTCTACTTGGAGGATCATGGGACTTCGTAAGTGGGGGTTATAAGTCATATAGCTATAGTTATATCTACATATAAGTATCCCTGCCTGCTAAGTCCCATGATCCTCTAAGTAGAGCCAAAGACCTTGGCCTGGATTTCAGGGCTTCCCAGAGACCCCAAAGCACCTTAGTTAAGTAATATACCTCAAATCATATTAACTTCCTTAGATGATTTAAGGGATATTCCTTCGTCTCTGGGTTTCGGACTTCAGAGATTGTAGGTGGTTGACGTCGCCTGAACTGATGGAGAGACTTCAGGCTTTTCTTGTTTAGGGTTTAGGGTTTAGGGTTTAGGGGTTTAGGGTTTAGGGCCCCCCCCCGCCCCCAGTCACGGACAACCCCTTGGCTTGGCAGTGCATCCCGAAGCCACACACCCTGAAACCCGAGATCCACCTAATCCGAAACTCAATCCACTGTCAACCCTAAACCCAAAAGCTTCAAGCTCAACTGACGAGCTCTGGGATTGGCAAGTGTGCACAGGCCATGATGCCTCCCTAAAACCGTTTAACCTTCATAAACCCTAAAACCTAAACCCTAAACCCTAAACCCTAAACCCTATTCAGCCTATCCCACAAACCCAAAAGCCAACCCGAAAGCCCTAAATCCTCAGCCCAAAACCCGAGTGTCCTGAAGTGCAGCTCGCGTGCCGTGCACGAGCCACAGAGCCATTTCGGATAGCCCTAATCCCAAGGCCTTCACATAAATCCCCAAACCGTAACCCCTACAACCTGAAATTCTATGTTCAAAGCTCCTAAACCTTGAGTCCTAAACCGAAGCCAGGACCCGCGTTCCACGATGCTCCAGTCCGCTGTCTGACACGAGGGTGTCAGCAGCCTCCTGCCAGATCATTTAGATAGTGAACGGGGGAACTTTCAACTTTTTGGCCTTATATATTAGCTCTACCTTAGAAAGTCTGAACTATTTGGGGCCCGGCTGTTGAAGAAGAGAGAGGACTTCTACAAGGCTTCTTTCAGGGTTCAGTGTTTAGGGGGGTCGTGCCCAAGCAGAAACTGTGAGATCCAAGCAGGATGCGCTTGGGAATAGTCGCGGATTTGTTAATCAGCAGGGTTTGAGAAATGCGCTACAGAGACAACTGAGAAGTCTCTCTCTCTCTAACTCTCTCTCTCTCTCTCTCTCTCCTCTCTCTCTCTCCCCCTCATGATGAGACACTTTTTCATGTTTTGTTGCAGATACCTATGATACAGCCGAAGGATGGCGCACTTCGGCACTCCCCTCAAAAAGCAAACCGAACCCTAGAAGTCAAAAGCTCTGAGAAGCTAAGGCAAAGCCAAAGGCCGAACAAGCCCCAAACCCTAGCCTCAGGGTTTGGGGTTTAGGCTTTATAGGGTTAAGCCCT
Source organism: Symbiodinium sp. CCMP2592 (assembly GCA_905221615.1). Taxonomy (NCBI): domain Eukaryota; class Dinophyceae; order Suessiales; family Symbiodiniaceae; genus Symbiodinium; species Symbiodinium sp. CCMP2592. Next base: position 88,351 of record CAJNDT010006070.1, on the reverse strand, counting down.
AAAACCTGAACCCCAAACCCTAAACCCCAAACCCAAAACCCTAAAGCCCTTAACCCTGGAACCCTAAGCCCTAAATGCCCTAAACCTAAAGCTTAAACCCTAAACCTGAAAGCCCTAAAACCTGACTCTACTTGGAGGATCATGGGACTTAGTAACTAGGGTTATAAGTAAGGTAACTATAGTTATATCTACTTAGAACCCCTATTAAGGTACTTATAACCATACTTACTAAGTCCCATGATCCTCTAAGTAGAGCTCTGGGGTCTTTGCTCCGCTGAGGCATTACTTCATCCCGGCAGCAGCAAGAGCTGACGTTGGGCAATAGACCAGATTTGAAGGTTTAGGGTTTAAGGATTTAGGGCTTAGGGTTTAGGGGTTTAGAGTTTTAGGGTTTAGGGGATTAGGGGTTGAGGGTTTGGGGTTTAAGCTGCATCATCGCCCTGCTCATGAGCATAGTCATGACCAGTCTCACAGATCATGGCATAACGTGAATCATGGTCATGATCAGAACACTGCAAGCTGTTTCTGAACCCTCAACCCGGCGAGGAACGCACAGGCTTCTCCATGCAGCTTCCTAGTGAACAGAATTCACAGAGATACATGTTTTGCCCCCGGCTTCTTGTACCTTTTGATTTGGGCGTAGCCTCTGACCTGCCCCAAAGTTGGCTGCAGCAAAACGGTGCTCTCTGATGCCTCATGAGTTTGCCAGCGGATGGGGTGAGTGAGAGCCACAGGGTTTTTGAGGTGCCTCCATGGGCTTAGGCCGTAGTGTGGCGTGACTCGAGCCGGAGGGCTTCAGGGCTTTGGGGTTTAGAAGGTCAGGAATTGCCCCTAAGCCCTCTTTTAGGCACCAGACACGGTGGTCTAACATAACTATACCATCGTTAGGTGGACCTTTGTTGGGCTCGGGAACAAAAAGGGGCTTGAACAATTACCAATACTACGCCCTACAGTTCACCGTCGCAAGTGTCGTAGATACCCCGGAACCCCTAGTATTACTATTAAGGCCCCTATATCACTCAACCCGGATGCCACGTCAGACTCTACATAGCAGGATCCCTATGCAAAGAACACTGGAAGAGACTAAAATCCCAAGAAACCCTTTCCACCCTGCGAAAACTAGTGTATCACGTTCTTACAAAGCCCGTGAGGAGCTTCGGAGCCTTCATGGTGGAGCCACGAAGCCCTGAGAAACTAACCCCTAAGAAGCAAAGGCCTAAACCATAAACCAGCGGCCTCAGCAAGCCAGTAAATCCCGGAAAAAATCACTGCAAGCCCAAATGCTCTAAACCCTCAGCCCTAAACCGCTAAACCCTAAACCCTATAAACCCCCAAACCCTAAACCCTTAAGCCCTAAACCCAAACGGCATCCCTGTGCGGTTCCAGGCTCTCCGTCTTGGACGGATCCGGACCGGGATGCTGAGCTTGGGAGCCAAGTAAAAGGATGTTTCTTCCAACAGTAGTGTGTTTTTTTTTGATGAGTGTGTGTTCAGGAGTGATTTTAGGGGTTTTCAAGGTTTTTGGCCAATTTTAGAACAGTGTTTTTAGTGCTCAGGGTGTAGGATGTTCTGGGTGTTGGGGGAGTTTACGGCGTTTATGTTTTTTTTTGTTTTTTTGGGGGTTTAGGATTTCTTGGTCCTTCGGTTTCGAGGATTTTTAGAGTTTAGGGTTTGAGTTTGTGGGTGGAGGAACACAGACAACGATTGCGATACGGGTTGTAGGCTTTAGGGCCTCTATCGTTTTTAAGTCCTAGGGTTTTCCATAGTACATCAGAAGGGCTGTCCAAGGGCTGAGCGTTATGCCCGTCTTGGATTTGCTGCTTGAGGGTTTCAGGGTTTTGGTGTTCCGGCTGTAGTGGGTTGGGTTTAAGTCAGACGAAACAGAAGGTCCCGAGAATTTTGGGCACAGGAGCGGCGGGCCGACTACGATGCATTTACTTTGGTGCACGCAACCGTGGTGGAGTTGTCATGCGCGATGCTGACCGGAACGTGCTCTATGCCGCCATCCATGAGAATCGCGTAGACGATAGAGCAACAGGAAGCCCTCCTCCTCAGGACAGGCCAGCAATGCTACTCCAACCTCCGACCTCTACGAAGAAGCGAAGCATGTCCACCCGCAGAGCTGCCCAAGTCCAGCTGCACTCTGCCCTTGGCTCCAGTCCCAAGCGACGACGAGGCAGTGACAACAGCCAAGACCTGGCCCAGTTGCGAGCCGAGGAAGACCCAGAGAGCCCACTACCCCTTAATTAAGGAATATAGCTTAAATCATAATATGAAGCCCTATATAATTTAAGCCATATTCCTTAATTAAGGGCGGTATTGGGCTACCTGGGGAGCAGGAGAAGCAAGCCGGCCGCCCAGACGAGCTGCAGAGACAGGGATCACCAGTCGCAAGGCTCAGCTTCTACCCAGAGACTCCTATATCCCTTAATTAAGGAATATTCCTTAACTCATATTAGGGGTCCTATTATAATTTAAGGAATATTCCTTAAATCATATTAGGGATCCTATTAAAATTTAAGGTATATTCCTTAATTAAGGGATATTGGAGTCTCTGGGCAGCCGTCGAGCGAGCACGAGCTCGGAGTCTTCCAAAGCCAAAACTCATCATCCTCTTCTGATTGAGACTATGCAGAAGTACTACATAGTATTACAGAATTCCTATTGCTATTAAGTACTGCTAGTATTGCTACGCGTATTATAGACATCATCGCAAGCCAATGTTGTATTAAGGAGCCGGATAAACAAATGTGTGTGTATGCTTCCATAAGTATTGCACATACATGTATATACACTAGAGTGTGTGTAATAAATATACACCGTTGTAGGATCTAAGGCTGTAAATCTCGAGGTCAACGCGCAAGCCTTAATCACGCCATAAACCTAAGCAAGAAGCTCCCGAAGCCTTAAAATCCTAAGGTTGAAGCCCCCGAAGCCGCAAAACCCTAAGCTCTAGAGTTGCTATCTGCCAGGGGCTACGATGAGTACCTCGACACGGTCCATCGCGCGGGGATCGCCGGAAAAGGACGGGCCTGGGATTTACGTTTTTTTAGGTTCCTGTGCAGAACGCTCCATGACGGCTCAGCTGCATCTTTGAAGGTTTCCTGGTGTGAAGTTTGGTCGAAGAGTTGATGGCTTGGGGTGTCACAGAATGTGGTCCAAGGCTTCAGAGACGAAGTCGCGGAGGGTCATTTCAGGTTCAGGGTTTCTGGTTTAGGGTTTAGGGTTTGGGTTTCAGGTTCAGGGTTTCTGGTGTACGACTGTACTAAGACGACGTTGCATGCCAACTTTGTGGTGTACGACGCAGAGGCTGCTCTTCAGGGCTCGGTTGCTTTGTAGAGCCTCTGTGAAAAATTGCCTGTGCGCTCCGGCGGCTTCATGATTGCTCCTGCTGGTGTGGACAGGAAACCCAGGAAGTCCATCATGAGGAAGAGACAGGCTTGCCGGTGGATTGTGGCCACACTCCTGGCAGGATGCTGGCTCTGCAATGGAAAGGAGCCCAACTTCTGTGGCACAGTGGCGCTACCGTCGTGGGGAGCGACTGTGACGTATGGCGGCCGAAGCCTCCCGGGGCGGCTTCCTCGTAGAGTCCGCGAGCGAAGGCGACAAGCTCCGGATGGGAGCGCAGATGGCGAGGCCAGACGGCTGACGTCTCAAATCACAAAGGCTGGCTCGGCTTCAGAGCTGCTTTCGCTTTTGGACAAGCCGGTGGAGAACGCGAAGCTCTTCAACGGCTTCCACATGTCTGCCGCCTGGACAACCCTTGCTCGATTCAAGAAGAGGCGCCAGTTTCGTAAGGCGGATGCGAGAAGCCCTGTGTGGGCCAAGCTGTCTGTCCGGTTGCATAAGATGCTCCAGGACGATCTGCTGCCACCGCGTGTGGCGGCCAACGTTTTCTATTCAGTGGGCAAGCTCTATGACGAGGTAGACATGCACATGATGCAGGTGTTGCCAAAGCTTTGCAAAGCCGTGAGGGCGAAAACTGGTGGCATGAATGCTCAACAGATCTCAAATTGCATGCTGGCAGCGGTGAGTCTCCAAGATGCATCGCCAGAGGTGCTGGATGCCGTGCCAGCACTTGCAAAGCGCATACCGGACAAGGTTGAGGAGATGATTCCTCAGGCTCTGTCCAACTGCCTGTGGGCAGCTGCCAACCTCCAAGATGCATCGCCAGAGGTGCTGGATGCCGTGCCAGCACTTGCAAAGCGCATACCGGACAAGGTTGAGGAGATGATTCCTCAGGCTCTGTCCAACTGCCTGTGGGCAGCTGCGAAGCTGCAAGATGCATCGCCAGAGGTGCTCGATGCCGTGCCAGCACTTGCAAAGCGCATACCGGACAAGGTTGAGGAGATGAATCCTCAGGATCTTTCCAACAACTTGTGGGCAGCTGCCAACCTCCAAGATGCATCGCCAGAGGTGCTGGATGCCGTGCCAGCACTTGCAAAGCGCATACCGGACCTGGTTGAGGAGATGATTCCTCAGCACTTGTCCAACTGCCTGTGGGCAGCTGCGAATCTCCAAGATGCATCGCCAGAGGTGCTGGATGCCGTGCCAGCACTTGCCAGGCGCATACCGGACAAGGTTGAGGAGATGAAACCTCAAGAGTTGTCCAACTGCCTGTGGGCAGCTGCGAATCTCCAAGATGCATCGCCAGAGGTGCTGGATGCCGTGCCAGCACTTGCAAAGCGCATACCGGACAAGGTTGAGGAGATGATTCCTCAGGCTCTGTCCAACTGCCTGTGGGCAGCTGCGAAGCTGCAAGATGCATCGCCAGAGGTGCTCGATGCCGTGCCAGCACTTGCAAAGCGCATACCGGACAAGGTTGAGGAGATGAATCCTCAGGATCTTTCCAACAACTTGTGGGCAGCTGCCAACCTCCAAGATGCATCGCCAGAGGTGCTGGATGCCGTGCCAGCACTTGCAAAGCGCATACCGGACAAGGTTGAGGAGATGAATCCTCAGGATCTTTCCAACAACTTGTGGGCAGCTGCCAACCTCCAAGATGCATCGCCAGAGGTGCTGGATGCCGTGCCAGCACTTGCAAAGCGCATACCGGACCTGGTTGAGGAGATGATTCCTCAGCACTTGTCCAACTGCCTGTGGGCAGCTGCGAATCTCCAAGATGCATCGCCAGAGGTGCTGGATGCCGTGCCAGCACTTGCCAGGCGCATACCGGACAAGGTTGAGAGAACATGAATCCTAAGTTGCTGAGGATGGCATTCTGGGCGTCTCAGGAGCTGCAGAAGCCCGAGTTGGTTGCCAAGCTGCAAGCGAAACTCGACCGGCGGCAGCACTGAGCCTGCCTGTCGCAAGCATTGAGAGCATGTTGTCACTTGATGGAGTGCGGTGAGTTTCGTTGCAGTTCGACGGTACAATTCCACGGATTCGACTCAAAAGGCATGAAAGGTTGTGAAATTGGTATGTAGTCCTGATATACTGGCAAGTGAGTGTGTTTTGAAGCAATCTAGTTACTTGTGCGGCTAGTGTGGGATTGTTCAGCTGAGACTGTGATGTGTATCGGGCACTTTTTTAGTTGGCATGCCGCTTCGAAGCTTGCAGCGGTCGCATTCGCTCCTCCATGCACTTGCACCGGCTCTGTCCTGTGCCCTCCTGGCGCACGATATGTGTGTGAGGGAGGCTGCTGATGTTGCCGCCATGAGGCGTCGTGCCCTTTGGATGCATGTTTGTGGTGAGGAGCGCAACCAAAAGAGCTTGCTTGGGATATGCCGTAAACCTTAAACGCCCCTGTATCATAAATGCCCCCACCCCCTGAACCCTAAATCATAAAGCCCCTAAACCCGAAACGCCTCTGAACCTTAAACCATTTTAGTCTCCAGGTCCCTTGCGATCCGCTGAGAAGGGGTGGTTTAAGGGTTCCACAACCCCGAATCTGAACTTCAAACCCTACACCCTACACCCCTAAGCCCTAAACTCAATCCTAAACCCCTTAGCCCTAAACTTCTAAACCCTAAACCCCTAAACCCTTAACCCCTAAGCCCCCGAACCCCTGAAACCGAAACCGGCTGAGAGCAAGCTCCCCGGAGCAGCACTGCACACTTCGGGTTGCTGAGTCAAAGGTGCCCTGAGCCTCTGAGGTTGTTTGTATTTTTTTGGAGCGGAGGGGTATAGAGTTTAGAGTTCAAGGTTTAGGGTTTAGGGTTTCGGGTTTAGGGGGGTTTAGTATACCATAGTTATATTAGGGACTACAAAGGGGACACTATGAGTGCTTTTGCATAGTTTCATGGAAAAAACTGTAGCTATAAGAGGGACTGTAAGAGGGGGGGCTACTATTGGTGATTATCTCGTCCCGCGGAGTATATACCCCGTCAGACCTTCAGAAACGCTGCCAAGCACCACGCCACCACGAGCGAAAGCCCAAAATCTAGACATCATGTGAGCCTCCAAGAACGTATACCCACACCCCCAAAAATCCCTGCAGGCCCCTGCACCTAAACCCTAAACGCCTAAACCCTAAGTTCACAGCCCCTTAGCCCTAAACCGTTAAACCCTCTAAATGCATAGTAGGGGCCTAAATAATTACCAATCCTGATATTACTACAACATAATATACCCCAAGACCCTGTTCTAACTATGAAGGCCCTTTCGTTGCACCAAAAACCCTAAACCCCCAAACCTCCAAGCCCGAAGGCCCCTGAGATCTCTAGAGCCAGGGAAGACTACATCCATGATCGAGTCCCGGGCGCGCTCCTAGCCTGAAACTCGGTCGAGGAGGCCCGGTTAAGAGTTTAGGGGTTTAGAGGTTTAGGGTTTTTGGGGTTGAGGGTTCAGGGGTCTAGGGTGTAGGGTTTGCGGGTTTAGGGGCTTAGGGTCTAGGGTTTAAAAGGGCCGGTCTTCTCCCCCTAAGTCTCGAAGGACTCACATATCAAGGCTTTTCGAACCGAAGACCATACTATGTAGGGCTTTTGGGCTATTTTGATCCTCAGGGTCTGAACATAGCAGCCTCAACAAGTAATGTGATTGTTCCAGAGGCTTCGTACACTGCAGAAAGGAATCCCAGAGGATCATGGGACTTAGCAAGTAGGGTTACGGGTAAGGAAATTATTGTGTACATCTACTTATACCCTTAGTCAGCGTGCGTACTAACCCTACTTGCTAAGTCCCCTATATATACACCCTAAACCATCAAAGAACTCTTATGGAACCCTAAAGGAACCCTTAAAGGAAGCCTTAAAGGAACCCTTAAAGGAACCCTTATAAATGAACCCTTAGAGGAAGCCTAGAAGGGACCCTTAAAAGAAGCCTTAAAGGAACCCTTATAAAGGAACCCTTAGAGGAACCCTTGAAGGAACCCTTAAAGGAACCCTTGAAGGGACCCTTAAAGGAGCCCTTTAAGGAACCCTTAAAGGAACCCTCATGGAACCCTTAAAAGAACCCTTAACGGAACCCTTAAAAGTAAGTCCCCTGAACTGAAGATGTCAAGTTTTCAGGGCCTTCCCGGGGTTCTTGGGAGTTCGTGCCTTTAGGGTTTCGAGGCGTTCAGCGCTTTCGGCTAGCTTAAGGTTTAGGGTTTAGGGTTTAGGGTCTAGGGGCTAGGGTCTAGGGTCTAGGGTTTAGGGTTTAGGGTTTAGGTTTTAGGGCAGGGCCTGGAGGTAACATCGATTTCGGCATGTAGCGATGTAGACGTTCGACCCCTTTCCCGTCAATTCCAAGCCCATTCAGGTCTCGGAGAAGCTTCCACGGACCCTTCAAATAGCAGGATCCTCGTCAGGGGACTAATATAACAGCCCTAAAAGGGAGGATCCTTTTCCGAAAAGAGCTCTGACAAAGGGCGGCCCGCAACAGTTTCGATTCGGGGGTTCGGGGCACCCCAATCCCCTGAACCTTAGGCCCTGAACCCTGTGCCCGAAACTTTCAATCACCGCTACAGCATCCTGAGCGCTAGAGCCTAAAACCCCATAAAGCCCTGAGCCGTACGCCTGTAAGGTTCAAAGACGCTAAAGACTACAGGATATAGAGATAATTACACGTCAAAATCATTGAAGTAGAAACCCAGATAGACCTATACATAGACAGCCCTAAACCCTAAACTCAAACCCGGAAACCCTAAACTCCTGGCCCTTAACCCCTAAACCCCAAACCAATAAACAACACTCCAAACCAATAAAATGCGCCACTTTCTGCCGAAGAGCCGGCGGAGGTGGCCCTTGGGCGCCATGAACCATACGACAGCCAATTCCATCGCCAATGTGAGATGCCCAGGTTTGCTTTTGGTGTGGGTTTAGGGTTTAGTGCTTACGATTTAGGGTTTTAGGGTGTGGGTTTAGGATTGAGGGGTTTAGGGTTCAGGGTTTTAGGGGTTTTGGATTTGTGTGGGTTTTGGGGTGAGCATAAAGGTTGCTATGTTACTGTAGAATTTGCTCCAAGAGTCTCTGCCAGGGTTGCAAGAGTTCGGGGTTTGGGGTTTGGGGTGTAGGGTTAGTGGATTTAAGGGCAGTTTCAGGGCCCTGAACACTAAATCCTGAGCCCTAAACCCTGAACCCTAAAACGACTTCAGGGTTTTCCGGTTGCCGACGTCATGCTTGAATTCCTGTAACGTTTCGTGGCTTTGGTGCTTGGGGGGTTCAGGGTTTGCTAGGTCGGTGAAGGTAGGTAATAGTTATGGCTACAGGCAACCTGCTGCGGGTTAACCTGATTTTCAAGATTTCTTGGTGGGATTCAGGGGCTTTGGGTCCTAAGATTCGGAGTATGGAGTCAGACTCAGATCCCAAGACTTCACTAATACCCAGCTCGGGGTCCTAAAGTCTGACATGCAAAGTTTGTTGCCGAAAGGACCCCTTTTTGGAGGGTTTATGGTTTCTATACATATTCCCTTAAAAAGGTAGGTCTTTCAGATATCAGGTAATTGGTGCCCCTTCAAAGTCTGACCAGTAGTACCTACCTTGGGCTATGTGGAGCCTTCAGGTCTCCGAATCAGAGAATCGTTGCTGTGGGGGCATCAGAGCCAACTCCTAAAGCCTACATAAATCATAAATCCGAAACCCTAAATCTTCAACCCTCGCCCCTTAACCTAGATGCCTGAACCACATCCCTGATCTTAAGCTCTTTAACCTCGAAATCTCGCTGGTTCTCCGAGGGTTGTTTGAAGATTCAGGGCTTAGGATTCTGGGTTGTGTGGGGTTTAACCTGGAAGTATGTTTTGATTTTCTTGTAATATAACTTCAGGGAATGAACAAGAATAATGCTGTTGTTTGGGTTCTACAGTCGGCTGAGTTGACATATGGAAAGTAACCCCCCCTCCCCTGTGTGAACCCGATGCCGCAACACCCTAAACCCTAACCTCGTTTACGGGCAAAAGCTTTGGGCTTAAAGGATCTTAAAGGTATCAGGCTGTTGAGGACTTAGGGCTTGGCTTCAGAATAGCTGCTCGGTTTCGGATGACGAGCGCTTTTGTCTGGTTCTTTACAGCTGCAGGTCCCGACGTAGCGCGAACGTTCGAACCTGCCCTTCCCCACAGCACGGAGCCATGGTATAGAAAAACACAAGCTCACCACAATGTGTCTTCGAATTCAGCACCGTAGAAAATTATAGTGCTTGTGCCGGCATTACGCCACTAGACTGTAAATCTGGCATCCAGAGCCTCGAAATCTGTTCAAGCTGGGGCTCAATAGCATATCGCAGCTGGAGCCCTGGAGCAACATGTCTTTCTGCGTAACTGGGCAGGTTTATGTGGCAAGACCTCTTGAGTAAGTTAGGCCTCTTCCATACCTGCTGCATGCGCCATTTTGCAGGCTTCCCTTTCAAGGGTCGTCGTCGATGCGGCAGATCGTGTCCGATTCCGAATCGCTTCACTGGTAGCTAAATTAGTATCTTGACACGTATCCTGATACAAGCTGAGATACCAATGTGCATCCATCAGACCGCTTGTTTGCAAACCATGTCCAAAACCGAAACCATAAAGGAACATAAGTATTCCCCGTTTACGCATTCATGCAACTGGACGCTATACAGTGGGATCCGGCCCTACGCAAACATGCAGCTGGGGATGTCGCAGCTTGAGATCGGCAGCGCGAAGTTGCTACATTAATTAAAACCATCGTCGCCCCACGTCTGTGTTGTGAGCCATGCGCCTTCAGCGACGCTGGGTCGAGTCGTACGAACCGGGGAGCAAAGAAAACCCCCATCTGTTAATGCTGCTGCGCATGCCATGCCTGTGCTCTTGTTATCCCCACAAGCTCCAAATTTCGAGCACCCGTGAATGGTTTTTGGCAAAATTCATGCCACACCCCAGGGTGCACAAGCTTTATCACTAAAGTCACAACAACCAGGGCAACGCACGTGCAAGAAGTAGAGTCCTCCATGCCCAGCCAACCACAAGTTTGTTGTATTTCACTGACTCCGTGATTTGGGTTCAGCCGGCATCCAAAGGTTGCGACTCGTTTCCAAGGTTGCAAGGCTGAAGCGCAAAGTGCACATGGAAATTTCCTTGGTTCCTGTCCCTGTCCCCGTCCCCGCTCTGTCTCTCTCTTCCTCTCTCTCTCCCTTCCCTCTCTCTCTCTCTCTCTCTCCCTCGCTCTCTCTCTCTCTCTCTCTATCCCTCTCTCCCCTCTCCCTTCTCTCTCTCTCTCTCTCTCTCTCTCTCTCTCTCTCTCTCTCTCTCTCTCTCTCTCTCTCTTCTCTCTCTCTCTCCTCTCTCTCTCTCTCTCTCTCTCTCTCTCTCTCTCTCTCTCTCTCTCTCTCTCTCTCTCTCTCTCTCTCTCTCCCTCTCTCTCTCTCTCTCTCTCTCCCTCGCTCTCTCTCTCTCTCTCTCTCTCTGCGAGAGCTCTCTCTCTCTCTTTCTCTCTCTCTCTCTCTCTGTACATAGAGAGACAGAGGGTCATAGATAGTAGATAGACGTGGATAAGTTCATAGATAGATGGTTATCTAGCTAGTTAGGCAGCCAGCTTGTTGGTTAGCTAGCAAATCAGCTAAATGGATAGACATATGGACGGGTAGATTGATCGATAGATGGGTGCAAGTAAGTACGTAGGCAGACACATAGGTAGGTGGGTAGATCGCGAGATAAGACCGCCAAGCAGGTGGTTGGACAGACATGAATAGGTATATAGACTTGACAGATAGATACACAACGAGCGAGAGAGGGAGAGAGGGAGAGAGGAAGAGAAGCAGATTTATCGCATCAGACGGGGTTCTATAGGGACCTTCGAAGTGGCTGAGGCCTACGCCGGGCGAGCGCCCGTGCAGCTACTGAATCTCGCGAACATCGCTTTACTTCGGAAAAGAAGACGTGTTTCTTTTGGTGCCTATATTTGGGTCTGCAGGCTGCCCGGGCTGTCATGTTCGTGGCATGGATACGGAATGGAATACTCCAATGCTTCGAACGTCAAGACCTACGAAACACAGTCCAACCCAGGGCGAGGTTGGCGGGTGCAAGAGGGGTGCAACAATTTCAATCACTGAGTTTTGAACTCGGATTTTGAAGGTGTTTTGAGCTTACATGCCCAGTGTTAGGGCTGGAACCCAGAGGTTCGAATATCCCTGGAGCAGAAAATAATCCCATGCCAGAGGCCACTGCACGAGGTTTAGGGCACGTGTCCGAGTTGGCATTTGATGGGCGATCTGGAATTGCAAAGTCGAATCAGCTTCAACATCAGCCAACGTCATTGCCTGAACAAGAAAGAGTTTCAACAAATTACGGGAATCTGTCGTGGGTCCTGTCATAGGGCACTACAACAGTTACAGTGGTGTACCTTCCAAAGTTCTCCGAGAACAGTACGGCTGAAAGCACATGCGATGAACATGATGGAGGTGGGCCACGTGCATCGCAGCAAGAAGCAGTGATCCCGGTGTGGTTGTGACGTTGCTACAGGGATTGTCGCAATTTGAGGTCAGAACATGACACCTGCATTCTTCTTCTTTTACGAAAACGTCCATGCCATTCCCTAAACACTCAAGATACCCAGCGAAGCCAAAACCAATGCAACCAAAGCAACCAAAATCCGACGCATCCAAAACCCAGGAGGAAATCCAAACCAAATAATGAGAAGAACGGTCAAGCCCAACCAACACAACCAAAACGAAAGACACCACCAAATTCCCGGAGGAGATCCATATTCGAAAAAGCAAAAGAACCAGACGAGCCAAACCAAACAAAAAAGCATCATCCCCAGAGGAGATCCAAAACCAAACAAACCGGTTTCCGGGCACCGCCATTGTTGCAGCATGCGAACACTTGTTCTTACAGACGTCGCTGCAGCCGTCATCGTGAGCTGTTCCTCCTTCTGGCTTTTGGATCATGCCTATGTTGATTCTCGTGCCGTGGATGGGAGTCATGGCGGTAACGTTCAGCTCTGAAGCCAAAGTCCCGCTGCTGCTGGCAATGTTGTGCTTTCGCATGAGATGGAACATATTTCTTGCCGCTGTGTTGCTCAGCCTGCTTGGGGGAGAGGCGGGGCAGTGACTGGCGTCCTTCAATATGAACAAGTTTTCAAAACTTGTCGAATAAGGAGTTTGGGTATTCAAATGGCAGAAGTGAGTTCAACAGGATCGTCTAGAGACCAGTGAGTACAGCAAAGATGTTTCATTTGCCCGAAGAGCACTAAGAAGTAACGCCAAACATCGCAACGAACCTGTGTTCTATGTCTCGGCCCCCCAAGCCTGCCTGAACGACCGAACTCCCCATTCCCAAACCAAGCCAGACCCCCCCCACAACCTCTCCTAGCTACTAGTTTCGGTGACCTTCGAAGGGTCATTGTCCGAGCCATGGCTGGGAACGACAGTCTGCAGGAGATTCTAGCTTCCGCCCGGGCCCTGAGCGAACACTTGTAGGGTTTAGGGGTTTAGGGTTTAGGGTGTAGGGCTCAATGAGCGAACACTTGTAGGGTTTAGGGCTTAGAGGTTTAGGGGCTTAGGGTTTAGGGTTCAGTGGATGTAATAGGTCTACTTGAGGGATCGAGGGATGTGAAAAGTAGGGTTACGAGTAGCGCAACTATGTATCTACTTACATTTGAATTAAGGTATTTCGAACCCTCCTTACTAAGTTTCGTGAACCTTTAAGTAGGGTAGTCAGTCACGGTCTTGATTGAAAATCAATACTTGGCTCGTTGCAGGCATCTGGGAGCTCCACGTGTCTTAACGTCTTTTCCTCTTTGGGTTTAGGGTGCAGGTTTTCGGTTTTGTTTGAGGCTCACCCGCCCAAGAAGAGCTCCAAGCCCAGAAGCACTACATTCTAGAGCCTCGAGTCCAAACCTTGTGCAACCTTGAGCCCGAACCCGAACCCTTCAACTTAAAGCCACTACAGTAGAAGCCCAAAAGTTGGAAACCCAATAGCCTCGATCCTTAAGATCAGTCTATAGGGAATCCCAGCACTATTTGGCCTTAATCCGGTTTCCAACTTTATGGGGTTTACTGTAGAGCTGAACATGGAGCCCAAATTCTAGTTCCACATGGTGTGCAACGGCATGCTGCTTGATTACAGGGTACTGCCGGGGATTTCCGGGAACCCGAAAACCTGCAAAGCCCTATACAGATCTCACAGAGCCTCATTCATATATATATATATATATATATATCTATATATATATATCCCCTGTGCCACACCTTCAAGACCTTATGATGAAAATCCTGTAGCCAGTTTATGAAACCTTCAAGCCTCACGACCCTAAACCCTAAACCTCAAACCCTAAGCCCCAAAGCCTTAAACGCTAAACTGTAAACCCTAAGCCCGGACCCCTAAACCCTGAACCTTAAACCCTTAGCCCTAAACGCTAAACCCAAAATCCTAAAACCTATAGTAACCCGTATAGGAAACCCTTATAGTAACCCTACAAACCCCTAAAGACTCCGTTTTGGAGCTTCGCTCAGGTGGGGAAGGTGCTCGAGGGGCAGGCCAGGGTATAGGGTTTAGGGTTTAGGGTTAAGGAGGCTGTCCGGAAAACACCAGAACCCCATGCATACCGTTTTGGGGGGTTTAGGGTTTAGAGCTTAGACGGTTAAAGGTTTTGTTTTAGGCTTTAGGGTTTAGGGCTTAGAGGGTTTAGGGTTCCGGGCTTAGGCGGTTCAGGTTTGTAGGGTTTCAGGTTTGGGGGTTTACGGTTTGGAAGCCCTTGAGCCCGCAACCCAAAGCCCCAAAGAACACCCGATCTCCGAAAGCGCGACGAAGCTGGGTGAACCGAAACCAGAGCTCGGTACCCGAAGACCCAAAATCACCGAAGAGTTGGGATTCCTGTTGTTAGCCTTGTTACCGGAGGGCGGCTTGTTGATCAGCGTTCTAAAGAAGCAGCAGTCGCAGTAGTGTTAAGGATTTAAGATGGTTTAGGCTGCAAACATAGGATTTGCATTTTTCTTCCGAATGCCCAGCTTCAGGCTTTGATTCGGGCTTTTGAATTGCGTTGGCTGCTGAACCCCAAACCCCAAACCCAAGATGCTGAGCGAACCCTGAATCCTCAAAGAACTCGTATCGAACTTACAGAACCCCGAAAGAAGTCCTAAAACGAAGCTTTAAAGGCTTTCGACTATGGGGACAATTGAAGGGAAATCCGGCCCCTGCCCCGCCGCTACAGGGGTTTAGGGTTTAGGGGTTATAAGGGGTTAGGGTGTAGGGTTTAGAATATGTAGAGCTCAACCTTGTTCCCATGAATAAGGCCCTTGCATTGCGGTGGTCGAGCTTCGTGCTTCATGTTGCAGGGATGGGAGAAGGCTGTTTTTCTTACAGAGAACTGTAATACGAATCGTAGTAAGAATCTCTTGGTAATTTCGGAACACTATGAAAGATTTCTATTGAAACCGTAGAGAACCCGATCGCAATCAAACCTGAAGTTGTAAAAGCCTGTAGGATCCCATTCCAGCGCATGCATCCCATATAACCCCAAGGTCTGTGCCGTAAGTGTAAGTGAATCCCCTAAACCTTAAACCCTGAACCCTAAGATTCCCAGAGACCCTTACTTAAGGAATATACCGCAAATCATATTAGGGATCCTACTATAATTTTAAGGTATATTCCTTAATCAAGGAGTTTTAGAAAGCCTGGGTTCTGGAGTCGTAATTTTTTGTAAAGAAGCCCTGAACTCTAAGCTTCTGGAGCCGTGTGAAAGCTCGCCAGGCCCAGCTGCAGAACGCCTTGGAGGTTCTCACGGAGGAGCCCCAGATCCGTTCTTTTGGTTTCAGCTTTTAGGTTTAGGGCTTTTAGGGTTCAGGATTCGGGGTTTACGGGTTTAGGGTTCGGAGTTTAGGGTTTAGGGTTTAATTAGGGTTCAGGGTCTTGGGATGGAGGTGCAGGGGTTGAGGGCGTAACATCGGGTTCCGAATACCAAGACTGTCATGCCAACATGCCCGGGAACTCTCAGTATGCTCACTAGAACAGTACCTTTTGAAGAACCCTTAAAAGGAGCCTTTGAAAAGCTTCTCCTTGTCCCCTTTGCGCTTAACCCTAATAAACCCTAAAGCCCAAAGCTTTACACGCCACGCCCCTATCCCCAAACCTCAAGCAAACCCTAGGTCCTAACCCCAAAAACCCTCAGCCCTAAACCCCAAACTCCGAACCCCAAACCCCAAACACCCGTCCCTAAGAACCTTTACAGGATCCCTTTAGAGGAACCCATGAAGCCCTAAAGCCCTATAAGCCCTATAAACCCCCAAACCTCCTATCCCTGAATTAAGGAATATTCCTTAAATCATATAAGGGATTCTACTATAACTTAAGGTATATTCCTTAATTAAGGGATATTGGAGTCCCCTAAACCCTAAACCAAATAGATCCCTTCTTGGAACCCTTTAAAGGAACCCTAGGTATTCCTTAATGAAGGGATATTGGAGTCCCCTAAACCCTAAACCCTATAGATCCCTTATAGATCCCTCAAAGGAACCCTAGGTATATTCCTTAATGAAGGGATATTGGAGTCCCCTAAACCCTAAACCCTATAGATCCCTTATAGATCCCTCAAAGGAACCCTAGGTATATTCCTTAATGAAGGGATATTGGAGTCCCCTAAACCCTAAACCCTATAGATCCCTTATAGATCCCTCAAAGGAACCCTAGGTATATTCCTTAATGAAGGGATATTGGAGTCCCCTAAACCCTAAACCCTATAGATCCCTTATAGATCCCTCAAAGGAACCCTAGGTATATTCCTTAATGAAGGGATATTGGAGTCCCCTAAACCCTAAACCCTATAGATCCCTTATAGATCCCTCAAAGGAACCCTAGGTATATTCCTTAATGAAGGGATATTGGAGTCCCCTAAACCCTAAACCCTATAGATCCCTTATAGATCCCTCAAAGGAACCCTAGGTATATTCCTTAATGAAGGGATATTGGAGTCCCCTAAACCCTAAACCCTATAGATCCCTTATAGATCCCTCAAAGGAACCCTAGGTATATTCCTTAATGAAGGGATATTGGAGTCCCCTAAACCCTAAACCCTATAGATCCCTTATAGATCCCTCAAAGGAACCCTAGGTATATTCCTTAATGAAGGGATATTGGAGTCCCCTAAACCCTAAACCCTATAGATCCCTTATAGATCCCTTAAAGGAACCCTAGGTATATTCCTTAATGAAGGGATATTGGAGTCCCCTAAACCCTAAACCCTATAGATCCCTTATAGATCCCTTTAAAGGAACCCTAGGTATATTCCTTAATGAAGGGATATTGGAGTCCCCTAAACCCTAAACCCTATAGATCCCTTATAGATCCCTTTAAAGGAAACCCTAGGTATATTCCTTAATGAAGGGATATTGGAGTCTCCTAAACCCTATAGATCCCTTATAGATCCCTTTAAAGGAACCCTAGGTATATTCCTCAATGAAGGGATATTGGAGTCCCCTAAACCCTAAACCCTATAGATCCCTTATAGATCCCTTTAAAGGAAACCCTAGGTATATTCCTTAATGAAGGGATATTGGAGTCCCCTAAACCCTAAACCCTATAGATCCCTTATAGATCCCTTTAAAGGAACCCTAGGTATATTCCTTAATGAAGGGAGATTGGAGTCTCTGGGCTCTGATCCTTTAAGTGGCGGGCCTCCCTGGGACGCGTGGGCCCGCTTTGGCGCCTTGTGGGGCTTTCGGTCCAAAGAAACCCAAGCCGCAAACAAAAAAAGCACACTTTAGGTCTTTGTTGCTTCAAGGATTTATGCAGGGTTTCAGGGTTTAGGAACAAGCACAATCGCGTCATTTAGGATTGGTTATATGGGAGACAAGGCAGAAATCTACATTCCAGGTAGCCCAGCATGACCTCTTTCCATCATCATTTTGTGGGGGGTTTTGGTTTCGAGGGATCTGCGACGTTTTTTCGGCATGTCGCCTAAGTCCGGGGCAACGTTTTGCGCTCCGGGTCCCGGCTAGGGTTTAGGATTAAGAGTGTATGGTTTAGGGTTATCGTTGCGGTTGGTTGTAAAGAGCAGCATTTGGAGCATTCTTGCTCAGCTTTTGTTTGTTGGACGTCCAGCTCCGATGTACGCACCGTTGAACCCGGAAGCAGATGTATGCAGAAATCCTTGAAGCATCTTGAAGACCCGTGTTCGGGGTTCAGGGCTTCGGGGTCTGAAATGGGGTCTTTTCAGTTGGGACAGCTTTTTACATATTTGTACAGTTTCCTTGAGGGGTTCTGTTTATGGGTAGTACTGTAGCGGCCTTAATGATCAAAGTGAGGGTTGAGCCCAAACCCCGGCACCCTAAATTCGAAAGCCCCGAAGAGGGTTTCTGGTTTCTGGGCTTGAGGGCTTATCCTTAGGGTTTAGGGTTTCTGGTTTCTGGGCTTGAGGGTTGAGGACTTAGGCTTAGGGCTTTTAAGGAAAACGGCAGGAGCAGCGCCAACATGGCGAGCGCTTGTCGAACCTCGAGACTCTCGGTTTGAAAGCTCTGGGAGCGACCTTGAGCTCTACCTATAGTCTCGATTGTAGTTCCTTTTTTGGGTTACCTTGTAGGATCCTAACTATAATGATGGTTAAACCAAAGAAAGGAACTACAATGGAGACCGCAGGTAGGGGTTTAAGATTCCACAGGGTCTGGTTCGTTCCTGTGTCTGGCTTTGTTGTCTCAAGCTTTGTTTGTTGGGCCTACGGATTCGAGATAATGTAGGAACCTGATTAAGAAACCCTGGGCCTATGACCCCCAAATAGTAGGATTCATATAAGGAATCCCAATAAAGGCCCAAGGTTTCGTAACCAAGTTCCGACATTACCTGGTTTTCGGAAGTAGAGATGTTGGGATTCGGATTTTCGTCTCGGGTTTAGGGTTACAGGTTGCGAGTTTATTTAAGCATCCAGGGTTCAAGATTTAGGGTTTAGGCTTTCTGGTTTAGGGCTCAGGATTTTGGCTTCAAGCTTGAAGGTTAATGAAGACCCCTAACCCCTAAACCCTAAACCCTAAACCCTGATTCATGTAACGCCTTTCTCTGAAGGCCCCGGACTCAGGATCCCTAGTATTATGATCCCTTGTGGAGGCCAGGAGTGGGGCATTACTCAGGGTCTAAGCCCAAACTCTAACCTCAACCCTACACCCTAAGCCCTTCAAGTCTAACCCCTTAAACCACTACACCCTAAACTTAAACTAAACCTGAGCCCCCGAGTCCGAAACCCTAAACCCAACCGCCTTAGTAGGCCTGCAGCCCGCTCGAAACCAAAAAAATCCTGAGCCAGATTCCTGTAAAGGTCCGTAGTTGAAGGCATTAGCCACCAAGTTCGCAAGCCCAGGCAAAAGTTGTCCTCCCGGGACTCTTTCAAATCAGACGCACAACCAGACAGCGTGACCGAGCGAGACAGCCTCGACGTGCCTTGACTCCTTAAAGGATCAGGGGACTTAGCAAGTAGGGTTCCTTAATGGGCTCCTTAAAGGGATCTATAGGGTTCCTTAAATGGATCTATAGGGTTTAGGGTTGAGGGTCTACTTGGAGGGTCAGGGGACGTAGTAAGTAGGGTTATGAGTAAGGTAACCATAGTTATACCTACTTATAAACCTCCTCAATGTACGTATAACCCTACTTACTAAGTCCCATGATCCCCTAAGTAGGGGCTTAAAGTGATCTATAGGGTTCCTTAAAAGGGATCTATAGGGTTTAGGGTTTAGGGTCCACATATAGGGGCTTAAAGGGAAGTCCCAGGAGTCTCTCCGAAGACTTTCGGGTCGGGAAGTTTGGGGTTTGGGGCACTGCGTGGTCTGCAAGACGTTCGGGTGGAAGGTCCTAGACCCTAAAGCCTTAAAGCCTTGAAGCCTTAAAACCCTTAAAGCCCTAAAGCCCTAAAGCCTTAAAGCCTTAAAGCCTTGAAGCCTAAAGCCCTGAGCCGCTTCGGCTAATTTTTTTTAGATCTCAATTGGGCACATCGCGGGTTTCGGGATGTTCTGGGAGCCTTGCTGCCTTGCTTGGGTGTGGGTTTAGGGGTTCCGGGTTTGGGGCTTTGGCACCAGAGCTTAGGTGTTTTGGGGTTTGGGGTCCAGGGTTTTGGTTTAGGGTTTAGTGGTTTAGGGTTTTGGCTTTTGGGTGTGGGCGCGGGGCTTTCGAATCAGGCGTGGGGTTTAGCGATCTAACTCTAAGCCTCAGAATACAGCAACCTGAAGCTCCGACCATCCCCTTCCACAACAGGAGTAAAGTGGGAAACCTTGGGCCTAACGGCTCGTTGAAAGGGGTCTATAAGGGTTACTTTACGGGATCCACAAGGGCAGTATCATAATGCAGGAACTTGATTTAGGAACCTTGGGGCTTCAATTTGGGCTCCTTGGACGAATCCCACTAGTTGGGTGGTTATAGGCGCAGGGTTTCTTAGTCAGGTTCCTACATTGCCGGAACCTCAATAATTACGGACTATAGTTGGCTTTTGAAATTTGCTATCGATTATTGCAGTGGCCTTGAGCTTCAAGCCGACACAGCTCGAGTCACAAAGCCTGAGCCCAGGCACAGCAATTGCTGCAAACCTCTTTGAACACCGAGGTCTAGGGTTGAGGGTTTAGGGTTTAGACAATGAAATATTCCACCGTTGTAGCACAGTGTGACAGCCCTCAGAAAAATCCGGAGCAACGATACGAGAATTGGAATTCATCTTTGCAGAACTTGCCGCAAACTCACATAATGACCACTGGGCCAAGGGCCAAGATCCTCTTAAAGAATCACCTCAGAATTTGCTAAAGCTCCTTTGCAGGCCTCGGATCAAGGCGAGCAAGGCAAGAGCTCCATCGACGTCGCCAGCATGGGCAAGCCTGGCCCGAGCGAAGCTGCGAAGGGCGATCAGGAGCTGCGGAGTCTGGGAATCCCTGGGTTCAGGGTTTAGCTAACCATTGATATCGGAGGAGCTAAGGAGCCAGGGATGATGATAATCCCTAGTAAATAAGGAGCTAAAGAGCCAAGGGAACCCCAAAACCACTGCTTAGTTAGAGTCTTCGGTTTAGGGCTTGCGGTTTGGGGCTTAGGGTCAGGTTTTTGCGGTTTTCGGTATATTGTTTTCAGTTGGTTCGGGTGCAGGACTTTTGGTTTGAGGGTTTGGGGAAGAACCTAAAGCCTAAAAGGTTCGTTTTGGTGTTGTCGGAGAGTATTGTAAGAGCAAACTCGGATGATCCAGGGCCTCGCTGTGGGATGTCACCCTCCCGCGGACAGGGACACAGACACTTGCAGTCTCATTCGATGGTTTCTGTGTTTGGTGTGCTTGGTGCCAAGGGCCCTAAACCCCTAAGCCCTAAACGCCATGGGGAATCCAAAATGTCCTTCATCTGCTAAACTCTAAAGCAACATGCACAATGCCCAAACCGCCCAACAGCCTAAACCCTAAACGTTAAACCTCCTAAACCCCTAAACCCCTAAAGCCCTAAACCCTAAACTCCAAGGCATTCAAAAACAAGAAAAACCCTAAACCCCTAAAGCATAAACCCTAAACCCCGCATCCATCGACCTTGAGAGGAAGACAAGCCGAAGTCGCCAGAGTCACCTGATTCCCCCGAGTCGCCAAACTCGCCCCTTGGCTTTCGGGGACTTTCGCAACCCTTAATGGGAATTCCTAACGGAAACCCCTAAAGAGAGCACTCAAACGGATCCCTTATTGGGATGTTTTTAGGGTTTACCTCGGCCCCTCATAACCCTACCATCAAGACGTATATTCTGCGCATTCCAGTGGGTGTGACTCAGTGACGAAGAACAGCTGTGGGATCGGGCTTTTGCCGACGACCCAAAACAGCTAACAGGTTTGAGCTGACCAAGCTGATAATAACTATTTTCAGCCATTTCTTTGGGCACATGTTGTTGTAGGAATGCAACGTTTAGCACAGCAGCTTTCGCTACCGATCAGCTGGCGACTGGAACTCACGACTTTGTGAATGCAAGAGAACCGGCGACCCAAAAAGTCACGAATAAAACGCCATCGTGTCGACGCACCAACATTTAGAATTATGCCGTTGCGCTGTGCCGACGTACGTCAAACATTCCCCACCGGGTCGAGCACCCTGCATGCTCGCAATGATATCGCTTCGCTTTTTTGCTCTCGCTGACGCCGACGCCGATGTGGATGCCGCCGAAGACAGCGCAGTGACAGACCGACACCGCCCCACCGACCACCAACGTCGAGTAGAGGGCCTCATCCTTCAGTCAATTCTTATCGGTGCTCAGACGACTGCGACTTGTAGAAATCCCACTTCGTCGCATCACCCTCTTGCAGCTGGTCGTCCAGATCACCTAGCATCACGGTGCTGCGCGAAGCGCCCGAAACCAAAGGCCGCTTGCCGTGCGCGCCAAAGTAGTTTGAGCCAGTGTCGGAAGAAACTGCAGGCCAGCCATCCAGCCGCAGCCCGGAGCTTGAGAAGTCAGCCCGGTCTTCGAAGTCATACGCCGATAGCCAAGGTTTTGGAGACCTATCTGACGGCATCGCAACTGCAACCAATCCTGGCCATGACGGCTACCGTCTTGCACCTTGCAGTGCATCTCGGGCCATTTGTACTTTCTGGTCGGGATGATGCATGCCATGACCTGGACGGACGATCCTTTCGAGAACCCGGAAAGGGCTGCAATCCAGTTTTTTTATAAGCAGATCGCACATCCCACCCAGTCCATGCCGATTCCTGGCATCGTTGAGGCTGCAGATTACGTTGTCAGCCTGGTTCGCAGGGCAGCAAGGCGTATCCAAACATGAGGGTTCGGTGTGAGAGAATATGCATCCGCAGATACTCCGAAACAGTCAAAGCGAATTTGGGCCGAGCTATTTTCAAAAGGTGCCACAAGAGGAACGCAGGGCTATCGAGCGTGTGCTGTTGCACGGGCGCTCCCCTGAACAGATCAGGCCAAATATTATGTGTTCCGCCCTATGTGCTTGCCCTCCAGCCGAATAGTGCTTCGGCATTTTAGTGCTATAAGTTTCGATGACGAAATCATACCACCTCACCATGGACGGATGCATCTTTGCCACTTGCGACGTTCTTTCGCCGCTGACGAAATGACTGGGAATTTTGCCGATTCAGCATTCTAAAACGAGGGATTGTCTCGCTTCGCCCAACTGTATCCTCGTCGCCCTGTAGTTTCGCCTCCTTGTTGTAAGGCGTGGCATTTCCCTTTGTACAGCATCGTATCCGGCATAGCGTTTCAATATTGGACGGCGTGACTTGCTTCCCTTGAAATAACAACTCTGCCAAGTTTTGGCCGGAAAGCATTTTACAACCGACTGCGATGTGTTGAGCAGCACTGTGATGCACCGTGGCAGATGCGGGATGTGCGGCGCTGTTCCGGTTGATGCTGTGTTGGGTTTCACAGCACAAACTGCCTCTGTCGGGTCGAATCCCACTTTGCCTGTACCAAGGCAATCCAAATATTGTGCCGCCTGTACCTTTGACCCGTGCGCGCATGCGTCTCTCACGTCGCAGTTGTGTTGACGGCATCGCCATCCTTTCGGTCCCCGGTCCCCACTTTCAAGTCTCGCCGTTGCATTGTTTGCCGTTAATTGGTGACCGCCACAGGGGGCTTCACATGCTGCGCATTGCTGTGCCTCCCTGTTCGAACGACAAGCTGCGCGGGTTTGCAGTACAACTGGTGCAAGAGTGGCACAGAGCATGTGCTTTACAAATCCGCTTTTGACATGAGCATGCGCGTTTGTCGCGTGATGTCAAGCGCATCGAAGTTGCTTGCGATTTAGCAACGCCACAACGCCGCGCTCGTTACCCCAGCGGCCGTGCTGGTGAGCCCAGAGCCATGGCCGACACGACAGCCAACGCTCACGTCACGGAAGCGCTGGTCCATCTACTGCGTGGTGCTATTGGTATTGACCCACGTGTATCTTTGCGGTCCATCGCTTAGTAGCTGAATGGATACATTTACACTTATTGGGATAGTTTTCCCCGCTACACATTTGAAAGTGTACTCTTTTGGTGCCTTTTGAATTCAGCTGCTAAGATCGACGACACGAAAACCTGTGACCATATACCGCGCGAAGCTCGTTGGCCGGAGCATGTCGGAGCCGAGGCCGAGCTTGCAGCTTTGCTGCCTGTACCAATTTGTGGATGCCGCGGACAGCGCAAAGCGACCCGCTCATCCCTGTTCGGTAGCATTGTGTAGGCAGGGCTTACTTCGCAGCTCATGCAAATGTTGACACGCTCATGCACGAAGGCGATGCGGTCTGTGCATAGATTGGGGATACATATACGTTCGCAAATTGGGTTCCTCTCCATGGTGATCCATTCCCGGCTGCCTTGGTGCAGGTATCGCAGCCCGCCCGTAAGTTCCCGGACTGCGGCAACTGCTGTTCGCCACGTTGTGTATTGGGCGTGCTGGTATCAAAAACATTCTTGAAGACTGCCTGTGCTGACCAATGCGTTTGCGACAACACTTAGGGTTTGCGAGTATCTGCAGCGCCCTGCGCTGCTTTCATGAATGCGTGGCGGCCTGACGGTATCGCCATGCTGTGGCCTGCCGTGATTGCATTCATCTAGATTCATTGAGTGATCACAGGGCAGCTTGCTTAGGTGCTGGAGTCCCGCGCGGTCCACCTAGCTTTGTGCACATATGCAGAGCTGCCGGAGCCAGAGTCGCAGCCAATGTCCTGCTTCGTGACCTGCACATCGTCACCCAGCAGCACGACGACCAGCGTATCGAGGTTACTACTGTAGTATCGCCCACCCGGCTACCTCGGTAGGGCGGTGTCCGGCTCGCCATCGATAGTACCTTCGTCTCGTCCCTCGATGCGCGGCCGCCTGCGGCGACACCAGCGCAACGCAATCGGAGCAATTCGCCGCATCGCACGCGCAGATACAGAGCGCACCTACCCAGAGCTGTTGCGCACCTCGTGATGCCGACTCGTTGTCCTTGATGTTGGAGCGCAGAAGATGCAGAGGCCACCAGTTCGTCCGACGCTTTTGCCGTTGCCGAGCACGCTCGGCACCTCCACACCTGTGGGCCAGCAGCAAGTGGGTGAAGTGATGGTCTGGATTGTCGTGGGTTGGCGGCCGCCTGATCCTGTGCGGCTTCGCTGTTGTCGAAGCCCCTCCACGGCACGTCGCCGAGCACCCGCGACACAGCCAGTCGCGACTTCAGCGGGCCACCGCACCCGTTTGCCTGCGGCCCAGCACCTTTCCCCGTAGAGTCATGGTGCTGTTGCAGAGAGGTCTGTGAAAATCATTGCCGGAAACAAAAACACGTGGCTACGGCACTTGACTCAGCATGCATCCACATTTCGAACGTTTCATCCAAACGTAACTTGCGAAAACAAAAATTGTTCGAGGTCCTGGTAGGCACCCGAACATGAGGTTGGAACTCCAACACACGCCCGAAGTCTCCGCGCCATGCTCCCCTCTTTCTATAGCGAGCATGGCATTACCGACATTAGCCGGTTACACGGGATACTCATTTCCTCGCGAATAGGGCTGCAGCATGTCCACGACCCAGGTACTCCCAGGTTCAGGACCGATCCGGCCCCTACGGTCTGCATGGGAACGACACGAGGAAGGGTTTTGAGCCAGCCTGACCTTTTTTTACTGTTCTGTGTAAACTTAACTTCGTTTCGCGATGTGAAGTTCTGTCGCTGCATTCGTTTTTCGTGCGTGTGTGTGCGGAGCTCCCCCTCTAGCCGGAGCTGGGTGTCGCTGGCCCGCACCCAGCTTCGCACGAGCTGCTTGCAGACGCTCGCTGGCAGGACGCTCCTCGACCCAGCCGCAAAGCGTGACCGTGTTGCAGCGCAACCTGGACTTTCCTTGCTTTGCAGTTGAAAGGCTCGCCAAAAACAAAACAAATCTCGAACATTGAGCATGTACCTGGCACGGGGGCTTGCGAAACCGCGCGCAAAAATGGCGATGGGACAGATCTGATGCTTGAGAATCAACACGGCATGACTTGGCAATGCTTACCATGGACATTCCCGACTCATTTGCGTGTTGTTTCACCGTACATGATGTTACGTATCTGGGAACGCAGCAAACGGAGGAATGCCTAAAACGACCGTGGGTCATAGTCAAAAAGTGGTCCATCGCGCAGCAAATCATTCCAACATGGCCGGAGGAGTGGAGAGAAGAATGGATAGGAGAGGAGAGGCGTGATGGCGGACTGTCAGGAGCGCGCAGGGCGAGAGTGGAGGGGGGAGGAGACGAATTGAGTGGAGATTACTGCGGGCCTTGCAGAGCCCGGTTGCGCACCAAACGCCATCCATCACCGCTGCGCAGCAATCAGCAACCTACCTCCGAGGTCAAGGCTTTACCGCTCCACAGTGGGATGCGGTTCCGGCGGCCCCTCCAGCTGCCCCCCGCAGCGACGAAGCAGGTGACCACTTGCGAGGCTGGCAACGCCCCGCCGCCCACGCCTGTGACGAGCGCGCGCTCGAGACGCACTTTGCAACCCTTTCCCCCGCGTCCCAAGCGCTGCTGCTGTCGCAGACAGGCCCACATGCCAGCCGCAGCATCTCTGTCCTGCCAACGCATGCGGATGTCGCCATTCCTAGTGACCTCTTCCGGGTGATGCTGTTGCGACGCCTCCGCTTGCCACTCCCCCTCGCGCCCCGCGCTTGCAGCTGCCGGGGGCACCTCGATGCCTTGGGAGACCACCGTGCCGCATGCGCGACATCCGGGGCCCTTGCTGCGCGCGCCATCCCCTTGGAGCGCGCTCTTGCGAGAGTATGCCGCGAAGCGGGAGCACGGGTGGCCATCAATGTGCGTCTCGCCGACATGAACCTTGATGTTCCCGTGCACGATGCACGCCGCATCGAAGTTGTCTGCAATGGGCTTCCGCTTTGGCATGGACACCAGCTCGCAGTTGATGCCACTATCGTCAGCCCAGTCGGGCGTGATGGGGAGCCCCGGGAGCGGTCCCATGCCCGAGCTGGTGTTGTCCTTGCGAATGCAGCCAGGCGCAAACGCCGACAAACCTACCCGGAGCTCAGCACGGCACGCCGGTGCCGCCTGGTCGTCTTCGGCATCGAGGTTGGGGGGCGGTGGGCACCTGAGGCCGCCACTTTCGTCCGCTTGCTTGCGCGTGCACGCTGCGAGTGTGCCTGCCATCCTTCGGCCCGCTGCTCAAGCCGCATGGGTCCTGAGGTGGAGCGGAATCCTTGCTGTCGCTGCCCAGCGCGCGCTTGCCGCCTCGTTGCTACACCTCCCTCTCGCCAACGAGTGCACTGGTGGAGGGGCCGAACCCGCTTTGCACGAGCTGCTCGCTGACTTGCGCTGGCACGACTCGCTTGAGTGCAGTCGCATGCCCAGCTGTGCTGCGTGAGTCCTTCCGTACGCCGTGTGGGCACAGGGACCGCGCGTTTGCAGACGGTTGCAAAAAGGTGCGTTGAAAAAAAAAAAAAGAGGTGGAATCGAAGTTGCAAGTCCTCAGGCTCCTCGCACAGGCGCGAGCTGGGCGTGCGCATGCTGCCGTTCGGTCGGCTCTGCGTGCAGCCTATGTGTCTCGCTGGAGCAGCATCATCGCCGTCGCAGCGCAAAGGGCCCCCGCCGGCTCCTTGCTGGAGCTCCCTCTCGACACCGTTGCCTCTGCTGCCGGCGAGCCGGCTGTGCATGAGGTCCTGCAGGACGAGCGCTGGCTGCACGCCCCTGCCCTCAGCCGGCTCCCGCTGCGGACCTAGGCTGACGCCGTCACGTAGACTGCAGGTGCACAGGGACCGTGCTCGTACTGGTCGCAAAAAAGTGTGCGTAAAAAAAAATCGTCGCTTTTCGGCAAACATGGGAAAACCAACCTTTCCAAGCTGGTTTAATCGTAGGGTACCACGGCTTCGGCTTCCCCCGCTGTCATCCACGAATCTGCGTTTAGAACCCCAGCGCAGTATCGCTTTCTGATCCCTTCTCCTCCACTCTCGCCCTGTGCGCTAGGAGCGCACTCCTCTCCTGTCCACACTCCGCCCTGCTACTCGCCTCTCCTTTCTCCGCCCCACTCCTGTGCTCTCCACTCGTTTGCTTTCCTCACCTATCCTGTCCAGTCTTCTCTACTCCTCCGCTCCTCCCGTTCTGTTCTCTCCACTCTCGTCCCCTCTGCCCTTCTCTCCACTCCTTGGCTCCTCCGCTCTGCGCTACTCTCCACTCCTCCGCTTTCTTTCTCCTTTCCTCACCACGTTTTCCATTCATTTTTACTCCTGCGCTGGCCACTCCTCTCCATTCCTGGCTTCTCCACGCTTCTCCTTTCCTCCACTCTGTTTTCTCACCTCTCCTGTCCGCTCCTTTCCCTCCACTCCTTAGTGTCAGTTGCGAGCGACACAACCAGGAATGGTACTGTGTTGACAAGCATCACGTGTCTCTGTGAGCGTTTGTTTTTATGTGTGTGGGTGTGTTAGTGTGGGAACGTTGCATGATGATGTGAATCCGCGGAGGCAAGAGTGGAGCGGACAGGAAGGGAGAGGAATGCACAGGGGTAGCAGAGAAGAAGTGGAGAGCAAAGGCGAAAAGGAAGTGGAGAAGACGGAGGAGAAGAGGAGGGTGGACACGAGAGTACTGAGACGAGAGGTGGAAAGTGCACGAGTCGAAAGAAAGGGAGGAGAGTGGAAAGAAAAGGAGAAGTGGGGAAAAGAGAGGAGTGGAGTGAGGAGGAGTGAACAAGAGTGTACAGGAGAACTGAGGAAAGGTAGAGGAGCGAAGAGTGGAGGAGTAGAGTATTAGTAGAGTGGCCAACTTACCCTTGCCTAGACGAAAGTAAGGGCCTAGGACCTTGTCCTTCCCAGGCCGTTTTCTGGGTCGGGGCACAAAAATGCTAGTTTTCGACCATTTGAGAACCGGCGAGGCAAGCATTGCCAAGGAACCTGGGCCCTTCATTTTAGACTGCTTCGGTGGGCCCGAAGACGAACCTGAGACCCGTCGTTTTAGACGTCTCTGAGACTGAGTTTCGGTCTGATTCAACATGCGCCCCCGACATGTAAAAAGTTTTCTTGGATCCGACCTGAGCCCCCTCATCACAGACGGCTCACGGCGAACCTGGGCCCCCTCATTTCAGATGGCCGCGGAACCTCCCGCGTTTGTACTGTTCGTGCGCATTTGGTACGGCCAGCTGTCCGCTTATGTCTGGTGAAACTCTACTGGGCCAGCGACGCAGTATCCACCAAGGCGAAGGGTGCCAACAGGGGGATGCTCTCGCCCCCGCGTTGCATGCCCTTGGCCAAGACGATGCATTGGTCGTTGCTGACGCACAGCTGCGCCCTGGAGCAATGTCTCCCTGCCTTTTTCGACGACGTTTACTTCGTCACTACGCCGCCACGGGCGCGCAAGGCATTCGACATCGTTTCCAATTCATTCCAATTCCATGGAAAGCCGAGCAGGCTCGGCCGCCAATGTTGGCAAGACCCACGTGTGCAACCGCGCTGGTGGGCCAGCACCCCCAGGCATCGCCGCACTTGGGGCACGCGGGCAGCTTGGAGATGCAAACTGGATGCAAACGAGAACGGGCGTGCATGCGTCGCACTGGGCACCCCAATCGGGCATCAACGGCTTTTGTATGAACCCCCTATGCTGCCGGACCTCCAGTGTGAGTTGCTTTTGGTGGCCATTTGCCTCGCCAAGAGGACCCGCTGCCGCTGCCGCTGCCGCTGCCGCTGCCGCTGCCGTCGCTGCGGCTGCTGCTGCTGCTGCTGCTGCTGCTGCTGCCGCTGCCGCTGCCGCTGCCGCTGCCGCTGCCGCTGCCGCTGCCGCCTGCCTGCGAGCCGCTGCAAAAATTGGACGCGCGCTCGGCGGTGCCTTCCTGGCACGACGTATACACAATTGCCCGTGCCCCGCACAAAACGACGTGCCTGAACTTGGCTATGGGCTGGCAGCGGCACGGTTCTCGCGCTTGCGCTGCCACCAGGCTGCCACTTCCGCGAAGCCGAGTTGTTGCCTACCCTGCAACCCTCTGGCCAACCGTCATTGACGACCCAGAGCAGCCCGCGCCGCACGAGGCTTGTAAACGTGCTGAAAAGCGGCTGACAAATCTTGTGAAGTTCCCATTTGTGCAGGCTCCTTGTTCTTGTTTTGCTTGCGCAATCCCAGCGGAACTGCTCAAGTGCAGGGGCTCGTGAATCTATGAGAGCAACGCTCAAGAAACCCCACCAGCGGCGCAGCCAACTCTGCCTGGCCGCACGGCGCAGGGCGTCCGGATCGCTCGGCTCGGAAGCGCGCGTGAGTGACCAGGCGAAGCGACTCGGCACTCGATCCATCGCCCGCCAAGTTCGCATGCGAGGACGCATAGTCGCTGTGCTCCAGGTCGGGATCAGCTCAAGGTAAGCTGCGCGCTGACGCCTTTCAGCCACAGCGATGGCGGCGCCGTCGAGAGAGGCAGCAGAGGGCTCGGGCCCGGTTCGAGGGCACGCGGCGTGGTGATCGCCGTATGCGCCGACAGCGGCACCGCAGTCGTACCCGCATGCCGCATATGTATGTCGAGCGCCCGGCAAAGTCAGCCGCAGCCGCGGCCGCAAAGATATCAGCATGCGATCGGGTGGCAAGGGGGGCCAGCCTCACTTGGGACGGCACGGACGCTTCATGCAAATGTTTCGGCGCATGCTCCCCGAGCAGGGTGACGAGCGAATCGCAAATCACAATTGTGGCTAGGGGTGCGCGAGGACATTTGCGCCAACGTTGCGCAGTTGGCACTTACTCCGTCAAGGGTTTTCCGACTCCCGCGGTTTGCGATCTTCCCCGTCGCTGCTAGTTTTCTGGCAACATCTCGCAACCAAGTCTGCTGTTCCGGCCCCTTATTGGAGCGCACAAGATCGTCACCGTGCCGTGTTGCCGTATACTGCTTGTGGCTACCTGATGGTGTTGGACCTACGTGACGGGATGTGCGAGAGGGATACAAGTTGTGTTTTCACAAAAATTCCTTACTCTTGGCGTTGTGACTTTTTTAGCACATAAAAAATTGACGTCGAGTGGCGGCGTCCGAGGCAGGTGAGACGTGTGTGGCCACATGCACGGTCAGCTCCATGTCGGCAGGGGTTGCATCACCAAGGCCCCCTCGCACCATCAGAACCATGAGCAGCTTCGTTCCATGGGAGGACCGTTGCCTGGTGTAGGCATGTGTAGGTGGTGCAGTTTTTTCAAGTGGGGGTTGCATGTCGTGAGCTTCCCCGGCAGGATTACGACGTCAGGTCATCAAGGAGGACATCCTTCATGACAAGCGCTGAAGGAGCGACTTGTGGCCTACCCGAGGATTGGCCCACTTGTATCTCGAAGCGTTTAGAGTTCCAGTGACGGTGTTTGTAGGTCGTTCGATTCGCTCGTTTGTGCATTTATTTCGCAAATCGGCAGATCGCCAGCCGTAAATCATGCAGAAATGCAAGCAGGAAAGATTTTGAGAATGGGTTGGTGTTACTGTACTGACCACATCGACATGTATCCACCATTCGGGCCCTCATGCCCCAGTTACAAAAATTTTCTTCTGTTGAGTTCATGGTTCAGAATCTACTTTGCCGACTCCGTGCCAAGGTGTCAAAGCTCGTCGATTCGGAGGTTTGCCGATGAAGACCTCCGCTTTAGCAACGATCGCAGGGCCTCTTGGTGGCAATTGTATACCGACAGCTCCCACGGTCGCAGGATGGGCAGACATCCAAGCATAGCAGCATATTTGGCAGAAACTAGACGAGTTATCTTCAGCTCGCTTCGTATTGGTGTCTGATCCTGCCTATGGGGGATCTCCTACTTTCTGAGAGTTATGACCTCTTGGCCGTCCGCTGCCAAACTGATGAACGAATTTGCATGCAAAGCTGAGCCAACTAATCTGAGTGACTGCATGCGTGAATAAACTTGATAATTGATAATTTGTAATTCGGAATTCACGGCATTTTGCTGAACCCCTGCAATGTCATGTCAATCTGATCCTCGCTGCCTCAAAACGAGCAATGCTTGGGTTGAACATTTACACTGCTGTCTCCTTTAACCTGCAAGATGCTCGAACTGAGCTTGAGAATTCGCAACTATGGACTTGTATCCCTGCTTCGTGTATTCAGCCATGCAGGAGGCAAAAAAAATCGCAACATCATGTAGAACACGTTTTTCCGATGGCAATCATAGTCTCGCCATGTGCGCACATTATGCATGTGGAACATAGTTGGAAGACATCATGGGCAGCTAAGCCTTCCAAACTTCAATGATTGTACTGAACTGTTCGCACATCGACAAAAGCAACTTTGTTTTTCGAGTTGAAGCAGTTCAAACTTGTGCACGGTTTTCGACTCACAACATGAAGCACTTCATAGCCGGTCTTCCTTGGAAAAGAGAACCATTGTTTAGATTATGTGTTCGCCGAAAGATATGTGGAGATATTTGAACCGATTCTGACATCCCCAGACCCTGCAACCCTAAACCCTGAACCTTAGACCCTACATACCCAATTCAACAAACGCCCAGGGAGATGAATGAGCGGTGCTGCGCCCAGTCGCTGCTTGCGCGTGTGCTCTGTCGTGCCCACCGACCGTGACTGAATTTAGCGTGGTTGCGAGGATCACAATGAAGTACGTTTCCATGGTGGCGCTGGATAGCAAAACACATCGGTTTCTTGGTTAAACAAGCATCGGATGGAGTTGTGCAATGTTTTTTCCCGGCCTTCGCACAGACGCTGACTCTGAGGGGCCGATGCATCTTCGACCCATCCGGAATCGAACGAATTGCCTTCGACATGCTGGCCATGATTTTCTTGCTTTATGACTTGTGCCTGACACCGGTGACCATCGCGTGGGATTTCCCCATGAGCGGGTGGTTGTTGCCGCTCGTCATCATTCATAGAAGTTCCATGGATATGCATGGCATTTCTGCGCTTTGAACTTGTCGAGAAATTGGTACAAAAGTGGTGCAAAGCAAACAAAACCCAGGTACTGCACCGCAGCCGTCGCTGTATTTTGGACACTAGATATGATGATGACATTGCGGACAGCATACTACCACGCAGGCCAGGTCTCGCTCCGTAAGGGTTCAGGGTTTAGGGATGTTTAGGGCCGTGAGACCTCAGATAGCAGGAACTTGGGTCGTTATGCTTCTTGAAGTTTCGCGTTGCTTTTGAAGTGGTGGTTCTGGTGCGCCCTGGACATATGCAGGACATGAGCTTTACCAGCTCATTTGCTGGGGACGTTTGGGAAGGTAAGTTTGAATTTCACTGCCTGTGAGAAAGACCTGCGCCCGCAAAGCCTTCAACCCTGAACCCCGAACAGTTGAAGCCGACAACTGAACTGAGCAGGTAAGCTGGAGCCGGGTGCCAAGATTCTCCTGTCATCGATATGGGAGTTTCCGATATTTAGGGGTACCTTATAAGGTAGAATAAGTATTTTGGTCCTTATAAGAAGGGTCCTACTATTTGGGGTCCTATATCAGCGTCCCCTATTTTCGGAAACTCCCATATGGCGCACGTCATTTGCTTACCGCTTTGCTTTAAGCTGTCGCGCCTGGGAATCGAGGACGAGACCAGCCATGATCTTCCGCAGGTATGCTAGGACTGGGCGCAGCGTTTTTCAGTGTCCAACAAGCTATTGCCCTGCTGGTACTACCAGCTGCTGACAGTATGATTGGAGACGATTGCGAACAACTTTCCAGGACCACGTTTGTCTTGGATTTGTTCATTGCAGCTGGGCTTATGAAACCCGCAAACGGGGCTTGTTTCGTTTCAGGTTCAGGCTCATGTCTGATAGGCGAGGGCTTGAGTTATTTGCGAGCGTGTGTTCAGCAGCACGTTTTTTTTGTGATGTTGTGGATGTATATGAATGTTAATAAATATGTAAAGCTAGGATTTGAGACAGGTCTGCGTTGATTGGTTGACAGTCTTCGCGAACACGATCTTCCCAGAGGAGCAGGTGCACACAGGGCTTGCACAAGAATCCACATACGGGCGCGCTGCGAGGGGGTATTTTTTGGAAAGCTGTAGAGCAGTTTCTGAGTTTCTGATATCTCTCGAAGATCGCAAAAAATGGCCGCACGCCATTGGCAGTGTCGATGGTGTCGTTTGCATGTCGAGGGTTCGGTTACCTCGATACATGCGGGCAAGCAATGTGCAGTGTAGAGGGCGTAAAAACCTAAAGCCCTTACATACACCATTCTAAACCCTGAGCCGAAGCTTCAATTTTCCTTAAATCATCGGGAAAAGCCCTAAACCTTAAACCCTCCGAATCCTGCTCGTATGATCATGTATTGTGTTCCCCTCCCTCAACCGGTACGGTAGTCTGGATGCTTTGCGGCGAAAAGACACGAGGGTTCACAGAAAAAAACCTCCGACGCCTGGAAACCGACATGGTCGCCGCCCCACAGGCCGGCGAGAACCCGGAAGTCATCGGCCTTATCCTCAACTCTTGCAAAAAAATGCTGTGTGGGTTTTTGGCTTAGGGTTTTGGACTTGGGGTTTAGGGGTTCGGGTTTAGGGCTTAGGTGGTTTAGGGTGTAGAGTTTCACCAAATTTTGGCATGGATTCCGAAGTTTGCTTTCCTCCTTGCTCTTGCAAAGCACGCCGTCCGAAAGGTGTTGTGTCAGTAGGGTCCCTAGAGGCTCCAATATCCCTTAATTAAAGAAAAATATTTTAAATTGTAGTAGGATCCCTAATATGATTTAAGGGATATTCCTGAATTCAGGGATATTGGAGTCAGTAGGGGCTGGCTCAGCCTGGCCGGACGTTCACGCATCCAATACTCGCAGCACCTACAGTATCACAGGGTCCCGAATCATCAGGCGGACAATGTCTCAGGATTCCCGCTCCACATAAATTCTCAGGGTTCCAATTCTGGGGCTTGCTAGACAACCCAGGATGGACAAGGGTGCAATTGCACACTACAAGCATAGGCTTTGTTGTTAGACGGTGTTTACTTTCCCCTGTTCTATTCAATTAATGCTATCTTGCTTGGTACTACCCGTATCATTGTAGTTAACGTAGGATGTATAGGAATCCTACCGTAATAGGTGTTATGAATAAACGGGTGACTCGAGGAGTCCTCATCAAAGGCAGTCCTCCTTGGCCATTTAAATCAGGGGTCTTATTGCCAAAGCTGAACAACTAGGAAAAGGTTAACCATCTCATTTGTCCATTAAGCCCTAAACCCTTGGATCCTAAACCCTAAACCCTAAACCTAAACCTTAAAACTCTCAAACCCTAAACCCTTAAACCATGAACTTTAAACCTAAACTGTAAAACCCTAAACCCTAACTCCCATCAAAGCCTCAGCTCGACGCCGAGGTGCAAAGCTGGTCCGCTTCTCCAAGGCGACACGCGTCGTGCGCATCGTGAGCGCAACTCGACTGCCGCTTGTGGGTTTGAGGAAAAGGGTCTATAGAGCTGAGGTTTTAGGGTTCTGGGCTTTGGGTTTGCGGTTTGTTTGGGGATTGCAGGGAGGATCATTCTGCAGTTTAGTGTGCGTTTGGCCATGCGCTGGTCATGCACAACCTTTCTTTGCCACAAATTTCCCAATATTGGGTACTTGTCTGCGGTACTGGTTCAGACCACAGGTTTCCATTCCGAGACTTTGGTGCGGACTTACTTCGCTGGCGGTTCAGGCGTTCTCGGAACACGTCAGGCTGTTCGTGAGCACATGCGCTCGTCCTTAGGTCAGTGTTGAGATGAGATGACGACACTTCCAAACTTCACGTGGTGTTGGGGGGGTCAGGGTTGTCATGCCCAGCTTTTGGGGCTGGCACTGCGTGGCTATTCAAGGACTTGCATACGGTGCTTGTCGGTGTTTGCGCATGCGCAGGGGCCTTTTCTGGCCAGCGCCTCTAAAGTTAAGCTGGGTAGGGGTCTCAGAGGCAAGAACCGGCTCGACGACTTTTCTAGGTGATCCGATCCCCAGTAAATTCGGTCTGGAGATGCATTGCAGTCCCTGCTCAAAAAGAATGCTTTGAGGGTGTAAGCGCAAGCAAACGGCCACAGCAGGCGCATGGCAACTCTGTTCCGAGCCTGCAAACTGTGATATGCCTAGAAAAAAAGATGGTTGGTATTGCTTTTGCTAGTGTCAGTTTTTTTTTTGAGCCCTTCAAGGCTCCAGGCTTTTTTTTTTCAACGCACCTTTTTGCAACTCCAGGCTTGAAAGGGACTGGAGGGTCGAAAGCCAGGCAAGCTGGAAGCTTCGGCTTCGGCTTCAAATCTTCAGCTTGAGAGCCCCAGGGTCCTTGAGTCATTGGGGCTTCGGATGTTCTGAGAAAGGGGTTCCGGGGTCTGGCCGCGTTATGCTGTAGTACTTAGAGGATGATGGGACTTAGTAAGTAGGGTTATAAGTGCCTTAACTAGGGTTATAAGTAGATATAACTATAGATACCTTACTTATAACCCTAGTTACTAAGTCCCCTGATCCTTTAAGTAGTCATTGTTGAGCCCAGGTGACCCGGGTGGTTCGCATTCAAGTTTACCTGGAGCGCCTTGGCTTTCTATATAAACTTTGGACCCACAGAAAGAGCTCAGTAGTTGTACGCCCACACTACCGTATCCTAAACCCGAAGCCCCAAACCCACAAACCCAAAGCCCCAAGCCCTGAACCTACAGTATCACAGCTCGTGTCGTCCCTGTGGTCCTTGTCGTCAGAGTATCAATCGCGATCATCGGATGCCGCCGTCGTCGCACCTAAGCAGAAGCTTTTGTGGTCGCCGACGTCAGACGACGGCGCCGGCAGGGTTGGGGCGGGTAAGTGCCGGATCATCGAAACATGATGTTCGGCTTTTCAGGTTGGGAGTTCTTAGTTACCCCAGTCGTTCACTTTTTGGCTCAGGGATGAATTGATATCTCCTGCATCCCAGCATCAGCGAGTTTCATATGCGTTCTCTTCCGACACTTTATGATAGCGTGTCCACATTGCTACGTGGAGCTTTGCTTAAGCGCATGGTGATTTGCTCATGTTGCAGGTGCAGGATGTTTGGAACTCCGCTGAACGCACTCCACAAGAGCTCGTCCAGTCCCTCCTTGACCCCCACCCCGGTTCCTGACTGTGCCGTTTCCGAGAAGGGGATAATGCTCCACTTCTTCTTCAAGACTCTGCTCTGCAGGCCTTCGGCCCTGCAAACGGGAGGCCAGTAAGGAAGGCAGCCGGCATGAATGAAACGCTAGCAGGGCCAGGTTGACGAAAAGGGTCACAATCGTGCGCCGTAAACGCCCGACATAAACTAGGTAGGCCTTAGGGTCACTTTGTAATTTGCCGTATTGGGCCTACCAGTGTTCTTCAAAAGCTTCAAAGGACCAACTCAGTACGGAACCGAGGCACCTCGGAGATCGGCTGCATGGGGGTTCCTCTTCGATCCTCTGCGGCACCTAAAACCCTGCATAGCGCGGAGATGGCTGGCAATGATGGGAGGGATAGTTTCGTGCAGCATCAGAGCTACGCAGGGCATGAACATCGTCAACTACAGCCCCGTGCTCTGGGTATTTCAATGGTTTTGAATGGGTAGGTAGACTCAGGAAGATGTAGCACACAGATCCAAGTAGGAGCGGGGTCCGGTTGCTTGTAATACGACAGGCACCAACTACTTTGCCAGAATATGATGTAAAGAAGAACGAGCGGAGATGTGGCATCAGACATGCAGGACCAGTTCATGTATCCACGGGCATAAGCGACCGGCTTGTCCCTCATCCTTAGCAGGAGTGCTGCGGAGCTAAAAGCCATGAAGTCCTAGAGCCAAAAGTACGCTGCCCCCCGCCAAGCATAAAACCTCAATAACCTAGCTTTAAATCCAGCGCATGAAGCTCCAACACCCTAAGCTTGCAAGCTTAATGCCCGAAATGCCCTAGACTTAGATAATGCCGCAAATCCCAAGGAATACAGCGCAACCCTAAACCCCGAACGCTAAACCGGAGGATAAGCATCAAGAGTTTGGAGCCAGGAAGTATGTGGGAGATATGGCTCGCCTCGTGCGGCGCCCAGGGCGGCTGCCTGCACCAGGGGTTGGGGGGATCTTAAGATCCTCGATTTGGGTTTGGGGTTTAGGGGTTGCTTCTGGCTAGACTTGAGCTCAATGGGAACAGGGTCTAGGATCCATTAACACGATCGTTTTGAGTTTAGGGTTCGGTGAGCCGGCAACCTGGAGGCACTTCAGAGAGACCTCGTTCAAAAAAGGGTTTCGGTTTTAGGGTGGGGTCCCGGCCTGAGGGCCTTATGTGGGCTTCGGGCGTAAGTTTAGGGCTGATGAGGGTTTAGGCCTTACGACTTACTTATTTGGTTCAATTTAAGGCGAGTTTGGTGTCAGCTGCCCCTTCATCAGAAAGGAGCAGCTGATCAAGAGTTAGAGCTTAGAGAGAGGGATTTATCACCATTGCTCCTCCCTGCCACAACCCAAAGGGCTCGCGACTTTCAGGAACTAGCGATGTCATTTTTGGCTGTTTTCCATGAAGAGCGCTGTGTGCTTTAAGACAGGCACATTGCGAAAGAGCAAGAGAACAAGAGAACCAGAGAGAGAGAGAGAGAGAGAGCGAGAGAAACAAGCAACCATCGCGCTTCGATCGCAGTTGAAACCAACATTACAGAAGCTCCAATAGATAATAGAGGCTCTCGAGAAGTGATC
Source organism: Symbiodinium sp. CCMP2592 (assembly GCA_905221615.1). NCBI lineage: Eukaryota > Dinophyceae > Suessiales > Symbiodiniaceae > Symbiodinium > Symbiodinium sp. CCMP2592. The sequence continues at coordinate 50,540 of CAJNDT010006070.1, read as the reverse complement.
ATGCGTAGCATACTGCAAAACCTTGTTGTAGTTACTTAGGCCCTGATGCTGTGCCGCACCATCGACCTGAAACTCACAAAACCCGGGCTGGGCTTGGACGCTCACCCAGACACCAAGACACGAATCAAGGAATTTAGGGTATACGTCAGACTATGCTCATTCCTTTGAGGTCGGCTTGTTCTCTTTCGCTGTTCCGGCGCCCAAATCCTAAAACCCTAACGCTGAAAGCCGGCACCCGCCGAAAACCCTAAAGCCGGCACCCTGATCTCCGAATCCCGAGATCGTGATCATCGTGTGGATCAACCACATCATGAGCTGCACCTGGTTCTACATCGGCCGGGTGACGGTCGGCGACACGGGACTCTTGGGCTGCAATGCCCTGGGTTTAGGGCTTTGAGGGCTCGAGACGAGGGTTTCGGGTTTGAGGCTGATTTCAGCAGTTTTAGGGTTCCGGTGCTTAAGGTAAAAGCCCGAAAGTTGGAATATGGTTATCCTAACCCTTCTATGGTAAATTATAGGGTATCCTACCCAGAAACCATATTCCAACTTTCTGGAGTTCCCTGTACGCCTAAACTAGGAATGTTTGTTTAAACTTTAGAGCCTAGGACTCGGGCGGCTACGCAGGTGTCCATTTGCCTTGTTACAGGCAGTTGTTCGGTCCTGTGTCTGTGAGGCTCTTAGCCATGATATTGATGTCTAGAAGAGTTTACTCTCTCTCTCTATATATATATATGTGTATATGTATGTATCTGTAGGTGTTTGTATATACACATGTATGACGGGTCTGCAGTATGGTTTCCCTCATAGTTCCTGTAAAATGATGACATGATATACTGTACACCAAACCATATCCTAACCATCAAGGCCCTCATATGACAATAGCGATCGCCTAGGACTACGCTTAATTATCAGTTCAAGGGCTGCTTGGGGAGGGGCAGCTTGTTCACAGCTTGCATATTCCGATGAAAAGGTATTCATAGAATCCGTCAGGTTGAACAACCCACAATTCTCTGCCTTGTGCGAGTGTGAGAGTCGAAGTCTGTTCCATATACGAGTCCCGACACATCCTGCCCATCCCTTAAAAGCCATGAACCCACGAACACCGTAGAAGAGCCCGTAACCCGAAGCGCTCCCAAACGCCAAATTCAATTCGAACCTCAAAATGCAGAACCCTACCTAGAGGATCATGGGGCTTAGTAAGTAGGGTTATAAGTGGATATAACTATAGTTACCTTACTTATAACCCTACTTACTAAGTCCCCTGATCCTTTAAGTAGATCCGCCTGCAGTTCCGAGATGCCAGACTCTAAGCCCTGCGTCTAGGCTTGCAAAGCCACAGGGAACATCCCACCTTCTGGGCTTTGGAGTGCCATCCTTATCACTATCTTTGGGACCTGTTACTTAAAGGGAACCATCAAAATATGCAAGTCTATACTCTATTCTTCAAAGCCCACCTTACTCCTGTTGAGACAATCAGGCACGAGTTGGCTAAACGACCCGATTCGGGACGAGAACAGCCCCTTTTACTCGGACACCCTGCCGTCGCCTTGCTGAAAGTTTGGCATAGGGACCTTGGGGGGCTTAGGGTTTAAGGCCTAATACAGGCCCCCGGATTAAACGTCGTTGAGACTTCGGAGTTTCCGAAAATGGGGGGTGCCGAAATGTGAAGTCCTTACAATAAGGATCCTACTATTTAGGGTGCTGAAAGTTTGTCATGGGGACCCGTAGGAGGGCAAGGGGGAGAGGGGTAGGGGACTATACTTCCTTAAACAGGCTTTCTTGAGCCCATATTATGGATATTAAGGCCCCCTACCCGCCTCGCCGGTCCTTATGAGTTTGGCCTCGAGAATTCGGGAGGGGCAGAGGCTTGCATGATGGTTTGGTCCGCGGAAGGTCGTTGCGTGCGCTACGCTTTTCTTTTGGAGTTTCGGGATCACGGCTTGCTGGGCAGGACCACAGGGTGGACACCAGGGCAGTCACAGGGCGAATGGGTCTCGCAGCGATTATTGTACGGTACAGGGTTCATGGTTTGGCGGGGTCTAGGGTCGAAGGGCAAGCGTACAGAGAAGACACAGTACAGCGGATATGGTGAGAAGATAAGTTGCGCTGTCAACCAGCGTGGAGAATCATGTTAACACATGCGAAGGGGGAGCAAAGCAAAGATGAGCACGGTTTCACTAAGCTATTCGAAGAGCCATGGGAACAAGAGACGATAACTGAAGCCACACACCGTAAGTCCTAAGCCCTAAACCCCAAACCCTTCGAAGCCTTTCGAAGCCCGCTTCCCAACCCAAGTCCTGAATCGCAGGCTGTTTCAGTATACCACGGCCTTCCACTGGGCCATTACACAGATGACTCCGGGATCCATGCAGGCGAGCTTCTGAAGTCGCAGTCGACAAACTGCGCGAAGTTTGATTCGAAAAGGCTTTTTAGATGTTCGTTCCCTCGAGGCTTTAGCGTTGATTGCCGTTTTTCAGCTGGATAGGGTGGGGTGCCGGGTTTACCAAGTGATCTAAGAACGTGGCAATGTAGCACGAGCTGTGAAAATCCTTGTCGTGCCAATCGAACTGGTTCTGCGAAGCATATCCCGAGGTAGTGACCGCACGAGGAATATGAGCCGTTCTCAAGAAGATTGTCGCTAAACAACACTCGCGGGCCACAACGAGCTAGCAGATGAACACAGCATACAGAGCCAAGATCATGCACGCCAAGGTTTCACAGCAATTAGAAGATAAAGGCTCGCATGGAAGACCTTGGAATTAGCTGTAGTACACCCTAACCTCAAAGCCCTAAAATCCCAAACCTGTCCTAAATTCCGGCAATCGCTAATCTATTTGGAGGTGTTTCCACGCAACTCGTGGCGGCCTCAGCGGCTGCGAAGGGCACGGGGTGTTAGCCCAGGGGAAGCTTAAAGAGGCCTTCGTTTCAGGATTGGGGTTTTAGGGTTTCGGGTTTAGGGTTCATCCAGGCGGGCATATACAAGTCTGTGCAAAAGGGTTGAAGGGTTTAGGATTTCAGGGCATGGAGGTAAGGAGCAGTAGACATTTAGAGCGGCAGGGCTGGTCTTATGTGCAAAAACCATTGCACCAGACAGCATCTCATAACACTGTGCATGCCCAAGCATGTACGTACACATGAACATGCTGTAGATCTGTAGGTTTACATTGTGCCCGAAGCCCCGGAAAAACCATCGACCGCACAACAATGTTCAGAGATGGCTTTGGGAGTTTCGGTGTCGAAGGGTTCACGCCTCAGACTTGCCGTGTATGTCAAAATTGGGTTTTGGAATGTTCGGGTTTAGGGTTTGGTGCCACGGTCCAGGGTTTAACGAAAGCCGGTCAAGCTATGGGGGCACATACTCACAGCCCATATTACTAGTGACCCGCAAGCGGATTTGTTGACAAGCGCGACCCCACTTGACTGCATGTTTTTCTCGGCCCAGGGTCGAGCACAACCAGAAGAAATTTTCAGGTCGCATAAATTACTGGCCCAGCCTTCACAGCTCTTTCTGTGGGGCCCTGTAGCCCGACGGCCCAAGTCCTGAAACAGAAAAGCCAACCCAGGCTCGAGCGTCTTTTCAACATCTTCGCCCTTGTCTTCGGCATGCTGCTCGTCGCACGAGAGAAGGTGGAGTAGGGCTGAGGCATGTCAGGCAGGACGGCATGTCAGGCTAGACGATTGGCCGTACAAAGTTCAAAGGGCCCTTTACCCAAGCGGGTCAGAAACGTGAGAAGGGAGGGCTACGAGATGAGATATGAGAGTTTGAGGAAAATGAAGCCTAGAAAAAGTCCAGTAAGATCTGGTCCTTGCTACCAGGACCTTTACAAACAGGGCCTCCAATTTCAGAAACTCCAGCAGGTAAGGAGCCCACAAGAACCTTTAGGCGACCTCCGGCATCATTGGAGCTGAGGCATGTAGCATTAATGAACCACAGCAGCCCTAAGAGCGCAAAGTTGCATAGCCAAAAGCAGCCGACATCCTAAACCATACAACTAAAGCTTATACCCTGAACCCTAAGCCTGAAGCATCTGAGGATCTTTTTCAGCTCCTTGATCTCGTCGCTTTCTGCTACGATGGCCGGGCATGGAGCAAGTGGGATATATCAACGTTTGCCTCAAACTGCTAGAGAAGTGTGACATTGGGAGTTAAAGACAGGGCACGGGCTTGCAATTCCAGTTTGCAGAAGTATTTGGGATGTGGTCCAGATCGCGCAAAGCCAAGTGTTGGGTCTTTACAAGGTCTCTCGCATCTCACGCTTGCTCTGGGGTTTCCATGCCTGCTGCAAGTCGTAATTCCTGACCTTAAACAGCCTAAACAGGTGAACTTCCGAATGAAGAGCACGCAGACTGCTAACCAGACTCCCGGACTGAAGCAGTTGATCGGATTCTTGCGAGGTCTTGGGAATGCTGTTCAGGGGGCAGGCTGTTGTATTTGTGTTCAGGGCCACCTGCAAGGGATGCCGGTAGGCTAAAGCCGTTGCTTCGTGGTGCTTGAAGGATTCAGTGAGTGACTTGTTTCGAACTCAGAGTATTTGGCATTTCAGGGTTGTCCCTAGGCGCGCGGCAATCGACCGATTTTGCCAGCAGCAAACAAAAGCATTGCCACTACACTAACATCAGCGAGTGCAAGTCACTGTTCAAGTGATCGGGGTTCGGGATATGTTATGGCTTTAGTATCGTCATTGTATGGGGAGAAAAAGAAATCGCAAGCTATTTCTTCAGACCTCTGCATGAGCTCTGTATCATGCGTGCACGGCCTTAACTTTCGTTCAGGTGGAGGGAAGAACCGACCAACCACAACCTACTTATACTCCTCGGAACGCCGACTTCAATTGCGGTCGTAATTAGTGGTCTTCTCACGGCATTTAAAGCGGTTCTCAAACTTTTAGGGCTTGTTGTTGAAGGCGTTTGTATTCTTCATCTCGTACACCTTACGTCACCACAAGGACCCATCTTATGCACAGGTATATGTTCTCTGGAGATATTATACATTTCGTGCTTGCGGATCCTATACAGTTATTTTTGAATCCCATGTTTTCAAATTGGAACTCCTGGTTCGACCCCCTGCCATCTGCCCCTTGGCGAAAAGGCAATCAGCTACAGAGGCTACACCGTGCACTCTCAACCCGAAACGCTTTCAACCCTGACCCCCACATGGACCTTAGAAGCCGTGCCTGCATTGTGCGAGAGTGCGAGTCGAAAGCCCTCCACCCATCGACCCTGCATCTCAGCCTTAAAGCTCTGACTCTGAGGATGGCAGAACTACGTCGATTCTTGCGGCAGGCCTGGAAGTCCTTACGGGGGTTTTGGGTTTTAGGGCAAATTTGACTGAAAGGGTCCAGCTGCAAAAGGGCAAAGGGTTTGGGGATAAGGGTTTTGGGGGTTTGGGGTTCATGGATTTCGAGCTCACTTCAGGCTTTCGGGTTGGGGAAGGCCCTTAAATCCCAGACCCAGGAGTTTATAATTCGTTTTTTTCAGAGCTCACTTCAGGATTTCTGGTTTAAAACGTTAGACCCAGCAGTTTACAAGTGGAGACTCAATCCTCAAGGCCTCCAAAAGTCCAAACCAAACTTATAGCGGAGCGTATTGCCAGCAAGACTGGACCGGACTTACCATGGGGCCTAAGCACATGTCTGGTGTGCAGCTTGTCTAGGGCCTTGGGGAATTTTCGGGTTTGGAGTTCCGAGTCAGTGCCGAATGGGGCTTCGATTCCGAGTTTCGTGACTTGGGAAGGCACATCCGAGCTAGACCCTAGCTATGCTACTTTAGGATTGGCTGGCTTGAAGCATCTTGCAGCATGCACGGGCGAGCCTCCGGTGTGCCGTTCTGGCTCTTCTTCAAAGCCACCCCGGTCCAAGTTTCCAACGCTAGTTTCAGAAACCAACTCAAAGGATTTGGACTGATTCCGAGGCCAGAAGTGCGACTCTGTTTCCGGTTTCCTTTCTTGCTGGTTGAGCGGTCCGGGTCAAGGGGTTAGGGGTTCTAGGCTTTGGGACGCAGGGTTTGGCAGCCCGCACATGGAAGCATGGCGGCTGATGAGCAAGGGTATGTCTTCAAGATCACCAGAGAGGAGGCACTGGAGACGATGAAGATGTTGGAAGATCCTCTTTATGCACGGGAAGTAGTAGCCTACACCAACGCAGCGCGGGCTGCGGCACAGTTTCTCGCTGACGAGGAGATACAGTACTCCTTCTGCTTCGCAATGTCTTTCAGTGCCACACGCTATCCCAACATCGTTCTGAAAGCAGGAGGCTTGCCGCGCATCCTCGATGCCATGAAGAAGTTTCCCAAGAACATTCGGCTCCAGGCAGAAGCCTGCGAAGCTCTACGCAATATCGCGGAGATGCCAGATGGTGCCGACACCCTCCTTAGCACCACGGCCCTGGAGGATGTGATGAACTCCATGAAGATGAATGCCCAGGCCGAATGGGTGGTCCAGGAAGGTTGCGGGCTGGTCTGCCGGATGATCACAGAGTCCGACGATGCCCGGGATCGGCTTTTCAAGGGTGAAGGCCTGCGGATCATCATGGACTGCATGGAGTCCTTCCCGCGGGCAAGCTGGGTGGCTCTTTGGGGCGTGCAGGCCCTCAGGAGATTCGCAGAGCTCGATGCGAAACGCGTCCAAGACGCCGGCGCCTTCGACCTCGTGCAGCGGGCACGGACTTCCAAGGTCTCTGGGCTCTTGTTCAGGAATTAATTTTAAGTTACCTTTTTTTGGGACCGATGGTAAGTACTAGGGTTTCTTTATTAACTATGGTAACTTAATTTTGTTTCCTTAACAAGAACCCAGGTCTTCGCCAAGGGCTGCCCGGCCGTGAGGAACGCCACGGCAGATTGCCTGAAGCTGCAGCCGCCCAGCGCCAATCCCAAGAGATCCCACCGAGACAATGACTGAAGCATGAGCATCCGCAGAACTGCGGCTGAACACATTGGGATTCCGAGTGCATGCTGTCATGCGGAAAAACACGCTGCTTCGGACCTTTTTAGGGGTTGCTTGGGGCTGGCCAATCCGAAGTGTTCATTCATAGCAAGACGACGCCTTCCGCCCGTAGGTAAACATGCGATAGCACACATTCGATCCCAAAGAACGATTTGGTGGCATCTTCCATTCAGGGTGCGCGAAGATATCGCGGTGCCTGCCCCGATGTTCTGACTGTCCTTTGCCGCAGACTTGTCCACAACTCGTCGTACGGGATCTGAAGTTTGTTTGGGATCGGGAGAGATCTGGTTGGCTGCCAGTTCAGCCAAACCGCGGTCCTGCACTGCTACGTCTGCCTCTTCCGCTTTGGTGTGTCACTTCCCACACTAGAGGCCCTAGAGCCCTTGACTCGGGACTCTAAGCCGTACGAAGCTTAATGGGGAAAAACTCAGGCAGCCAACCGGACATGACTTTGTGGTGGGATATTCATCCTTGCTGGGCTTGCTTCAAGAGAGTGGATTATGGGACGTCCCAGCTTTACGTGCATCCGCAACAGAGACACCGCGGGGATTATGCCTCGACTCTAAAGTTGAGGCCCCGAGCTAAACTCGTAGCCTCGAATCCGAAATCCCAAACTCCCAAACCAAAACGAGTGCACTCTGTGCCCGATGCGCTTGCAGGCAGACATCAGCAACAAGCTTTCCCTTAGCTCGGCGCCAAGTGTGTAGCGACTCTTAATGAGGACCTCATTTGTAACTACCAGAACGGAGACATGCAATACATAGTCGAATTCCCGATACTGAAAGGAGATATGCACGCGTATGCATATGTGCATATACAACTGCGTACACATATGCATTTAAAATACATATACACGTCACACATACATACACATGCACTTATACACATACACATACATACCTATTTATGCACTTATGAATGCCCATATGAATACATACACATGCATGTATAATTACGTCCATGGTGTATCTCCCTATGATAGCTTTAACTAAGTTCCTAGACAAGAATCCCAAACACCCCGAGGGTTCCATGGAAGCCGGTGTAACAGAAGCTCTGGCTTGAGGCTACAAGATTTGGGCTTAATTAGTTTGACTTTGTAGGGTCTAGGACTAGGGTTCTAGGGTTCGGGGCTTTAGGGTTTAAGGTTTTCAGGATTTGGACTTGCGGGTATTGATGGGGTCAGCGGGATTTTGGCTTACTAGGGACTTAATGTTTCATTATGGCGCGGTTTTGGTTTTATTACACAGAAGCGGGACAATGACTTGCTACTTATACCCTCAGGGAATTGTCTTTGTAGGTGGGCTAAGGAGTTTGTGTTTGAGTATTGGTTGAAACTTGCCGAGGGCCAGGCATGTGCGTGCGCTGTGAATATCTCCCAGCCACTCTTAGCTTAAGAACCTCAAACCGGCAACCCTAGACCGCTTTTGCAAGTCGAAGATGCTGTCCTTACGTGACCACATGGGGTGTACATGTTCTTTGCATTTCGTAGCCCTTTTCAGCCGATCAGAGCTAATGCTGTCTTACCTGCAGCCAACATCAAATGCAGCTTCAGCCCTGGAGACACTGCTTTCGTCGTGGAGGCCTGGTACACCTCTCCTGCCCGAGTCTTCCTCGCTTCGCTTGTGGAACGGCTTTGACAGAGTCGACTCCACCCTCCTGGTGGCTGAAGGGCCGACCTCGGAATGTCTTTAGAAGCAGGGCGGAGGTGGAACTTCTCTCGCAGCTGGCAGTGCTGCTGATGCCGAGTGAGCCTATTGTCGAGGCTTTCCGCGATTTTCCTGTGAAAAGATGCAAGGAGTGGGGTTGCAGCAGCCTTTGCCCAGATTTTGCAGCACACGGTGTGCTGAAAGTCGCTGACGCTGCACTGTTTATTGAGTACGATGGCTACTATCGTCACCTGGAGCCACCGGGCCTGGCCAGGGACATGCGAAAGACGCGTGCGCTGCTGAGGTTCGCTCCTGCGGGATCTGTCGTACTGCGTATCGCGCACAAGGAGCGAAAGTGGAAGGACGACTCCCTGCAAGTGTTGGTGGACTGTTGGCAGTCCGAGAATGTGCCCGCCCTCCGCAGAACGCTACAGCAAGTCGCGGATTCCATGTTGCAGCATTGTCGAGATGAGCTGGTGTCGGGTCTCGTTTCACAGCTGGAGGCCTGCGCCCCAGCGAAGCTTAACGAGCACGCACGAACCTTTGCGGCGGGCGCAGGGCTGGTGGGCACTGCGTCTAGGAGCAACAGGTTAGAAGTGCAAGGCTTTCTCCAGGAGGAAATGCGCCTGACCACAGGCCAAGTTGCCAAGATGATTGCGAGGAATCCAGCAGTGCTAGGCTACAGCATTGATGCAAATCTGAAGCCAACAGTCGAATGGATCAAGGGTTTGGGGCTGAGCCAGGCGCAGGTTACCAAAATGATTGCGGCATTTCCTGCAGTGCTGGGCTGCAGCATTGATGCGAATCTGAAGCCAACAGTCGAATGGATCAAGGGTTTGGGGCTGAGCCAGGCGCAGGTTGCCAAGATGATTGCGGCATTTCCTGCAGTGCTGGGCTGCAGCATTGATGCGAATCTGAAGCCAACAGTCGAATGGATCAAGGGCTTGGGCCTGAGCCAGGAGCAGGTTGCCAAAATGATTGCGGTATGTCCTGCAGTGCTGGGCTACAGTATTGATGCAAATCTGAAGCCCACAGTCGAATGGATCACGGGCTTGGGTCTGAGCCAGGCGCAGGTTGCCAAGATGATTGCGAAGAATCCAGCAGTGCTAGGCTACAGCATTGATGCAAATCTGAAGCCAACAGTCGAATGGATCAAGGGTTTGGGGCTGAGCCAGGCGCAGGTTACCAAAATGATTGCGGCATTTCCTGCAGTGCTGGGCTGCAGCATTGATGCGAATCTGAAGCCAACAGTCGAATGGATCAAGGGTTTGGGGCTGAGCCAGGCGCAGGTTGCCAAGATGATTGCGGCATTTCCTGCAGTGCTGGGCTGCAGCATTGATGCGAATCTGAAGCCAACAGTCGAATGGATCAAGGGCTTGGGCCTGAGCCAGGAGCAGGTTGCCAAAATGATTGCGGTATGTCCTGCAGTGCTGGGCTACAGTATTGATGCAAATCTGAAGCCCACAGTCGAATGGATCACGGGCTTGGGTCTGAGCCAGGCGCGGGTTGCCAAGATGATTGCGAGAAATCCACCACTGCTTGGCTTGAGCATTGATGCAAATCTGAAGCCCACAGTCGAATGGCTCACGGGCTTGGGTCTGAGCCAGGCGCAGGTTGCCAAGATGATTGCGAAGAATCCAGCAGTGCTAGGCTACAGCATTGATGCAAATCTGAAGCCAACAGTCGAATGGATCAAGGGTTTGGGGCTGAGCCAGGCGCAGGTTACCAAAATGATTGCGGCATTTCCTGCAATGCTGGGCTGCAGCATTGATGCGAATCTGAAGCCAACAGTCGAATGGATCAAGGGTTTGGGGCTGAGCCAGGCACAGGTTGCCAAGATGATTTCGTCATTTCCGCAAGTGCTCGGCTTGAGCATTGCGGCAAACCTAGCCTTAAAATTCGCGTTGCTGCAACAGTTCTTTGCGCGGGCGGCCGCAGCAGAGCTTGTAGCGAGAACCCCGCGGCTTTGGGGCTATCGGCACACTCGGCTTGAACATCGTCTGGATGTCCTAAAGTCTCAAGGTCAGCTTTGCAAGCTTGCCGGCGCCATGACTTTGGGTTTGGATGCCTTCAACCGCAGATTCCCAAGTTCACGGCTGCCGACACAGCTGAAAACAGCTTGGCTTCGACAGGAGTCTTACAGATACTGGGGCTTGATTTTTTGTGGGCTGTAGGCTACAGCGCCAGCTGGAGTTTCCACACCGGGCTTATAGAGTTGAGTCCTCACAGTTCTGGGGCGGAGTGGTCATGGAAGAAGCTTTCCGTTTTGGATTACTGTAAGTGTTTGTTGGTTTGAGGGCTCCAGGGTCAGGGCACAGGGCCGGCGCTTTAAACGACTATCGTCTTTGATTCGTGCCGGCAGACCCGAAGCCCCATGCCAACTAGGGTAGATTAGGGTAGTTGCAAGCTGTTAGCTCAGGTGCCAGAAACCTAGGGCGGCTCAGTTTTGCTTGGGTTCTCGGAGCGGCTCCTGGCTGACTAAGTATTCCGACTAGCGTTCGAACCTGTAAACTCCTTTGAATTAAAACCCCAGGTACTAAAAGTGAGGCCTCTAGAGTACTTTTGCCCCAGCCAGTGTGTGCCGATGCTGCGCGAAGGGGAACGATCCATTATTGGCATAAGCTGCAATCAAACTACGTAGTTTCGAGTTTCGGCTTGTCGACTTGAAGGTTAGGGCCGAGGTTTGCAGGAGTTTAGGCTGTGGGATTTTGGGTTTAGGGGTTTGGTTTAGAATGCCTGGGAGGGCCAGCAGTGTTGGACTTTTCGTGTGATGGCGAGAAAGCTTTGCCGGCCCTCCTGCATTTTCGTACGGCGAAAGTGCGCTCCAGATGCTGTGGAGCCACGGATCTGTAGTGGGATGATGAATGGGGATCTGCAGAGTCTCGAATGTTGAGACAGCTGGGATTCGGATGCAATGCCGGCTGGCCGAAACCTTAGCCAATCCTTATGCGCCTTGACTCTTTGACCCCGAAGCCTTGCAGAGTTCTCCACCCCTACAGTCTTTTCAGCTGTGTCAACTAGTATCATCATGTACGTGACACCCAGAAGTCTCGAAACCTCTTTCCTTGAACTCGCGTTGTTGCTGGAGTGTATTCCTGGAGCCGTATCTTTGCCTTAAAGGGTTTAAGGCAAAGGGGCCAGGAAGCCGCCGCAGAAAGCAACCCCACTCCCCGATGCATGCAAGCCCGAAGTCCTGAATCCACAGAGGTTTGATCTTCGCAAACCCCAGAGCGTCAAGCCCTCGCAAGCTCAACAGCCTTCACAGAAGCCTGAGCAACCGGGTAGGACCTTGCAGAAAGCAAACACCTTCTGAACTTCAGAACCCTAAGCCTTCTAAGGCGTGCAGAAACAGGCCAACGAGCGGCTCATGGAAGCTTATCTGTGCTGGTAGGATTTTAGGTTCAGGGTTTAGTGTTCTACCAGCGGCAGTGGCACAACGGTTTTTGGGGTTTCTGGTTAGTAGGATTTTGGTTTTAGGGTTTCTGGTTTTCATGGTCGGATCACTAATTTGTACAGGGTTTTCAGTGGCTTATCCGGTTGTGACGAGTTTAGGTCAGGTTTCACAAAGGTTCACGCGGGTTTCAATGTAGCTCATCCAAACTGTAATTGCTTTAAATAAGCGAAAAGACAGACAGCTAGAGCAGGGTTTAGAAAACCTTCTAGTTAGGGGTGAGTTCAGGGATTTAGGGTTCGGAAGGGTCTGGATGGTGTTCAGTTTTTTGGGCTGATGCGCCTTGGTTGTTGTGATCGTCGTGGCTACCTGAATGGCCGGCATGCGTCGTCAACACTAGAAGTAGAGGTGGAAGTGGATTTAGTAGTGGTCGTCGTAGTCATTGTCGTCGCCAGTGGTGTGATGGTCTAGGTGGCGGTGGCGATGGTGACAGCAGCAGCAATTCCGTTTGCGCCGCCCTATGTCGCCAACCACAGTTACAGGCAAACTTGTCCGCGGCCTTTCGACTGACCACTAGCATTCCCCGGCTCATCCATGCTTTAGTGAAGCAGCAGAGGCCGCAAGCAACAATTCATAATTGGCTTGGAGCTTGAAAATGCACCCTCACCAAACCCTAGCTTAGACCGAAATCCGCAGCAGCAGCCGAGGAAGTGAAACCGCTCATGGTCACAGCGGCTCAGCACAATGGGATTAGGGAGGCTGTGAGCTTTGGGATATGAGTCAGTGCTTCGCGCGTCCAAGGCTTGCAGGGGTGTTCGGGTCTGCGAGCCGGCTTTTGGGTTGCAGACGGATTTCTCAAAGTCAGTTTCGATGCAATAGTAGTTTCTGGAGAGGATGGAAGCTGGTTTTCCTGGCCTCAGGCACGGACAGCACAACTTGCCCTCATGACAAGATGAAGATCAGCTTCTAGACAGGTCGTTCCAAGCCCCAACAATGACCCTTGACCCTGTAGCATCGCCCAGCTTTCAGTGCTGCAAATTGCCAAACCCCAAACCCTGCTCATGTTTAGGGTTTAGGGTTTAGGGTCATGTTGCGACGCCAAGACAAGCGAAACAATGTCCAAGTCCACCGAGGATGTGAAAGCACTCGGGGTCTTGTCTGCGGATGTCCGGAGCGAGCTCCAGTTCGAGCTCTGCCAGCCATACTTGATGCGCCACTGGGCTGGGTTGTCAGGTCTGAGTAGTTAGTAACAGTGCTGCTTTACTTGTTGGCCGTAAAATCAACTTTTCAACTTTTGGGGCTCTTATAAGGTAGTCGGTTCTGAAAGTTTCAACTTCTATTTCCTTCAGTTTCGGGCCAGTGAGTTTAACGGCTCTACATATCATACATGATATACCAAGCAAGAGGAAGCCACTCTGAGCAGACCTTGACAAGGTGCTTTAAGGTCTAGGGCTTCAGGGTCCCGAGGTAATTTTACTCGGCCTTGGTGTTCTTGAGAGCTGAGTTTTTGGGCCAGCAGCCCCCCGCCCGAACCCCGACCGAGGCACGGCAATGGAGGCATTTGTAAACATTAGTAAGTGTATTCGTTCGAGTTCTCTCCTACATGTTTAGATTTTGGAGTAGGGAACCAAATGACCCCTTTGATATAGGAGCCCAGCCATTCGTTCCCAGTAACTAGTCTAACATACAATAGCAGTAGAGTGGTAGACTTGCGCAACGGGATCTGGTGTCATTGGGTCGTTGTGGAAAGGCAGAGTATAAAGCCGTAGGTCCCAAACCTCCACACTCGACATGTGCACAGCCGAGGCAACGGATTCTACAGAGTGCGCACTCCTCGGCAAAGGTTTGTCATGGTTTCAGGATTTAGGGGCCTGGGCAGCTGAAAAGTTCAGGATTCCAGTGTGTAGACCTTTTGTACAAACAGATAACTCCCGAAGGTTGCTTGCTTGAGATCCAGAGACCCTCAACTCGAAGCTCGGTTGTTCAGTTGCAGAGTTGCAGCCGTGGGGTCGGCAGGAGCAAGGGAGGCTGCAGGCCCTTCGAAGCCTACTCTTCCTCCTCCTCCTACTACTTCTACTACTACCACTACCACTACTACTACTACTACTACTACTACTACTACTACTACTACTACTTCTACTACCACTACTACTACTACTACTACTACTACTTACTACTGCTACTACTACTACTACTACTACTGCCACTACCACCACCACTACTACTACTACGACTACTACTACTACTACTACTACTACTACCACTACCACCACCACCACGACGACGACTACTACTACACCTACTCCTCGTTATCACCACTAACTTCTGCAACCGCTTGCTGCTTCCTGGAATCTATTTCCATCGATAGCACCGATGTCATGTTGTGCAGTGGAATCTCCGGACTTGCTGGCACTGCAGACGGTCCAAGGTGCCAGCATGTGGAGCCGAGCGTTCTGAAGTCCATTATGGTCGAATGCATCAACTTCACCTTCTACCGGGCAGGCTGGTGACCATTTTCTGTCCGCCCTTGAGCCGTCGCACTCAGCGGAGCAACACTAGTCGAAAATTCAAGACAAGGTCAAAGAGCCCGAAAGCTGTGCACCTATCTAAACCTCAGCCCCTCAATATTCCAAGCCGGGTTTACTTTCAACGCCTTACTCGTCTGAACCCCAACGATGTCGGCAAGCCAACAACATCGAGCTTAAGGCTTTCAGATTTCAGACCTTGGGGTGCAGGGATCTATGCCGTAGGGCTTGGGGTTGAGGGCTTTAGCTTTTGGGGGTAATTAGTAGCGACCGCATTTGCGCTATATTAGGCAGTAGCTTCATCTAGCAGGCAGGTACAGTAAGAAGGGAGAAACTGACATACTCAGAGCAGACGCCATGCATCCTCACAGTGTCGTAGCTCACACCAAGGCCGGTATTCAAAACGGAGACCGCGGCGGATTGCAAGAGCAAGCTAAACGTGCTTCACTCCATTTCGGCTTACCGTGGCGGTCGCTAGGAAGATCGGAAAGCGACAGTAGAACAATGGTATGTCTGACTGCCCTCCAAACTTGAATTTGTACAAGGCGTGGCAAAAAGCCATCAAGCCAGGCTCTGACAGGTGTAAGTGCGAGAGTATAAACCCCAAATGGGTGGTTGTCAAAATTATGGTCCTTTTTTGGGCACCCTAAATATTTAGGTGCCGTATTAAAATAAGGACCCCAAAGGGACCCTAATATTGACAACCACCCAAATCAATCCCACCCCGAAACCAGGCATCCTGAACTCTGAAACTGCAGGAGGCCAAAACCCCAAAACCCCAGAGCGACGCCTGAAAACTTGCACGCCCCCTCGACCATAAAAACAGTCCGGCCGAAGAACTGCGCATAGATGTCTGCCAAATCCAGCACTTTCCTGGTAAGGCGAAGCTGCCTTCGAAGCAGGCCCGTAGCATTTAGGGTTTGGGGGCTTAAGGTTTTGGGCTTTGCGTACGTAGGCGTTTTGGGTTGCAGGTTTAGGCTTTAGCACTTGGCTGGGTGTTGTCTGGGTCGTCTTCGGTCGTAGGCATAGGGGTTTGGGGTTAAGGATTTGGAGTCTAGGTATCGGGCTGTGGACATAGGCTGGCTTTGGTATAGTGTTAGGCATGGGTGTGGGGCAGTTGTTGATTTCATCACGTTAGGCATGTGGTTTTTGCTTGGGTGGTTGATGCGGGTAGAGAGTTCAGGGTGCAAGCTCCAGAACCGTCAAGATTCCGGTCAGCATGGCTTGATAGGATGTTAACTTTTCTGCACACCTCGCGGTTGAATGCTCTTTGCAGTTAATGGGGTATATGTCATGCTGAGGGAATGCAGCAAAAACTAGCTATTGCTAACGAAGTAGAAGCCGGAATAACTAGCAGCGGCAGTTAGCAGCTAGCAATAAGACACCTTTTACGTGCTGATATATGTTTTTTTATTACTATGTTTGGTATACCGTACCGTAAATCGAGATTCTGATGTTCAAGGCCCCTGTACAACTCTGATAACCGCAACAAGAGCTATACGACACACTGAAGCCGAAAGTTGTCAGCTGCAGGACAGACTGCAAAGAGTGCCTTCTTCATCGAGCGAGGCCCAGTCCTTTAAGGGCTTCTGGTTTTCACGCCTTTGGGGTTTAGGGTTTTAGGGTTTCGGGTTTAGAGTTTCGGGTTCAGGGTTTCGGGTTTTCGAGTTCAATGGAATATTTGCCGGGCTTCGCAAGAGCCTGGCTGAATTTTTCGAAAGTAAGGAATTGCTTGAAGCTTGGGTTGAGGGTGGTCAAAAAAAGCCACTGAAGCCCGAAGCTAAACAACACACAGAGGCCCTGTCTATGCAACCGAAAGCCCGAGTGCCCAAAGTCTAACCCCGCCCAAATTGACCCTATTTCTTTAAACGTAAATCTGGATCCGGAGGGTTGAAACTATGCTTTGTACCAGAAGCTTCGAAACCCTTTTCAAGTCTAACGGCGTCCCCTTTCCCGACTCCGGCACCGGGGGTCGGGCAACATAAAAGTTTCTAGCGGATTCTAACGTCCCGCGGTAGTAGTGATAGCAAATACTCGAGCCCAGCGGCAGTAGTGAGAAATAGGGAGAACAACTACTCCGGCCTGTTTAGGGGGTTGAGGGCCCTTCAGCAGAAATGGACTCCCTGCCCTGAGGCCCTGAACTTGAAATCCCTGACATCTCGTGCCCCAGGCACCCTGGAGTACCAGCAAAACCGCAAGACCTCGAAGGTGAAACGCAAGCTGAGAGCAGGGGCCCTCAGACGGTACTCCTCATAGCGGGAGTGCTTCTGTACTTCAGCGGTGGGGCTTCTTCCAAAGCGTAAATGGCCGGTTGCGATTTGCCAAGTGCAATGTCAAGTTGGGCTTATGATGTTGGCCACAAGCGCTTCGCGTGTTTGCGAAGTGTTTCGCGTGTTTGCGAAACAAGAGTGCGAAGTCTGAGTATCTAATAACACGCAGGACCCCAAACAGATTGAAAAGGCTTTGGTTGCTTTCTGCCTTTTGCGGTGTTTTTATTTGCCAGCCACCCATCCATACATCCATGCGTCAATGCCTAAGCTGTATATGCATGCATACAAATTGCGCGTGTTTGTGTAATGTTGTCATGCTTCTCAATTCTGCCTTTCTCGCTCTCGCGCTCTCTTGGCTGGACAGGAGCAAAGACCTAGAGACGGCTACAAGGATGCGTGCAGCAGTCGTGTGCACGCGTTTGACTTGGGGGTATCTACCCAGGTTGGGGCGCACAACGAGATCATCATTGCGGAAGCTGCCTTATGGCCCCTCTTCTGCACGTGACGTGAGATTTTGCAAAGAAGCTTTAGGGAGCTTGAGTGCTTAGGGCTCTTTCGCCTGCTCGAGCTTTGGATTTAGGGTTGAGGATTCATCGTGTTGCCTTGCGATTGAAGGACACGCTTAGATAAGGTTGTTGTGGGTGGGCTTTCTTGTGCGAGTCCTGCATCTTGCATGGCCCCTTGTGTACTGCTCCCGAACTTCAGAGATTGCGTGTGTAGAAGCCATCTACTGGCATACGAAGCCCCAGGCTTAAACTTCGCGAAATCTGAGGCCTTGGGTTTTCACACTTTGGACCCATAAACGGCTCCATTTCGAGATCTTAGTTCAGTTTGCTTGAGCCGAGGACCTTCTGGGATTATGTGGGGACGCTGACGGCGCCAAACCCGGCATCGATGCTGAAGCTGGATGTGCTTTGCCTGCAATTTCTTGTTTGGGGCCGCTGGTACAGGTTTGTGGAGCTGCGGTTTCGGGAGTTTAGGGAGTTTAGGAGGGTCAGCAAAAGGTTCACCAGAAACGACCATTGCGACTGCAAGCCAACTTAGTGCATTGTGTGTGTGAGTGTGTCAGTTTGTGTGAAAGTTGACCATCCAGGGCCAGGTTTAGGCTTGAACGTGAAGAGCTCCTAAAGATCTCAACCTTCAGTTGACCACCCATCCCCGACCCAGTGCTGACCGGGGTGGAACTGCACTAGGTTTGCAACGGTCGGTGCCGCACACATGGAGGGAAGAGAAAAGTTGAGGTAAACGTATGGCATTCCAGAGTTTGGTCGTCCTGCCACGCAGCCACATAGAGTCCAAAAGGCCACCAAAGGCAACAACGGTGACACGAGTGGCGAGAGTAATGCTGACAGGCAGTCAAGTCCTAGAGGGACTCGGGTCGAGCGAGAACGACAACAAGACTAGCACCAATTCCGAATCCATAGGCCCTAAACCGAAACCAAGAACGAAACCCAACCCTCCACCACAGGACTGACTCAAGCCCTAAAGCTTTAAACCACCCTGCCATGTGGCCTCGCTCGTCCTGGCGAAGTAGGAAGCAACAGCTCCCCAATGCCAGAAAGCCTAAACGCTAGGTTGGATTTTGGAACATTTTTTATTTTCCTTATTTGGGTTTATAAGGGACCCTATATATAAATATTTTTCAGGGTGTTTAAAGGCCAACCCAGAACAGTAAAGCCCTAAGGCCAAAGCCTAAGACCCGAACGGACCTTGAACTCAAAGGGGAAAAGGAGGGACCCTTAATGGGGACCCCTACCCTATAATGGGCTATATAATGGGTATATAATGGCTATATTATGGGTATATACCTAGGGGTCCTTACTAAGGGTCCCTCCTTTTACCCTTGGATGAACTCAGGTAGAGAAGCACACCAAGATCATCTCCGAGTCGGACTGCTGTTCTGAAAAGAGTCTATAAAGCGTACCTTCAAGGGGGTTCATTTAAAGGGATCTATAATAAGGGTACCTTTAAGGGGTGTTCGGGGGATCTCACGTGCTTAGTCTGTTGGGGTTCAGAGATTTCAGGCTCAAGGGCTCGAGTTCTGAAAAGAATTCGGGTATCTCATGGTTAGGCTTTTGGGATTCGGGTATTCCTGGCTCAAGGATTTAATGATTCCTGAGCTCTGAGAGGAGTTCGGGGATCTCGTGATGTTGGCGCATAGGGTTTGGGATGTTAATCAAGGCTCTTGAAACTTGCGGGTTAGAGCTTTTAGAGTTGAGGGTTTTAGGCTGCCGGAAGAGGGGTGTGGAGGTCTTGACGAAACAAGGCTAAATTCAAGGACAATCGGGTTTCCGCATATGTCGCGCACAAGGGAGGATCCTAGTGCAGAGTACGGAGTCGTAGGGTCGTTTCACATATGAGGACACCCAGAACGGGTGCTACTTGAAAGCACCTGTAAACTTTGAAAACTATCCCGAACCCTAACGCCTCTAAGCTCCATACCCAAAGCTGTCCTAAGTTCTGAACTCTACACCCTAAACTCAGCCTGAACTCCACAGTTCACATTCTAAACCACGTATTATAGACGTCTGAGCTATTCGTAATATTAGCCTCTGACAGTTCCTATACAACCATAGTATACTAAACACACCCCCGGAACACCACCTCCAAAACACAACAACCTACTTTAAGCCCACAGGAGCTCATGGGCAAAGTTCTAAAACCTTATAGAACCCTGTAATAAAGAATCCTTTAAGTTACTAAGTAAGGGTACCCAAACACTGAACCCTAATCCCTGAACCTCCAAGTAGGGCGGCCCATAGGAGCTCATGGGCGAGTTTGCGGCAGAGCTGGCTTTGCATTTCAGGCCGGTTGCCTGGAGTTTGGCAGCGTTGGGGTGTTTAAGTCTTTTGGGCTAAGGATTTTAGAGCCCAGCTGCAATTTGGTTTAGAGGTTTCGGATGTAGGGTTAAGGGGTCTCAAGGGTGATAGTTAAAGTTCATATGACGGGCTTGGGGTTCCAAACTGAGGCTTGAAAGCAGTAGACCCTGAAAGGACAGAAGTTGCAGTATAAAGGCTACCGTAAACACCTGCTAGTTACTATGGTTGATGATATAAACCCTGCGTTACCCATAATGAGGAATGTACCATATTTGCCGTAGTCTAGGGCCATTGAGGTATTGCAGGATTTCTATCATCAGCCGTAGCTCTCGTAGCCTTGTCCAGAGTGATGGTAAGAGTTTCTTGTTGCTCAAGTTAACACTGCAATCAGTCACAATGACAGATGCCACACGCGTGCCCAAAATCCTTCAACTTGTGACAGTTTGGAGGCCGGACGGCCATGCGGCTCAAGCTTTGCATGTCAGGGTTAGGGTTTGGGGTGTAGGCCGACTTGGATCATATGCCTCTTTCGAGCTCTCAAGAACGAAGTGTATCAGGTTCAGCATTGTTCAAACATTCCTTGTCCTTCGAGCCTCGTCCGCTAGCTTAGGGTTTAGGGTTTAGGGGTTTAGGGTTTAGGGTGCTAGGGTGCTACCATTGAGCATAGCAAGAGTCCTGAGCCGGTGTACTATGCCGTCGGGAAACAAGGATATTTGAGGGCGAGCAAGGCTAGCAGCTGCAAGAATTTGCTTGTCCTGTAGCCGCAGCCAGAATCACGGCATCTATGGTACTACAAAACCGAAGCTTAACCCGCCGCCGAAACCATGGCGGATTTCGAACCCATCCAGCGCCGCAAAGTGCAGCCACGTCCAAAGGCACAAGCGAAGTATGATGAGTAGTGAGTAGGTAGCGTAGACCCTTGATCAATAAACCCATTCCTTTAAGCTGGATTACAATGGGGACCCCAACATTAGGGCCCTTTCAAAATGGAGTTTATCAATCAAGGCTATAGATCGGGTACACAGCCAGGGGGCTCGATTAGTAGTTTGCAGGGCCGAAGTTATACATTCTCTATTTAGGATCATACCAGGTATTACTGATAGCTCTTCTCCTCAGCTACTGTACTTGCTAAGTGCCCATCTCCCGGAAGGAGGGATGATTTGGCGGGGCCCGAGCAAAGGAACATAGGGCTGTGTGAATGGAGAGTATTTTCTGACCCTCATCAGGTCTTAGTAATGGCTGAGGAGCCACTTTAATTTCGAACATGCTAAAGATCGTTAAGATAGTTCCAAGCCTATGCTATGTAGGCTTTTTGGACCATCGGTTCCTGAACACTTAGACGCCTGGAGCTTCCGGTTTGCGATTGCCAAGCCATCATAAACAAAAAGACACCCTAAACCCGAGGGCCCTGATAGCTCCGGGGAACTTGAGGGTTGGTACTCGGGTGCTCGGCATGGGTGAAAAGTCTAGGCGTCTAGACGTGGGGCCTGCACGTTTTTGGCACTGGGGTTAGCGTGAGAGTGAGAGAGAAAGGAGAGAGAGAGAGAGAGAGAGAGAGAGAGAGAGACAGACAGAGACAGAGAGAGGGAGGGAGGGAGCGAGGGAGGGAGGGAGCGAGGGAGGGAGGGAGGGAGGGAGATAGAGGCTTTACGTTGAGGTAGCTAGGAGTTGGATAGTGAGTTGGTGGTGGGGTGGGCGCGAAGTACTTCATCGCAAAGCCTACGCTCGGGCGTGCAAGTGCTGGAGTTTACATAGGGTAGCTGCAGTACCGCCGATGTAGAATTGCACTTAGGATCAATCCGTTGGAAACCGAACAGGCGGCAATCAGTAGCCCTAAACCCTGAGCCTTGAACTCCTACCCTAAAGCCTGTCATGGCAAGAAGGTTTGGCTCTACAGCTGTTCCACATTAGGGCTCCTTTATCTAATCGGGCAGTATATTTACGAGCACGACCTGGGATTAAGGTTCCTTTTCCGAGGAATTCCAGCATGCCAGATCCTGAGTTCAAAGTCCAACGACCCGTGAGTTTGCAGTGGAGGGGGTGTGTTTCTAGTGTCATGAGCCAATCGGAGATAATCTTTGCTTGCCTTGCGCTAGCGTAAGGGCCGAAGCATTAGAACGCAAGAACTTTAGTTTTGAACCAGAACAAGCCTAACGGACCCCAAACCCTAAACCTAAACCAGTATCGCTACAGACCTTGCCAGGCTTTGTCCGAGAGTGAGTGTCAAAAAACCAAAACCTAGCCGCGTCAGCGCCGAAGCCTAGCCGTAAGCCAGAAACCCGAAAGGACGTGATCAACCTCAAGTTGATGACGCTGGGCGACGTCGGCGTGGGAAAGTCCACGCTGGTGCTCCACACCGGGGGTGCGGCTAGAAGGTCTTAGGCTTCAGGGTTTAAAGTTGAGGGGTTTATGGGTCTATAGGGTAATTATTAATTACGTCTTATCAGTTTTACGCAATTTTGCCATTGGTTTCAATTTCTGTATCCGGTCATGTTTATTAGCAGGTTAGGTCCCTCATTTTCTGGTCTCAATGGTAGGATTTGGTGGGTCAGCATGTTGCCGCTGTCCCGGGCGAGAGAAGCCTGCTGCAAAAAGGGTTGTGGACATTTACAAGTCTGTGCAAAAAAAAGTTCTGTGGGCTTTGGATTCAAGGTTGGGTCGGGGGTTTGGGAGCAGCACGTTCGGGTAAATGCTGTGCCCTAACGTACCAGAGTAATCCTTGAAAGAGGTGCCAAACAAAGAATGCAGAGGTCAGCAAAAATGCAGAGGGCGACTGGGGGATGTTGTTTAGGTTTCCGAAGAAAGGTCGAGCCCCTGTTCTTTTGCTTGAGCTGCACGACAATCCTGAATCCTGAGCCTAAACCCAGAACTTTGGGGAAGAAACCTAAGACCTAAACTTATTTCATGAGCGTGGTGTAACTGAAGGCTGACTCGAGTGATCCGCACCTGTAGTCAATGCGAACCAAGAGACCTCGTCTGGCTTGCCCGAGTTGCGAGAGCGCAAACTTCATTCATGGCCCTCAAAGCCAAAGCAAACAAAGGCCTGAACCCCAAGCCCAAAGCCCCAAGACTAATAGACTCCAAAGCAAACAAAGGCCTGAGCCCCAAGCCCAAAGTCCAAAGACTAATAGACTTAGAAGCCCCGGCCACCAGGTACACTCCTTTTGCGCGGACGGCGATGTCGTGCTGGAAGCTGGAGAGCCGACGCGTCTCGGATCTGCTTAGGGCTTAAGGGCTTCCGTGGCTTATGTGGTTTTCGGGGGGGGGGGGGGGGGGGGGTAGAGGGCTTAGGGCATAATCTCGGAGGATTGTTGGAACTTTGGAGTTTTAGGGTAAGTACAGAGTTTTGCGTTCCAAGTCGTATTTACACAAGCTGGAAGCGTACCCCCGGTGGAGGCCGCTTCGGGCTCTTGCTCTGCTCATGGTTCACTTCTAGGTTTGTTTCAGACAGTTGAGCGTTTAGGGTACCTTGGCTCGAAGGATTAGTAGGAATTAGGGCAGTGCCGCAGGTTGAAATGTCTGGAATGCAGGGCCCTGAAAGCTTGAGAATATGCAGACAGGAAGATGAAAGAACACCCTACACCCCGAAGTGCTCAGCCGGAAGGGGCTCTTAACAATAGCAACCTCAACTATGCATCTTCTGAGCACGAAACTTTGCACTCGAAGCCCGAGTCGACTCCAAAAGTGCTGGATTCCCGAAGACCGCCCCTGCTGAAAGACCTGCTCAGGGTATAGGGGGCTCCCCCAATCAGTTCAGTGCCAAGTGGCTCAGTATTAACACCCCCCTTATACTAACTATAGTAACCCTTATAGGACCATTTAAAAGAACCCTTGAAAGGAACCCCTACATTAAGCAGTTCAGCGCCAAGTATCCCAGGGTCGGTGCCGACTTCAAAGTGAAGATGCTCAAGCATGCCGGCCGCTGGGTCCGAACCACCCTGAGAGCCCAATACCCCTCTACCGGAAGAATATAGCTTAAGGCCTAAGGGTTCCTTAAAGGGCTCCTTAAACTCAAAAGGATCTATAGGGGTTCTATCAGGGAATTAAGGAATATAGCTTAAATCATAATATGAAACCCTATAAGATTTAAGCCATATTCCTCAGTTTAGGGGTATTGGGCCCTCTGGGAACTATACCCACACTAACATAGGATCTGACAGGCTACTGGGGATGAGGGTCTAGGCCCCGAAGTTTTACATTCAAAGCCGAGAGCCTGTAAGCCCTAAACCCCTATATAACCCTCGAAACCTCAACCCTAAACCCCTAAGCCCAAGGTGATTGAAAGCTCCAAACAGTTCCAGGCTGTCACTAAACGGAAGGATTCGCAGAATTAAGGACGCCATCCAATAAGGCAACCCCAAACTTCGGAAACTCACCTGAGTCCGAGTGCGAGTGCTGGCTTCCGAAGGAAAAGACTTCCGCGTGAACATCTGGGATGCAGCTCGGCTAGAATTTCGGGCTTGCTTGGAGGTTCAGGGTTGTAAGCACCTTAAATAGGGTTATAAATAGATATGAGCATAGCTGCCTTACTTATAACCCTACTTACTAAGTCCCCTGATCCTCCAAGTAGGTCATGTTTCAGGGGGAGGGTTTTTGGGATTAGGGCATGGTTGATCGTTTTTCGGGTTAAGGGTTGGGTTTAATACTTTAATACGGAGGGGAGGCTAGGGCTTGGGGTTTGAGGCTGTCGGGTGTAGGGCCTACTGGGGTTGAGGATTTTCCTTCGATTTAGGACTTACGGCTTGGCATGCAAGGTGTAGGCTTTATGTCCCTTAAGCTTGTTTAGTTCAGGGCCTGGACGGGGAGCACCGCAAATTTTCGGGGCGCAGTAGTGTGTCTTCTTGGTTGAGCATGGAGCAGGCACTCGACCATGATAGGGGCAGCTTCTGAGGAACCGAAGTGTTAAAGATAGCCAGAAACTGTTGACACCTAGTCTGCGATACTTTATGGTTTAGGGTTTAGGGTTAGGGTAGACTTGAGTCCAGTGGCAAAAAAGGGTTTAGGGTGAACATAACGTGTGATTAGAGTAGACATGTTTTGTGCTTGCAATCGGTAGTTTGGTATCCTCCGTGACCGAATGGAAGTCCCAAGAGCGGTATTCCCTCTATTCCTTCGGCTTCCTTTGTTAAGGGTTGGGTTTAATACGGGGGGTGTGGCTAGGGTTTGGGGTTTGAGGATGTTGGGTGTAGGGTTGAGGAGAGTATAAAATACCAATAGAAGTGGAGGCAGGCAACTCGCGATACAATAGCCCAAGCGGTCCTGAACCTTTCTGATCTCAACTCTCCTAAGCCGCTCTGAAATTCTGAACCAAAAACCACAAACCCCTAATCCTGGGCTCCTGAATGCGATCTTCACATTCATTTGTGAAAATACATTTGTTGAACGTTTTAGTTTAGGCTTTCATCGAGAAGAAACGACACGGTACTGGCTGAGGAGATTTAACTGTTACCAAAATTGTGCCATGTTGCATCCAGCAGTTTTTCGTGCTATGAGGAGTACGCTCGGCTTGTAGATGACGTGACCCGGTAGTTACGGGAAGAATGCATCCGCAAGCAGATGAACCATGTTTTTACAGAGTAGGCGGACGAGACAGCGAAGACATTTGCACAGTGGCAAGTTTTGTTGCGTTGCACCAAAACTGTCGATGTTGACGTCGAGGGGCTCGAGAGGATGGATTTAGGCGACGATGCCTACTGCGCTACGTGGTTTTCCATGATTGATGATGCCCACGAACAGTATCGTAGAGCAGCCGTGCCATCATCTCACAGCCAAATGTTCTTGCTAAAGCAAACATTCACTAAGGACCCTGTGACGGTATACCACAGTATATGACCACAGTGCAGGTATTTCAGAGCCCCCAGAACGATCCCAGGCATTCCGTAGTCTTCACTGGAGTCTTAAAGGATAGGATCCTACATCAAGGCAAAGGCAGAAGACGAGGCATGCAGTTTCAGTATTGGATAAAAATTCAAACCAAACTGAACTTCCCTGATTGCTGGAACCACGCCGCAACCCCCCTAACAAGACCACACTGGAACTACGTTTTAGCACAGAGAGAGTTGTGGACATAGTCTTTCGAGTTGGCGCCAAAGCGCGCGCACGGAGCGCGCAGGCCCTCCCTGAAAAATCCTAGGCTCCTAAACTTGGACCCCAAAGCCTGAAACCTGAATATAGGGACCTTCATAATTAGAATAGGGTTTGGGGGTATATCATCCCATAACTGTAATAAGGCACCCCCCCCGACCCCAATTATTAAGGCCCCTACATTAAACAACCTCGAAAGCCAAACATCCGCGACGCTTGATCGCATACCCGAAGGATCCCGTCCCGGCCCAGGCAAGCGGCGACCTCAAGTTCATTGACGTGCGGAATGAGTTTTACAAGGCGGCTTAGGGCTTAGGGCTTAGGGCTTGGGGACTTATGGGTTAAAGGGTTTAAAACCGGGCTGCTGGACAACGAGGCTTGTTGCAAAGGGGTTAAAGATTAAGGGTGTGTGGTGCAGGGCTTGGTGCAGGGTTTAGGATTTGGGGCTTGGGGCTTCAGGGGTTTACGGTTCAGGAATGTTCAGGGTTCAGGGGTTGGGTTTAGGGACCGGTGCGCAGGATTTGCCCGAAACCCTGAGCTGACTTTTGCATATCTTGATGGGAGTTGTCGCACAAGCTACATCAATGTCGATTGTTTTTCGGTTGGGCTGGCGAGGACACTAAGCCCTGAATCTCAGCTTGATAGGACTAGATACAAGACTCCACCAAGGAATACCAGGTCTGTCCCAAGGGTAGAGTTTAGAAGTTTTGGTCGCAGTGCTGTGGCTTTTGAGGATTTAGGGCCTTGAGGTTTACACTGCAGGGTTTCCGTTCTTAAGGCTTGGCTTAGTCTTTTGACCACCACCTTACAGCTCTCCTCGTTTACGTACATGGATCGCCTTGCGGAGCCAGATGGGTGGTTGTCAAAATTAGGGTCCCTGTTTGGGTCCCTATTATAATACGGCACCTAGTATTTAGGGTACCCAAAAAGGGACCATAATTTTGACAACCACCCAGATGTCTCCAGCACCCACCCCAAACCTTAGAAAACCCCAGATCCTCTGAGCCCAAAGCTCAAGTCACTTTATGTAAGCCGGGATCTTTCACTCTAAAACTCCCAGTCACGCCCAGAGCTGCCATCCTTAATGTAGAAGCCTAAATAATTACCAGTATTAGTCCTTAGGCTTTTTTATCAGAATTGTAGTATTAAGGAGCCCAAAACCCTATTCCAAATCCGTAAGGTTTTTTTGAAATTGACTTTAAACAAACCGACGAGGAAGCTCAGGGAGTCGTCTTGGTTTTCGACGTGACATCCAAGCGGTCCTTCCAAAATCTGGAGAAGTGGACGGACGAGGTCCTTCGGATTTCGCGTTTCTTTGGGTTCTACTTGTGCCTAAGGATTCTGGTTTAGGGTTTCCCTCGTCCCTAATCATTTTACATTGCTACATTGCGTTTTAGGGTTTCAGGGTGCAGCTTTCAGGTCTTTGCTTGGACTGCAGCTCTGCCTTGCACTCGACGTATAGCCGACTTACGGGGTCCCCATTCCTCCAGGTTGCTCCCGCATGTGAGGCCTTTGGGCTCTTGAGTTGCAGGCTTCAGGAAGCATTGTGTTTTAGAGTAGAAGCCCGAGAGGTTGGTAAATCATCATCTCAAGCCCTTTAAGGTCAAGGAAAGGGGATCCCGGGACTAATCCATGTTCCAACTTCAAGTTGGGAGTTTCCGAAAATTAGGGATCCTTGCTTTGGGATCTTTACTCTCAGGATCCTATCAGATCCTATCATTAAGGGCACTATATTAGGGTCCCCTATATTCGGAAACTCCCACTTCGTGGGATTCACCATAGGGGTTCGGGGGTTTTTGCTTCCCGGCTGGCGACAGCAACCTGAACCTTCCAGGTTTCAGGGTCCTACGCTTTCGGGCTTCTGGGTTTAAGAGGATCATTGCTCACATGGCGGCCTAAATAACCTCTAGGAATATCATCTTCTCGCAGCTACATGAACACATTTGTATCAAAAGCCCTGTACCCAGCAACCCCTAAAGTCAGCCTAATCTAACTATGCAGGCCTCGATACTGCCCGATCTCTCAGCTGTAGTTGGGCCAGAGCCCGTTCGTGTGTGCTCACTTGCTGCGTTTTAGGGCGGGCAACTATGCCGGAATATGGTTTAGGGCGGAAGTCCAGGTGTAAAAGGACGCAGGGGTTCGTTGTCATACAAGGTTTCTCCGAAGCGATGCGTGCAAGAATGCTGTCAGTAGGAGTCAGGCGGCATCAAGATGGCGATGGTGATTGCCATTATGATGTTGAGGATGGTCTGATCAGTGTGCATGCTGGCAAAACTTAGGGTTTAGGGTTTAGGACCTGGGAGTTTGGTCACTCCAGGTCCAACCCCAGACCCTAAGCCCCGGAACCCTCAACCGTCTCATCGAGTGCTCAAGTAGGAGTTTCCGGAAATCAGGAGCCCTTGTGTAACACTATATAAGACCTTAATGACAGGATCCCTTGTGCGAGGACTCCGATGAGGAACCCCTTAGTTCGGAAGCCAGAAATGTATGTTGCAGTGGCCAGTTTTTATCACGCAGTGTGGTCTGTTACCGTGCATGTACACCGGCAAACAAACATACATACATGCAATCCAGCAGTGAAGAGTGACAGGTGACGAGGTACGCTCAAGGCAGTGAGCCGATCTACGCCGTGGTAGGCGTGCTGGGGTTCGACCGGTTGCCTGCGTGTTTTTTCGTGCTTCGGAGTTCAGGTTGCAAGGTTCGGCTTAGGGTTTAGGGTTTAGGGTGCAGGATGTTGGGGTTGGGGTTCGGTTTTGAGATTTCGGTGTTAAGGTGTAGGATTTGGGCACTAGTTTTCTGTGCGTGGGCTGCTGCATGTTTTGTCCAGCTGCCGCAGAGGCCCGATGCAGAAAAGAGGGTTTACGGTCTGGGTGTGTGATTTCAGCTTTCGGGCTCAAGGTGTCAGGTTTGAATCTGAATTCATTTAGATTTCGGGTGGGGGGTGTACAGTATGTTTTGTTCCAGTCCAGCAGTTCTGGTTTATTATGGAGCGGTTGCATCGTCGTTAGCAGTGTATTTTTCGAAATGGTGTGAGATCCGAAGATTGAAAGCTTCAGCTTGAGAGACCTTACTCAGCCTTACTCACGCCACGCGCTTTCTGCAAGTCGTGTGGGCCCCCTGTGCTTGATCCGCATAATGGCCGGTGATAGGGTGTTCTGGTTAGCTTCACCTGTGGTGTTGTCAGTTTTGTCTTGCTCTCAAGTACTGTAAGCGTATCCGCACGGCTGACAGCGGCGATGCACCATGACCTCAGTAGCTCAGTGGATACACTTTGCACTTTCTGGGATAATATTCCCCAATATGAAACTAAAAGTGTATACTTTTGGGGGCTTGTGAACTCAGCAACTATGTCATAGCTGCTGATGACAGTTGGCATTTGATCGGTCATTGCCACCAATTGTTGTTGCGGCTGTTTCTGTCCACCAGCAGTGGCAAGATCAGAGTTGGCTGGGGCTGTTTGGTCTACAGTGTGGTGATCTAGGCCGCACGCACGGCTAGTTGGAAGTTGCTAAAGAACGGATATAGCCCTAACAAAACTTGCCAAGAACGCCATGTGTTCTTCAATAATATTGCTGTCTTGGGAAGCTTTCCGTCCATCAAGAAAAGCGCATCTTCCCCAAGCCTTTTCCGTCAGGTACAAAGACAGACCTCCATCCGCGCCTGGTGCAAGAGCAGGCCGTGGCCAGATGGGGGTTTCCGAGAATAGGGGACCCTGATATAGTTCGCTGAATAGTAGGATCCTTATTATGAGGACCCCAAAATAAGGCATCCCTAATTTTCGGAAACTCCGAGATATACACATGCTGGAGACCCACGCATCTTGAGGAGGATCATCCTGTCCTAGTAGAATGCACGAGGGCTAAGGACCATCTGGGGCATCGAGTCAGATGTCGGATGGCCGATTGGTTCCAGGGTTGCGCCTCCGACTTATGTTTGCTTTTCAGGTCCCAGCTTTGAAAGTCAGATGCAAAAAGGTTGCGGCGTCAACCGCGACCGCGCGGCGACAGCGCATTGAGGGTTTGCACCGTGTTTAGGGAAATGTTGTTTTTTTCGGCATTTTTGCGCATTTGTGTTTGGAAGTGTGCGGAGCCACTAGTCAAAAGTGTCGTTATTTCCACGACTTTGAAGACCAATGTGTAGAAAACACTGGCTGGCGTGGCATTTTCGCAACACACTGTTCGAGCACCTTGAAGTGAAAACTTTGTCAGGCTGTTTTTTTGTGTTTTGTCCTGTTGTTGTTGTGGTGCTGGTGCTGGTGCTGGTGCTGGTGCTGGTGCTGGTGCTGGTGCTGGTGCTGGTGCTGGTGCTGGTGCTGGTGCTGGTGCTGGTGCTGGTGCTGGTGCTGGTGGTGCTGGTGGTTGTGGTAGTGGTGCTGGTGGTGGTGGTCGTTCGTTCTTCTTGTTGTTGTTGTTGCTGCTCTTCTTCTTGTTGTTTTGAGCTTGAAGGCTTCACAGAAGTCTGTGGTTGTTGCTGCTCTTCTTCTTGTTGTTTTGAGCTTGAAGGCTTCACAGAAGTCTGTGGTTGTTGTTACGAGCTTCAGGGCTTCACGCAACTCTAGGAGACTTGTTTACCGCGCTTTGCTCGCTTTGTGTACCAAAACTCCTAGGGCAACAGAGGCATCAGCAGTAGGAGAGCTAGTCTGAACATAAAGCACTAAAGGGCAGCAGGCATCAGCAGTAGGAGAGCTAGTCTGAACATAGAGCACTAAAGGGCAGCAGGCATCAGCAGTAGGAGAGCTAGTCTGAACATAGAGCACTAAAGGGCAGCAGGCATCAGCAGTAGTAGAACTGCGAAGAGTAGAACAGGTTCGTCATTAAGCCCCCCCCACCCCCCCACCCCCCGCAGCAAGCACTAAAGGGCAGCAGGCATCAGCAGTAGCAGAGCCAGTCTGAGCATAAAGCACTAAAGGGCAGCAGGCATCAGCAGTAGGAGAGCTAGTCTGAACATAAAGCACTAAAGGGCAGCAGGCATCAGCAGTAGGAGAGCTAGTCTGAACATAAAGCACTAAAGGGCAGCAGGCATCAGCAGTAGTAGAACTGCTAAGAGTAGAACAGGTTCGTCATTAAGCCCCCACCCCACCCCCCCCCACCCCCCGAAGCCTGAAAACATGCAAGAACCTGCAAAAACCCTGCGGTCACCCCTAACGCCGCATGCAAAAACCTCCGCCTGAGAAAGCTTAATGGAGGCACCGAAGCTCTAAAAAGCCCACAGCCGCAACCCCGGCCCCGAATCACCAAAACCCACAGCCGCAACCCCCTGACCCTAGTAGAAATTGCATCCTCCACTCGGTCCTACACTCTACACTGGTTCCCTGCTTGCCTCAACAGTCTTACTAACTCTAGCATTACCTTTGTCGTTGTTGCTTACCACCAGGCTTGTTGTTGTCTCTGTTGTCCCCAGAGAGCCCAATTCTCCTTAATTAAGCCATATAGCTTGAATCATAATATGAAGCCCTAGAAACTTTAAGCCATATTCCCTAATTTTTTGAGCCATATTCCCTAATTAAGGGTAATGGGCTCTCTGGGTCCTTGCAAAGCCTAAAGCAGGTGGCACGGGACTGGG
The DNA here is from genome assembly GCA_905221615.1 of Symbiodinium sp. CCMP2592. NCBI lineage: Eukaryota > Dinophyceae > Suessiales > Symbiodiniaceae > Symbiodinium > Symbiodinium sp. CCMP2592. Next base: position 19,304 of record CAJNDT010006070.1, on the reverse strand, counting down.
CCAAGAGCAGAGGGATGCCTTACTTCGAAGCCTCCGGCGCTCAAGGGCGGAGCCTGGGGACCGCAAGGGGGTGGGGACTTTGGGGACTTTGGGGTTCCGAGGGTGGGGGGGGGGGGGGCGATAATTGTGGGTTTGGGGAGTGGAGAAAGGTTGGGGTCATGAGGCGAGGGCTTGGGCTGCTTTGGGAAGGACTTCAAGAGTAACTTGTTTTGGGAGGTGGCAGGGTGGGGCTGCAGTCATCTCTGGATTGGAGTGTGTGGAAGCCTTCCCGAAGGCTTCTGCCAGCTTGTCTTGGCATGGCTCGGGTGCTGCCGGACTTGCAAGGCCAGAACATGAACTGACATGGTACCATACTTCTTCTGCGTGCTATGTGATCTTCGTGTGCTCTGTTTCTGAAACGGACCTTTGCCATGGGCCGCTCTAGACCCGAAACACGCCACAATAATGCGCAGCATTTTGGTAACGTGCACGTCTTGGTGATCTCTGAAAGGCTCGATGCAGTCTCTCGTGTCCGCAGCCAACGCCCACCCTTTGTCAAAGCCCAAATGCCTCAAATTCAGAAGCCTCTTGCAAGAAGCAAGAACAATGAAGTAGCTAGCAGCATGAGTATGAGTTGCCGTCCTTGTCCCTTTTCCAGTTTTCAACAAAGCAATGGTGCATCGTAGTTTCCGTGGTGTACACAACAGAGTCACCGTCGAGGCCTCACCTACTGCTCTAACGATGCGTAGCACAAGCCCTTCGCCAGTCTGACCTTGCCGCAAATGAAGATGAAGGTCTGAGCAATTGCTCATGCAATAAGACAATGAGGATCCCATGATTTGGAGTTCGATTTGGGGCCCCATTCTTAACTTAAACCCACTATACCTTAAAGGACCCGACCCCGAACTTTGCTTAGCCCAAGCCCAAGATATGTCCGAGCCTAGACCCAAACACACGAAAGCCTTACACTACACCCGAATCCACCCTCTTATAACCGTTCAATAACAAACCTAAAAGCCAAGCAAAAGAACCACGAGCCCCAAAGAGTGGAACCTTGAGCCCAAAGCTTAGAAGCGCACTACACCCCCGAGCCCAGGAATGTGGAGATGGTGTTCAAAGAACTGGCAAGTCGGCTCTCGTGAGAAGAAAAATGAAAGGGGGCTCGGGCGTCTATAGGCTTTGGGGTTTTGGTTGTTCAAGGTTTTGAGGTTTGACGTTTCGAATGCCTGGGAGAGAGAGGTTTCGACTTGCAACTCGCACAAAGCAGGCAAGGCTGGGTTTTCGAGTTTAGAGTCTAGAGATTGGAGTGTAAAAAGGTTTTGTCATACTCTCGAGCTTGAAAGAAATCAGACAGGTCGAGTTTAGGTGCTTTGATTAGGGATTGAAGGTTTTTGGGCTTTGGGGGCTGGAGGCTTAGCCTGTCAGAGCTTTTGAGCGAGTCGACGCCCCTTCATCCGAAGCCTAGCGTTTAGAGTTTTGGGGTTCGGCAGTTTAGGGCTTCAGTACTTTAGAGTTATGGGGCTCCAGGGCAATAGGGGGTTAGTGTTTACTTGAACTCTAAACCCTACACCTTGCATACCCTAAGTGCGAAGAAGCAAAACCTTCAGTCTCGAACTTCGCTAATCTATGCCCGAAAAGCAAGTTAAAACCTATACATTCGCGGAATCCCTGGTTAGGGTTATAATTAAATAATAGGAATCCCCCCCCTCAATTCTGTGTAGGACGCGGCTGGCGATGGCCAAGCCCCCGCAGGCCCAGCGCATAGCCCTGTTCGGCGGGAGGGGAGGGTTCTAGAGGGTTTAGGGTCTAGGTTTAGGGGTTTAGGGATTAGAGGTTTAGGCTTTAGGGGTTTAGGGTTTAGGGGTTCTATGGTGTTTTCAGAGTCGAGAACTTGAGAGCCTGTGCTGAGTTTCTTTGGCTTTGCCTTGCGTTTAAGCTCTTGCTTAAGGTTTTGGGGATCTCGCTTTTCAGGCTTAGTTTCTTAGTTTCGGGCTTAGGGATTAGGCTCTTGTTTAAGGTTTTGGGATCTTGCTTTTCAAGCTTTGGATGTAAGGCAAGGCTCGAAAGTTGGAACATTGGCATCCAAAGCCGTATGTTCGGGGTGGGACACTGGGACAGTGATCATGCTCTAAACTCAGCTACCGGATGAGGCTTTTGTGGGCCCTTTTGTTCCGTCTAGGGCTCTTGAGTTTGATTTGCTGTGGGATCTCGGGCCCCGGTGTGAAGTCGAAGTAGCAACTACCCGATATAGGGGCCTAAACGAAAAATCACAGTCCTCCCGTATGATCCTGAAATAGCTAGAGTGCCCAGAGTATAGTCTACCCTAAAACCGCGATTCTGGTTACTAAGCCCTCCCCCCCCCTCCCCTCCCGGCCCCCCCTCCCCGTGCGCCCTCGAAACTCGGAAAGTGTCAGCCAGGCGCCCTGGCCCAATGACATCGAAGTTCCGCCCGGGCCCTCAGGTCCTGAACCGCTCTGCAGGATGTCCCTGCAGTTTAGTGAGTATGAGAGTCGAAACCTTAAACCCTCCTTGCCTGTCTGAGGCCTAAGATCTTATGTAAATATATCCCTGCCTTTATAGCTGACTTCTTGTTTGGATTTTTTGGATGTTGCATAGTATGGCAGATAGGATCTGCAGAACTGGAGGCCAGTGTTTCTTTGGGTGCGAGTCGTTTAGATTTGTTTTTAATGGATTTTAGGTTCTGTTTTTCAGAACGAAGCCCTCTGCTGTGGTTCTGTTTCTTCTAACGTTTGCCGACAGTTGCTGGAGTCCGTGCTTGCTTCGTGCGAGTGGGCTAGTAGAACCCCAAATGACACTCCGAAACCCCTTCATGTTTCGTCTTCGGCCACGGCTCAAGAGTAAGATCCTGTCGGATGCAAGGAGCTGTTCTAGAAGTTGTCCTGCCTTCTGAGCATTTGCTTGTTGAGTTACAACACATGCTTTCCCACACGTGCACTGTCGGTAGTAGTGAATCCCAACATCGGCCAACGATGGCCGCAGCCGAGCCACTGCTGCCGGGGCTCACAGACACTCAGGTGCAGCGAAAGCTGTTCCTGAGCCACGCGATCACAAGGCTTGGTAGTCAGGGATGGCTTTTCATCGCGCCGCTGGTCCTTCTCCGCTTCGTGCCGGGATCGCTTATTGGCCCTGCATTCTGGGGCCTTGCGACGACCTTGGCCTGTGCGCTGATTTCGCCCGCGCTCGGGGCTTGGGCGGACCAGGCAAACCGCAGACTTGTCGTTGCAGGCGGCGTCGTTGCTCAGGGTTTCGCAGTTTTCGGTTGCACGGTGGTGTTGCTTCTGCTTGGAGGATCGTCGGGGTTATATTTGAATAGCACGTTTATCGTATTTGCAAAGTAGTTATAAGTCTGGTTATAAACGGGATAACTTCACTTATAATTCCGGCAACTATGGTTGTATGTGATGCATGTCAGATATATGCAGGGACGGACATAGTATGTGGTTACGGCTGAGGGTAAGCACTTAGCTAAAACCATAAGTTATTATTCCACTTATCATGTAGTTCATGGCACAGCTATATGTACTTACGTGTTTACTTATAAGTGCAAACATGGGGGTATAGCTAAGTATGTTAAATGGAAAAACAGACTTAGGGCTAAGTGCGTTTAGTGGGTTAGAACCGTCGCTGCGTAAGTGGATTAACTGGGTTCCGGGCTAAGTGGGCTAAGTGGGTTAGGGGGTCCCACGGACCATGCCTTAAACCGTATGAAAATATTGTATATTTCATCAAAAATCCAATGTATATCTTTGTGCTTTTGGAATGTTTTCTTAAGCTGAATGAAATGCATAAAGATTGCTGCGTAAGAATGTAACATGGACCCACGGTAAAATTTTATATATGTATGTTTATACATGTATATACATATATACCTTTGTACACACATATACATATATACGCGTACGTGTATATATGACAGAGCATGTGAGCATACGTCGCCACCCGCATGCACACATATGTCTTTGTACGTTGTTTCACATGTTTTGTATAACATAGCGAACTATTACATTCCAATATCGTAACTTCGTATGGACGATATCAAAAGACACGAATCGAGTCTGCATCTTGGCACCTTTGCGTAAGGTATAATAAACGGATATACTTATCATATACGTAGGAAGATATATATACGTTGCATATATAAACCTGGCCAGACCCATATCTACACCGAAAGCTTCAAAAGCAACATCAAAGTATAAGTAGTATGCACAGGTCCGGAAACCCAAAAAAACCGTATGATAAATGTATGTACATATATATATATATATAGATAACCAAAACAACAAAACCGTACAAACACCATCTTACAAACCCTATACCCTATAGGGTATAGGGTTTGTAAGATTAAACCCATTCCCATGTCTTGCCGCGGCCACCGCGTCTACGAGCCCCTGCTGAAGGCAGGGGGGCCGTTGGGTTTAGGCGAGGGTGGGGGGCGGGCTCAAGGTTTTAACTTCGTCATCTGTTTGTTTTCTGAATATTTTTGTTTGGTTTTCGTTTTGGGGGTTTATAGGGTGTGAGCATTATCGGTTTTCTGCCCAATGGCGGGAGTATACTGTGACTCCCTTGTATAGCTCTATAAATGTAAATATTCATATAAATATATATATATATATATATATACTTATAGAGCTATATATAGCCAAGGGCACGGGCTTGGGTTGACTTTACTTCGACTTTGTTAAATGCCGTAAATATATATAGTATATAGAAGGTGTATCATATAAATGTCAATATTATAGATGATATTGCAAAACGTGTATATATATATATAGAGCACTGTATGTGTACTCTTTTTCATACATGTCATTGCAAGAGACTGAAACTTGCATCATGTGAGTTTGTTGTCTAAGTTGATGCATGTAGATGTAGAGGTATCGAGGGGTTTCCATAAATTATAAGAGGCATATACCTACAATAGGACGGAGGGTTTTCTATGGGATCAAGGTCAAATTGAGAGGTTGATGGATTTGGTTTGCTCGTGTGCATAATGGCTTGACTTCATACGGTTAGTTGGGTTGGCATATATAGGTTGGTTATTATAGGGGTTTATAGGGTTTAGGGGTTTTGCGATTGCAGGTTTTAAAGGAGTTTAGGGGTTTAAGGGTTTGGGGATTGAAGTTTTCAGGGGTCTAGGGTTAAGGGGTCTAGGGGTTTGGGGATTGAAGGCTTGAGGGTTTAGGGTTTAGGGGTTTAGGGTTTAGGGGTTTAGGGGTTTAGGGGTTTGGGGATTGAAGGCGATATAGGGGTGAAGGGTCGAAAAGGGTTTTGGAGAGGAGGGGTTTAGGGGTTTGGGTATAGGGGTTTAGGGTTTAGGGGTTTAGGGGTTCGGGGTTAGGGATTAGGGGGGAACTGTGGTATGTGAGGACACAAAGATGTACAAACACATTGCCTGCTCATTGCATGCAGTCGGCAGCAGAACTTTCCAAACACATGTTCGCTGCCGGGCTGCAGCAGGAGGACGTTCGCTGCGCCACAAAACGTGTGTGTCATCGTTGTTCGTTTCCCACATAGCCACATGAGCGGTGAGCATTTGTCGGAAAAAAAATTCGTGATGTAGCGGCCTGCACGTCGGGAAATGGTACAGTGATGAATTGAAAAGTGATGTTTCTGAGGCAATCATGTATACAGCAGCAGGACTATATGCATGTCCGCTGCTGTTTGCTGCAGGACCAAGTTCGTTCGCAGCAGTTTGTAGCACGGCCGTGAGAAGATTGAAGGATGGCGGACGAGCTTCCCGAATTGGAGATCGTTTTTCTTTATCGGGGATTTAACATCGGCACCCTTCCCCCTTCGACCAGATGGATTTCGCTCTCGAAAGACGACCAGAATCGGCTTCATTCGGGCCAGACATTGACACCTTTAGAGACGTGGCCCCGAAGATTCCGAAGGGTTGAAGAATATGATGGCTGTCTGTGGCGGTACACTTGCGACTGGGACGGCGACGGCATCGTAGGAGCTTTGGTCCGTCCAGTCCGCCCAGGCATAGTGGTCAGCATGTACGCCGACCACATGCCGAACCAAGGATCCTTGAGGCGCCTGAGATTTGCATGCAAGTTATATACATTGTGTATATATATGTATACTTCATGCATTTTTTCTATGCACAGGTATGCACTCGCGCATGTATAAACGTATGTATGTATGTATGTATTTATGTATGTATGTATGTATGTATATGTATGTACATACACACATATACATATATACATATTCATATATATATATATATATATATATATGTATAGACATGAGTATATATGTATATATATATATATGTATGTATATGTGTAAACATATACTATTAACATATGTATTTGGTTGTATATCCTTTATATACGAATTGGGCTTATGTTTTTGCTGTGAAAGACACATCAAGTCGACATATCAGGCAGTTCCCAACCCGTGCATGGTTGAGATTCTTACATATATATCCTTTCGTTTATATAAAACATGGATAAATGTATTTACGTGCTTGATGTGTTCCAAATGTCCTGCATGGAGGTTTCAATTGCGCTCCTGCATCACAGGGCGTCCCGTCATGGAGGAGACCTTGAGTGACAAGCACAACGTGTCGATGCACATTCTCGCAATGAGGCTGAAACGGCGTTTTATTGACGAGGGCACGATGACTTGTCAACAGCAGTTGCATTTGCTGAGTTCTGCGACCGGTGAGTGTATGAATGTGCGTGAGATTGGCTTCATTTGGGGCCCAAGAGTTTCAACGGGTACGAAGCCCCGCAGACGACTGGTAAAGAAAACCACGGCGTCCAAAGTTATGTTGCGAAATTTGTTTTTCCCATGTAGCTACTAAAGCTGCATTGTGTGTGGGGCATTCAACGTCAACCAGGTGATGCAATGACTGTCTTGCCCGTACATAAACATGTATGCCAACACACACATATATATATCTACATATAAACATACACATATATACCTGTACCTGCATGTACATGTACGCATGTACATATACATTTGCACATATACACATATACACATACACATACACATACATACACACATATACATATACATAAACATATACATATATGACAGACATGTGAGAGAGGATACCCAACGGTTCCGAGACATTCATAGATGAATTTTGTATGCAGAGGCGCACAAAATGTGGTATTGTTATGGATATATACATATAATATGTCAGAAGGATGCTTGACATATGTATAGGTGCATTTTGCCCGTGCTCCTTGGTTGATTGGGGCCTCCAAAACAATTTCTAGCGAAGAGCATTGATTGAAGGATCGACTCAGTCTGCAAAAAAGTGCATTTGCATTGCGTGTCCGTGCAGAGCTTTGCATGCGGACATGGAGCGCTGCAGGGGCATGCATGTCTCGCAGCGATGCTTCGCAGGGTGCATGTACATGCATGTGCTCGCGAAGCTTGGCTTTGAAGTGGTTTTGATATCTCACCGCGGCAGTGCCCTCTTCGGTTATCATGGCTTTGACACCGGAACTGGCCGACAAGATCGAAAAGGTGCTGGCAGCTGCCACTGGCGGGGCCCTTGTCCGTAGCATGGAGAGATGCTACAGCATGCTGATGGAAGCGGGGTTGCTCTACCATCAGAAGGTGCACTCCAGCTTTATCGGGGTGCATCCTAGCAATCGTGATGGCTGCGGAGTTTCCGCAAAGCACGTGCATGAACTCCTTGCTGACCTCGTCGGTCTAGGGTGGAGCACCTCGGAGTTTCGAGGGCTCTGCGTGGAAGTCTCAGATTCCGAACGCTCCGATGTGTTTCGCTGGAACCAAGAGTTGGCGGAGAACTCGGAGGGACGAGTTCCCGGCTTTCCGTCCGAAACCCACCTCAAGTTTGCCACACTGGCAGGATCACACACTAATCAGGTGTTGCGGTGCTTCCTGCACAAAGTTCCCAGCGATGCTGGTAAGGCTACGGAGGGAGGGCGACTGAGCCTGGAGAGCCTCCAAAGAACGGATCCCGACTTCCACGCCGCATGCACAGAAGGAGCTGTATGGCGCATCGTATCGAAGGTAGTACCACAACGTTTTCCGAGCTTTTGTCAGCTCGCCCAATCAGCTGCCAATGCTAGCGGGCACGTAGCGAGAGAAGAGTCAGAACTTCAGTTGTGTCGGAAGATTCACGGGGAAGTGGCACGGCACATGGGCCTGGGGAAAAGCACCGTCAATTACGTGGACGTGAAAGACGCAGTTCTCCGTTCCAAACCCAGGAGTGCCGGGACCGTTCCTGCCTTGTTTGTGTTTACTCTTCGTTACTCCGGCGGCCAGCATGCTCACCTCCTACAAGAAACGGAAAAATTTGTGCGAGCACACGGCTTCAACAGCCGGATGCTTGGACCGGAAATTTTTGAGGCACTCAACACCGAGGTGAAGGTGAATGACCCTGGGGCGCAAGTTCGCCACATGTTGTTGCACTTCGCTTATGGTGTGGAGGATGGCCGGGCCCTTTCCGTGTCCGATGTGAAGAAAACGTTCTCCGCCGGGATGGCTGGCAAGCGAGAGGAAGCGACCAGATTGCTCGAGGCATGCAAGGCCCTGTGTGTTCAGCATACCGTCCAGCCGGCAATTGCGCTGAAGGCGGTGGGCTATCTCCAAGTGAACATGGTAGCAGTTTTGCTAGAGAAAAAAAAGTTCAAAAAGCACGCAAGCCTGCAGCAAGCTGCGGAACAGTTCGTGAAGGAAATCCAAGAGGCAGCAAACCTGGCGTTCCCGAACCCCTTCGCAAGCAAACCCTCTGCAAGTTCGTCTTCGAAGTCTTCGCCTAAGGCGGCCAAAGAGGAGGCAGGCCTGCTGCAGCTTGCACGCATGCATGCACACATGTGTTCGTGTCCGTTATGTTTTGGCAGGCTGCATTTTAGGGTTTAGGGTTTTGGGTGTGGGGATTCTCTTTCTATTTATTGTTTTAGATCTATACAGATTATATTCAGTTTCTCTCTCCAGTATATGTATGTACACATAAATCATAATATATATATATATATATATGTATATAACAAAAGAAATGAACCAAAAATTCCATGAAAGAATCGACGTGCGAGTAAATAAGCAAAGAAAAGCAAATAAGGAGATATATGTCTGGGAAACGTACATATGTTATGTTTATGTTTGTATAAGGTTTGCATGTTTGACCTATGTGTGCATCCACATATAGCAATGTATATATCTAATTTAGCTATATATGCAGGCTTATTTGGATTTTCCTAGAGATATATCTACGTTTGCATTATTTGTGTATACTTATATATACTTTTTCTGCTGAGGCATGAGCTTGACGATCAAGGCAGAAACAAAGACGACATCCGCCTTCGAGCTGCGGGTTATGAGGTCGGCCAGACCGTGTTGAGGAAGAGTGATTCCTCGACGGGGAAGATCGAAGCCATGACCGCTTCCGAGGTGTCGCTGCAGGTGGAAGGCGAGATTGTGACGGTCGCGTCCGAGAGCTTTTTAGCAGGCGAGTGGCGACCTTACGCATCCAAGGAGGAGGCTGTTCCTGTCGCCTTCGAAGCATCGCTCCCGGTGAACTCTTCGGAGTTCTTGCTGGCAGAGGCCAAGGCGAGGATTCTCCAGCAGATCCGTGCAGACGAGGCTTCAGGGTCGGCCCACTACGGCAACCTGCAGCTTTTCCTCAAACCAGGCAATGTAAAGGCAGGAAAAAGGTTTGAGAAGTCTGAGCTGGTTCTGGTCCCCAGCACACATCGCATCGATTTCAAAAAGCCTGGGTCCGCAAGTGCCGGAGCCATCGTTGCAGGCCTCGTGGACATCAAAGGGTGCACGTACGAAGTGTGCCTGACCAGTAGCGTAGCTCAATCGCCTAATCAAGTGCTTCACCCCTTCTGGGTGATGAGAACGTCCGCCCATCAGGCGGAGTGTAATCTAGAACTTATGCCGCGGAATCACTCCACCAGGAAACTCAAGATGACGGCGGATGCCACATGGCAAATTCCGTTTGCCAGGAACACAAAGGTGATCAACGCGGGAGACAGCCTGGTGCTGTTCAGGCCTTCAGCAACTCGCAAGCCTGAGCCTTTGGTTCCAGCGACCAAGAAACACCGCACTGTTTGAGTGCAAACAAACTCAAGCTTGCCACATGCGTATTGGTGATCTGTATATATATATATATCAATAGATAACTATATAAATAAAAAAGTTTATGTATATGCTTGTTTCTTATATAGAGACACGGACAATGTGTGCAAGTAGAGAAATCAGAAGATGTTCAAGATTCTGCAGCGAGCAGTTGGATTTCTGATTTTCCAGTCGGGCAGAGCATGTGGGCTCGCCTGACCACGGGCAGGGATGTATTCTCGCCCGTGACATGTTCAGCGACACAAGAGCATGAAACAGGTGTTGGGAAAAAGAGTGCTTGTGCAGATGCAGAAGCATGCCGATTGCATGCAGAGTTGTTGCACGATTGCGGGCAGCACTCATTTTGGACTTGTGTTGTTGGCGGCTGCAGGGCTCGAGGCTCGCAGACTGCGAATCAACAGCCGATCTTCGTGCTCATCTCTACAGATACACGTGGCGCCCATGGCCAAGCCGTGCCGGGTGGACCAGGTGTGGTCGATCACGGGTGGAAAGTTAAAAAAGAAGTCGACGTGGCTTGTGAAAACGAAAGTGGTTGAAGACAGGCTGTTCGTGCTCATTGATAAATGGGACCGTCACTTCATACAATTCGTGACCGGCCATCCCCTTGAGCTCAGGAAGGAGAAGGACCGAAATAGAATATAATTGTTTCAACATAGCTGTGATGAAGAGATATATATCGGGTGTATATATATATATAATTAATACCGGGTTCCAGAGTTATCTAAATAAGGTTTCACATACATATACATATTACATATAATATAATATAATATAATATAATATTATAATATATATTATATTATATATTAATATGTATTATTATTATATATTAGTATATATTTTATTTATTTTCATATAATGCAAAAGCAGGATCCTCACCATCTCTCCATTCCAGCGTATCAAGACCTCTTGGACTTGCGGCAGAGCGCCTGCGACGAGCTCTACAACAAGCACCTTCGCGATGCTGCAGCGATCGCGGGAGACGCCGAACCGCGGCACAGGAATGCCAGAGAGGAGGACTTGTACCTCGCTGGACGCATCGTGGACATGAGATGTCCGGCAATCAACCGTGCGGAGGAGGAGATGCCTGCTCAGATCATTTCGGCATTATGGTCCGTGAAGGATCCCGTGCTGTGGATTGAACTAGCACCGCAAAACCTCGACTACATAGCCCTGTTCATGCGACAGGGCTTGGCAGCGCATATCGAGAAGAACGAACAATCTCGTCGTCGGAAGAAGCTTCGGGGGGATGTGGACGACGTGGTGGTCAAACCTTCGCCCAAAAAAAAGAATCGCCGAAGCCGCAAGCGCAAGGCAGCACATGTCGAAGAAGAAGAAGAAGCAGAAGAAGATCCGGAGGCAATCCAGAACGAAGCCCCGCCCCCGGCCCCGTCGTCTCCCCGGGACTCCGATGCACAGGAAGACGACGACTCTTTTGAGGCACTTCTTCGATCCTAGGCGATTTCTTCTAGATTTCTGATTTCCCAGTCGGGCAGAGCATGTGGGCTCGCCTGACCACGGGCAGGGATGTATTCTCGCCCGTGACATGTGTAGAGCATGCAGATCTTCAGTTTTGCGCCTGCGGAGCACAAATATGGCCAGGGATATGGTGGTGCATTTTCATGCGACAGGCAGTCTCATCGATTTCGTTCGTTCTTTGTGTCATGTGTGTCTTTGTCTCTGTGTTTATATACATATATATATACATATACATACGTATTTACATGACAAGTACACAGGCTCTCTCTCTCTCTCTCTCTCTCTCTCTCTCTCTCTCTCTCTCTATATATATATGTATACACACATACACACACATGTACATATATATATATATATATATATACACATATCTGTATGTATATGTATTTTTTCATGTATGTATGTATGTATGTATGTGTGTATGTATGTATACGTCAAGCATTGTCATGTAAATATTTAGGATGATAAAATCCATCAATAACCATATCCGTACTCTGGTCCGCTTTTGTTGTGTGTGTATATGTACATATCTATATAGGTGTTGAAGTGTGCAGACATTCATTGACATTGATGTTTACATCTGTTCGTTATGCATTGACTGATATACTCTTTCATGGATGCATATATACATACGTATATTCCCATGTACGAGAATACTTTCTCCTCTGCTTGGTGCAAGGGGAGGGTGCCCAAATTAAAAACGGCTACATCTGTATAGATTCCGTTAATTTCGAGTCCACAATGAACCAGCTGTGGTTGTCTGAAAGCTTCATTTGTTGCTTACTTTCACCTTTGCATTGGTTCCTGCCTGTGTTGCATGTGTCATGCTTCGTCAGCAAAGCTTGCCATGCAGTTTGTGCAGCAGGAACATGCAAGAGTGGTTGACATTGACTTGGTGATTGCATGCTTCTGCATCAATGTGCTGGCCGACTCGCCGCTTCTTCCTTGCATGAAGAGCTTGCAAGCAGACATGCAGTCATGCGCAGGACATGCAGGCAGCAGCAGATCTGAAAGTGACGGCATGTATACATAGGATCGCTAAATGCATGGCAGTTTCACATTGCAGAGTCTGCTTTGAAAGCAAAGCCGCGACGGTCGGCATGAGTGACTCCGTGCCATGCAAGATGGAGGACGGCATGGAGGAGGTGGAAGTGGAGCCTGCTGGCCCATCGCATGGGCTGGAGAATGTGACCGACCTGGGGGGGGATGCATTCGATTGGGATGAAGCCGAAGGGCATGAAGGAGACGAGCAGGACCGGTTTGGTGAACAGTTTTCCTTTATAAACCCCCCATATAACCCCCCAAACTCCGTAAAGCTTTTCAATGCCCGCATGCAGGATGCCGCAAGCTGGTGGACCGACGACAGTTGGTGGACGGATGGAGACTGGCACGAGTGGCAGTCCAAGGAGGAGGCTGCATGGTGCAGCAAGTTCACAACAGTTTAAGCCCGTATGTAACACCCCAAAACCGGATTAAATCATGATCTGTGTGTATATATGCCCAAAGAAACTACAGAAGCTCTTTAAAAGAGGATGCACCCAGACACACACACGTTTTCATGTAGATATATATATATATATTTATATATGAGTACAAAAATAAATACAAGTATATATATATGTAGATATATATATGTATATATACATGCATATATACATATATATATATATATATATGTATATAGATACATGCACACAAAACCCGATGTTTCAGGCCCCTCTTAACTTAACATTCCACGGTGTGTAAAGACACACACACATATATGTAGGTATATATATATATATATATACATATACATATATACCTATGGGGTTATACAGTCGAGGTACAGAACTCTATATAGACTTTCATAATATATATATATATACAGATGCCCAGACATATAACATATATATATATGTGTGTGTGTGTGTGTGTTCGTACTATACACATGTTGTCTGCATGGTTATGTAGTGACAGCTACACATGATTCGATACGAGCAAGCCCCACTATAATCCCCGTCATAGATGTAGATTGTATGTACATATATACATTTGCACATGAGCCCACATACGTAAACCCATAAGCCATAAACTCAGGTAAAGGACGAGAGCACCTACGACCAGAAGTACTGGCATCCATGGTGGATGAAGAAGGAGGAGGAAGTCATGGGAGACATGGGGTTTACGATAGACCAGGGGTTCTTATACACAGTATACATGCATATAAGGACATATATGCACATCCAAAACCCTATAAACCCCATCCGCAGGACAACCATGGCTATGGCAAGGGTGCATGGGAGCAGCCCGGCAAGGAGGAGTGGACGGGCACGGTCCGCTACAAGCGGGCTGGCGATGCTCGATGGCAGGTGGGCTCGGACAAGCGGTGCAAGAAGGAGCCCTGGCAGACCAAGCAGGAGCCGTGGCACAGCAAGTGGGAGGAGGATGAGGACGACGTGTCCACGCGTGCAGGGTCGCTGGTCTCAGTTGTGGTTTGTATATTCTCCATAAAACACACCATGAACATGCATATGTACATCTGTATATGTACATATATATATGCATATATACAAGTGATATATTCTATATAACATGCAGTCCAGACAAGGATATATGGGCAATAGACCTTCCATGCAAGAGATCCCTTGTATTCTTAGACAGTGACATGTGCAAGTATATCTTACATAGATACACAGGACGTTGTGATATATATATATGTGTAGATATATATGCATTTTGTTTATTAATATATGTATATATTCAGCAAATAATCATCCAGCTGTTGCATACATATATATATATATGTTTCTAGTTTCATGCATACGAAGTAATCTTACAATATGTGTCGTGCGTATAACACCCAGGGGAACTGTATAGTCACGCAACATTGGTACACGCATGCATCCCAGGTCAAGATCCATGAGCAGCACCCGGAAGCCCGGCTTCTACCTCCCGAACGGCGGTGGGTGGGTGGATGAAAGCGGCGTCTTCCACCCGACGCTCGACACTAACCATAAAACCCTACACCCTAGATACCCTAAACACATGGACATGTCATATCGCATCACATACCATGCATGTCACATCATCATGCAATATCACATGTATCGGCCAATGATGTCTCAATCATGACACATCATGTCACAAGATATCACAGGTGACAGTCTGCTTTGCTAACTTAGTCACATTTCTGCTATCCAGTTCATGCCACAGATTCACACCCCATATAGCATAACAGATCACGTCATGAACCAGCATATGCTCAAATCCGGATTGGCCGGTGTTCGGGCTTCGCAAACCATGCTGTTTTTGGTGTTGTAGATGTCTTGGGGTTGCTTACATTGACCGAGGAAGTGCAACCGTTCACAATTTCAGGCAGCATGTGTTTAAGTATGGGTCGTTCATTGGTTGCACACACTATAGCTTTGCAAAGACTTGTGTTTTAAATAGTGGATCCCGAAGTACATATGGGCATGCCTCGGTATAGGGTGTTTGCGAAGACAGGATGTTGCAGGGACGATAGGGTTATATAGGGGGTTTCAGGTTACCCATGCATGGTTTGCAAACTTTAAGTTTCCGGGTATACATACTACATGCCATCCTGACACGATCGCTTGGATAGGAACCTTTTTGGACACAGTACATGTATGCAGGATTAAATAGACATGCTTATTATACACAACATTGTTACATACATAGAAACATATACACATATATGGCCTATATCGTGAGCACATCTATACAGACAGGTGTCCTCATGGCAGTCGTTCATGCATATCTACATGATGCACGTGCATTGCATTCCTATATTATCCGAACTCTTCACAAAAGCATTCATAACTATAGTCATTGCAAAGGCCGAAGGTATTGCTCCCGGTTATATATAAGGCATTAACACGTATATAAGGTTGTGCCCTCGGTGTATACTCTATATATATATATATGTATATATATATATAGTATATAGACGTAGACGCAAACGTAGGTAATAACCTGGGGTTGGGACATGAACTGTGCAAACCGAGGCCCGGTGGCGGCCGTGAGAAGGGGAGGGTCCGTGCCGGTAAGAAGGAGCAGTCGAGGCGGCACTCCAAAGCCCAGACGGCGGCACTGCAAGATGCCGTCCGTGGCTTCAGCACAATGGCTTCTGTGCTCGATAGGGCGTTGCAAAGGTGAGGGGAGGAGTGAACTTTTCTACATCCTGTATAAAACCCCTAAACACAAAACCTTGAATCCTATAGACACCGTAAACCCTATAAGTTCATGCAGCCCTGGAGTGCAGAAGCCGTGCGGAGAATGCTAGCAATTCGGAGGCCCTTCCCCTGAGGATATCGAGTTGCACGGAGCCGCATAGCCAGATGCACTGTGGACACGAACACTTCTTCTACTCAGTATATTGTGCCTTTTGGTTTGGGTAGATTTAGGATGCACTTCTTTGTACTAGATACATGTATACATATACTTTCATATACTATAACGGAATCATGGTAATCGTTATACTATACTACTATTGTACTGCTACTACCTATATACTACTATACTGCTACTACCTCCACTATACTATACTGTACTATACTCTATATAGTGGTCTGCTACGACGATACTTTAGCACTATAGTACGTTGCTGCTTTTGCTGCTGCTACCACAACTATACTACAAAACTTACATGACATCATATCATATACTCGAGAACAACAAAGCTGGCTTCCGGCAACCTGATCCCCAATATGTCTCTCCCCCTGGAAGGAGTCTGGAATGTGCGTGCAGGCAGCATGCAGGCAGCATGTAGTGTGCGAGGTCTCACACGCACAAACACACATGTACATGTATTTATGCGCACACGCACACATTCAGCTTTCGGGCGCATTTAGCTTTCGGGCGAGCATGATAGGTCGGTTGCTTGTGTGCATGCTGCCCACGGGGAAATTGGCTCTGCACAGGGCGAACCGAGGCTGCTCGCGGGATGCTTCAGTGGGGCGATAATTCTGTTTTGTTGGCAGCACACCCACAATAACCCGATAGAGCTCTAGAAGCCCTTGTTGTGTATGTACTGGAAACAGCGGATCCTTTGTTGTTGGGGTAGATAGATATCATCTAGATAGGCATGCAGCAGCCTCGACGCCAGGGAGCCCAGATTTTTTTCGTTGGTTTGGATTCCTCGCCATACGTGGATGGCTGAGCAGCAAAAGGCAGTTACGAGAAGACTGGGAATTAGTATTGGAAGTTGGGTTTAATTGTCGTATAGGATAGATAGGGGCTCCTTTGGAATATTGGCGGTTGTATCTATTGTGCTCTATTGGAAGTTGGGTTTAATTGTCGTATAGGATAGATAGGGGCTCCTTTGGAATATTGGCGGTTGTATCTATTGTGCTCTATCTGGGTGAAATACTAGCAATAGAAACCATAGTCTGTGTACCTATAGTGACACTCTGGGACACTGTACGTGCTGGGTTTCGAGAGGCAGCGGAGGTTTGCTGAGGTTCGGGAAATACAAATCAAGGTTGAAAAAATTGCAAATACTATTGACACATAGTATCAAAATGTGCCTAGACCGCGATATGATAGCTTATCCTTTGGTTTTTCTTTGGATCGGGAAATAATGAGAACAATGTTGCGCAACATTGGGGGGATAGCCCCCAATGTTGCGCAACATTGGGGGGTTCAGGATGCAGGGGCACAATGTTGCGCAACATTGAAAAGTAATAAAACAATGTTGCGCAACATTGGGGGGATAGCCCCCAATGTTGCGCAACATTGGGGGCTCAGGGGAAACCTAAAGGAATGTTGCGCAACATTGGGGGGATAGCCCCCAATGTTGCGCAACATTGGGGGCTTAAAAGGTTGCAGGGTTGTTGATCAAGGAAATTGATTGGATTGATTGAAACCACCATGCAGTTTGCAGTATCCTTGCAGGGCAAACAGGCTCGCTTGGGTCTATCTGCAGGCATCGCCGCAGATATCTTGCTGTGTCAGCAACTAGGATTCCCTCTCTCTTCCTCTCTGTCCCGTGAGTGATTGAGATGTTCGCGCCCGTGCCCATGACCCCGCCGAACATGATCCGTCAGCCCATGACGCCACCAATCAGTGGCACAGTCGTGCTCAACCTCTACTGTCAGTACGAGAGAGGTAACAAACTGAGGCGAGCCACGGATTACGCTTTATATTATATTTGCTAGTATGTATAGGGTTTTCGGTCCAGGTCTCCACCTTCTCACCTCTCCCCGCAGGCTCCATCTGGACTACGCTGTGACGGGTCGTCGGTGCATTGAGCTGATCTTCACGAAAGTGGGCAAGCTGAGATTTCTTGAGGTAATGAAAGTCTTGTACCGTGAGACTTCCGACATTCCGGCATGTGCCGCCATCGCGGTTGTCGGGTCGCGAACGAACCGGGTCCTTTCAAGATCGGCGGACCGCTACGTGTGGCGGCCGTCTGCCTTCGGGCCCAAACAGACGCTTTGGCGGGGGCTCCCCAAACGGGGACGGAAGCACCTAAACCTGCGGGCGCACTGCAGGAGCTGCCGGCACTCCGGACCCGCCTAAGGCGTGTCCGGGTGCTGTGCATTTTTCCGGAGCGTCTTTTTTCCACAGAGAAAAATCGACCAGGGGATTGATGTGTCGCAGTCATGTTGCGAGAGCTAGATGATAGTGTTGTTCCTTCTGGTGGTCGTGTTCGGTCGTTTCAGTGGTTGTTGCTGTATCTAGGCAGAATTTAAGTATGTCGTGCACATTATATAGAACTATATCCTGTAGTCCTATAATTAGTAGAAGTAGTAATAGTAGTAGTAGATAGTTAAGTAGTCGTAGCAACAGTATAGTCCGAGTCTTGTCGTCGTCGTCGTCCTGGAACTAGTCTGGTCGTATATTAGGAGTACAATAGTAGTAGTCGTAGTAGCAGTAGAGTAGTAGTAGTAGTATAGTAGTAGTAGTAGTAGTATATAGTACTAGTAGTGGTACTAGTAGTAGTAGTATGTAGTAGTGGTAGTAGTAGTATAGTAGTGGAAGTAGTAGTAGTAGTAGTAGTAGTAGTAGTAGTAGTAGTAGTAGTAGTAGTAGTAGTAGTACTAGTAGTAGTACTAGAAGTAGTAGTAGTAGTATATAGTAGTAGTAGTAGTACTAGTAGTAGTAGTAGTAGTAGTAGTAGTAGTAGTAGTAGTGTAGTAGTAGTAGTAGTAGCAACAGTAGTAGTAGTAGTAGTAGTAGTAGTAGTAGAAGTAGTAGTAGTAGAGTAGTAGTAGGAGTAGTAGTAGTAGTAGGAGTAGTAGTAGTAGTCGTCCTATAGTAGTAGTAGTAGTAGTAGTACTAGTGATACTTCTACTTTCATTCATACTGCTAGTGTACTGATAGTCTTGCAAATATACTACTCCTATACTACTACTACTACTACTACTACTAGTACTACTACTACTGTTGCTACTACTAGTACTACTACTGCTACTACTACTACTACTATACTTCTACTACACTACTAGTACTACGGTGCTATAGTCGTGGTAATATAGAGGTAGTAGTAGTAATACAATTACTAAAGAGGTATAGTTTCAGGTTGGTAGTTACTGTATAGTTTATAAGTGGTGGTGGTATAGGCAGGAAGAGTAGACTTGTCGTACTGATAAAGTGATACACTACAGAGGCAAAAGGAGTTGTAGTAGTAATAGTCTATGTATACATATATATATATATATAATAAAATGGTACTATAGCAAAGTATGACGTCACAGTAATGGAACAGTCTATACATGGTGGTTTTCTATAGTGGCAGCGAGTTG